>VXBO01008098.1:1829-30481 GCA_013400135.1 Rhinoptilus africanus
ATTGTTCTAGTGCCACTCATAAATAACAACTATTACTATGTGTTATATAAGGGAGACTGAATTGCTTAAGTGGAGGAATCTGCTTAGTATTTGATGTTTCTTTAAACTTTTGGTTAAAGAAGGACAGCCCAGGATCTTAAATCAACTTTCTAGATTGATATAGTGGGTTGATAACCTCTATCCAAAATATCTGGGAATTAATGTCAAAGCTTTGTCTGTTTTTGTGGGGATAAGTCCTCATTTAATTAAAGCTGTTTGTATTTCTAGCATTTCAGAGGCCACATAGGCTCTACGGCACTCTGGCTCCACCTGAGTTTTTCAGAGAGATGTAACACAGTGGAGCTACATTTCGTCTGAGTCATGTCTATCTCTTTAAGAAATTCCTGGGTTTACAGTCCACTGTAACATGGAAGTAGCTATAGGAAGCACTAAGTCTTTGAAGAAGTGCTTAGATACTGGTCTCAGCTGGGTTGCCTTGTACCGGTTAAAGAAGGGTTTAGTCTGAACTGCTGGAATGTTTAAGCAACAATATGACTTGGAAGTATTTTATCTGAGTATGTTGTGCTAAACCTCTCATCTGTTAAATCTATAAAAAACCTGCACATTTTTCTTGTAATTAGAGTTTCTCAATAGCATATACACAGATTATATACATATATTATCTAGTATTTTCATGCTATTGATGGAAAAATTTGTTATGCAAATGCTGCTATTCTACTACAAGTAGATGTGATTTTAATAATTTCTTGAGATTGTTTCCAGCCCCCTGCAAAATTCTTGGCTTCGGGCTGTTTATTTTATTGCATTATAATTTTCTTAGTCATTAAAGCTAAAAGAGACATCTTCATGCCTCAGAAAACTAGGAGCTGGGTGAAGTACTTATACATATTTTGTGGATTTAGAATTGCATTTTCAAAACATCTTTTTGATAATTTTTCAGCAAGCATTTTATAAATAAAGTTTCTTTATACAGTTGTTTATGGAAAGTGGAGTTTTGGTTAATGAAATCCTTTGTTTAACCAAGAAAGTAAATTATAATTCTCCATGGCTAAAAAAAATCATGATTGGAATCCTGTTTTAATTGGAAAGAAAACGTTATGTTGAGGGGTTTATGTGAGATCTCTTTGTCATGGAAGAAGAAATTTGCAAAGTCTAGTTCCTGTTTGTGTTCTGTCTGTCATTTTCTCTTTTTCTCTTCAGCGGCAATGCTTTTAAGTCCTCAGCTACATAACTGAACACTCAAATATCACCACTGTTTAGCATTTCTTATGTTTGGATGTTGTGAAAGATTGAGGTGACAAGACATTTCTCTGGGGTGTGACAAGGACTGTTGCTTTGAGATTCCAGATTGGTTTAGGTGATCATTTGGAACTTGAGTTCATGAAACACATGAAAGGGTCATAGAGACTGTGATGTCTATATGTGACAGAATTTGAGCAGTATGCAATTGTCTCAGATGAATAAAGCATTTAACTTTATTGCAACTTATTTTGCACTGTATTTGAACTTGATTGCAGGCTTGCAGTTTTGGATGGCATACAAATTATTTTCAAACATGCAAAGACTTAATAGATAAGCTGGGAAGATACATGAAAGGCTGTAAAACTGAGATCTATTGTCGAGTATTTTTCAGAGATATGGGGTTTATTTTCTGAATGCTGGCTCACATGTCCTAAAATTTGCTTTAAATAACTTGCTACTCTTCAGTCTAAGTTTAAAAAATGTGATGAATAACCATTTCTCAGAAGAATTTGCAAGAAGAAATGCAATTTTCAGGTCAGATGAATCTAAAACTCTGGCTTGCTGGAACTTCATTAATGCCAACATCACGTCAGTTCTGCTGCATTCTTATTGCTAGCAAGCTCTTAAGATTCATCTAAGTTTTTTAATTCACTCATCAGGTGCTGATGTTTTATTTTTCACAATGTCCTTGTCACTCTGCAATGCTAAAAGATATGAGAAATAGTGCAAACATTGGAATGAAATATTCAGCATGACCTAGTATTTTAAAATATCGCCTCTTTCCCACCTTTCTTTTTCACTGGATTTAATTTACTAATTATTTGAGTTACTGTTTTAAGAAGTTGTTTGTACCGTTACTGTTAATTGCTGAGTCCTGACAATGTACTTATCTTGCATAGGAATGCAATTGTGACTCACAGGCAGTAAGAAAGTCATAATATACTGCCAAAAAGTCAAACAATGAAGCCTTTCCTCTTAAGAGGAAAAAAAAAAGTCACTGGATTTCTAATTTGAATATTCTTGCACCAAAATGCTTTTTAGTTTGAGCCTGACTTTTCAGACACTTCTTATGGCACTAACTCATTCACCTCAAGCCATTCTGTTCCAATGTCAGGATGTTAAACTCTGAAGAACGGCTGCAGAACCTGTGTAGTAATTCTACTTTTCTAAGGATTTATATTAGGCAATTTTGTTTTGTATCACTGCAGATGCCATATACACAACGTGCGCCTCCTTGCGTCAGACCTTGTGCTTTTAGCTATGATGATTAAATAAATTCTTAAACTTTGGTAACTTGGTAGCTATTAGTGCTTATGCAAGAGAGAGCCAAACAATTTCCTTTAAAGGTTGCTGAAGAGATGTATAAATTTGTTTCATGATTAATATGTATTAAAAGCTTCAGCAGGTGAACTGTGGAGCTAGATCATATTCTCAAATGACAGGAGGGGAAAAGTTCTTTGTTATGTCTATGGAACTTGAACAGCATTTAAATAAATGCTGTAGTCATTCTTATGCTTTTCAAAGTAAAAAGTTTTTTATCTTTCTGAACGTGAAATACAAATTTAATGATGTTCTCCCACATACAAAGAGCAAACTAGTTTGAAGAATGCATGGTATGCATTGTTGCAGCATTTTCAGAAGGGACATGTGGTAACTTTACTCTAACAAATGATTAATTTGATACTTTATTTTAAAGATGTCAAATTTAAGTATGCAAAGTATCTTTTTGCCTTGGTTTGGATGTAAACATGAAGTAAATCTAAGTAAATGCAAATGATGATCTCTTTGCAGTCCTATACCTCTAGGACTTCAGAGTTCTTGAGAGTTCAAAGAACTTGCCTGATCTACTGCATCCTCTGGCACGAAAGTTGATTAGTACAGAATGACAAGAGCCAAATATTTTTCATATTTGCCAAAGCACCTCTAGGAAGATTTGCAAAGTATGATTTTTAATATACTTCTCATCTGCTGTGAGGAAACAGCCAATGTGTTCTTAAAATAATGTAAAATCAAATCTGCAACACTGTAATTAATGGCAAGTTTAGAGTATATGTGGAGCTATGAGAACAGTTACACTTCCTTTCTTCTCTAAGACGAGCATAACTCTATTAATGTTGACGGAGCTGCTGGGGAATTACTGAATGTCGTATTTTTACTGATAAGCGTGTTTGAACACAAAGCACAAAGCTCTTTGGTGTTATAAAACTTCCCATATACTTCTTATTAGATAGCAAACGTGAACCAGACTGTCAGATTAAACTAGGGGAAAAGCTGACTGCATCAAATCATCAACTGAAGAGCTCCATCAGACAAACTGAAGGATCCCTCAAGGCCTGCAGAATTTCAGCTGCACTGGCTTCTTCCACAAATTGATGTACTAGGGAGAGACTGGAGTTGCTTGAAACATTAATAACTGTTTGGAAAGTTTGCTCCCTCCACTTAGCTAAACCAAAATTACAGCAGTAAGCTACAAAAGTTCTTGTAGGCCTGTCAGCTGCCACTTTACAGTGATGTCATTCATACTACAAAGTCAATTAAAGTTTTTCTTAAGGAAAATTTAGATGTATTTACAAGCAGTTCCTTTGACTGATATGGGAAATCCTTTATATTGCAGGCCAAATATATGACCAGCATTCAGAAATCTCCTCTGCTAGTGTGCTGCATTCATAATATTGGAATAACAGTTTGGGCAGTCCTGCTGAATCCATAAAGATCTGACAGGCTGATATAAGCCGCAACTAAAGGACTGAACAGTTTTGCACCTGGACTACAGGATATAATTTATCCGTAAAGTAGAACAATGAGGTTGAAAGTAAGCCCTCTGTGGTTTTACTCATAATATGTAGGAAAAATCTGTACAATGACTCTGAGTTATATTTTATTTCCCTCCCCCCTTGCAATGCCTGACAATTTATTTTGTATTAGTGTTATTTCATCTCAAGGGTCATCGCCCTGTGGCCTTTGCCGTGTATGTGGGCCCACACTATTTTCCCAGTGCAGCCATAGATGTAAGCCAGAACTACAGACGTAGCCACAATATAAAATCAGAGCACACTGTGTGAAAATTCACCCTGCTTCTGAGTGTTTATCAGCCTTCGCTAAGCTGTCTCTTCGTTATCAAAGTAGTGTGGCCCAGCAAAAGCTGTTAACCTCTGAGAAGGGATTGGCTGTCTGTCCTCTGTATGCCCTCCTATTACACAGATGAAGACAGCCATAAAATCCCCCCTGCGGCTCCTCTTCCTCTTATGTTTCTCTCAGCCATTTTTCATACATCTTGTGCTCTGGCCCCCAACCATCTTGGTGACTCTCACTGGACTTGCTCCAGTGTGTTACTGTTTTTCTTGTACCCTGTAAGTCCAGAACCAGACAGATTATGCTGCATTTGGTAATTTTGATGGTTTTATTGGCAGACAGATCTTACCTTTGCCTAGGCAGGTAAGTACAACAGCCTAGAGGTGAACAGATCCTGCACTTTGACTTTTCATCCCATGAAGCTGAAATACATAATTAGCATTCTGCCTAGCTCAAGAACTACATCAATCCCTAGATATTTCAGAAAATACTCCTAACAGTAATAATTTTTTTCCCCCCTTTCCCTTTGCTAGCACAAAAGAAGCCAAGTCACTGTCTAGTAAAAGGCCTTTCGTGAAGGCAGTATCACACGGTGATGGTGGCAAAGTGTTCCCTGCTTTGCTATGTCCTAACCACTGTGTAAGGGAGTAAAAAAAATATGTAAAAGAATCTGAAAAACCAGTTTAACCTTATTTTCTAAATTCAGAGTAACTTTTTTTTTGGTAGTGGTGGTTACATTTTTATAGAAGCAGTAATTTTATGGCTTCCCCTTCATAGAATAGTTTTTATTTCATACTTGCTTGGTACTGCTATCTTCCCGTTAAGACTAGCTCCCATTTCTCTCAGTAATGTTGAATTTGTCACTGTATGCCTTTTGATTGAGCTTTCCTGTGGCCATCTTTGCAAAGCCATCAAATGGTTAGTAAATGACACAACTATAAAATATATTTGACTTTGTGATATCATGGGCATGTTAGCAAGCATTCATATTGAAATTCTATTTAGTAAGATGACTGAAGCAACACTCAGGCATTTGTATAATCTTGGAAGTTTACTGAAAAAGAAAAAAAATTATTGATTTCAGTCACTTAATTACATCCTGGGAACTGAGAGAATCCCATTGTTATCCTCTCCAGATGGTAAAAGCATAGTTGTTTTTTTTTTTTTTCTCTATAACAGTTATTTGTATCCAAAGATATTAAGAAATGTTAAGAGGGGAGGAGGGCCGGTTGTTTCTTAAGCTGGCATTGTGTTGTAATTTTATTTTCAAGTCCTTACACACAGAATAGCTTACAAATTGCGAACTCTAGATAAAAAGGATCAGCTGGGAGGGTTTTCTGCCTTTCATGTGTAAACTGCTCTGTGTCAGGGTTCACAGTACAAGCTGTGATGTTATTATCTGCTAGATGAACCTGTGTGAAAATAACAGGAGTTCAACATGGTATTTAATACAATGCTATTTGAGAGTACTCTCTTGAATGTTTTTAACTTTGTCCAGAAAACACAGAGGCATATACCATCCTCATCTCATAAAAGATCAGACAGCTTCTACTTTGTTTAGGTCAGTGGCTTGCAATTGGAGCTTTGTTATATTTGTTCATCAGTGAAGCTATTATTTAGTATATGTGGTACAGACATTAACAACCAATTTACGCGTTTGTATTGAAGGTCAAGTGTTTAACATACTATTTAAGATTGAAAAACATTTTTTGACTGAATTTTGTGCATTAGAAGAAGTACTTTCAGTGCCTGAAAAGGAATTCACTTCTTCTTGTGTTCCACTTGTGTTTATTGAAGAAATGTATACTTCAATGAGAAATCTTTCCTCCTAGATACAACTTAAAAAGTCTTTTGCTGTTTCTTGAAAGGCAAATTCTTCTGTTTATGATATTACAGTCTAATAGTGTGAGAGACTGTAATTTCTCATATAAACTTGGATTCTCTAGGGGCATTGCAGAATTAATCAGAAAAAGGCGCTTACTGAAAAATAAGCAAACACAAAAACCTTATTTTAAAATTAATATTTTAAACAAGAACCCTAAAATCATGATTCTATAACTTGGAGGTAGGGAGATAACTGAATTTCAGTGTCTATTATTTCATTATACAGTTCATTTCTCTGCCTTAAAATCTGTTATTTAAGCATTTTATGTGTGAAATCCATACTTAAGCTCAGCTGTGATGAAGGCTAGAATTACAAAAATTGCTGCTCAGTAGGATGGCTGAAACCACAATTTTGTCACCTTGGGCTTGTTTTAACACAGCATACTCCATCTGTGTGTGCTGAATGATGGTCTGCTCACCCCAGACATAGAAGAAAAAGAACATTGAAGGATAATGAAATGGTCAGAGGTACAGGGTTGTTTCTATATGAGATGCACTATACATTATGATGTCACAGCTTGTAAAAAGAATGCCTGGGAATACTTCTCTTTATTACTCCTCTTTATTTCACTTAAACAGGAAGGGATACCCATTGAAACCATCAGACATCGCGTTGAAAACAAATTAACGGAAGAGCTGCTGATCAAACTTAATTAAACTTTGATATTTACTCATTGGGATACTGTACAGGCCAAAAGACTATACAGGTTTTTATAACAGTTGGATGAATTTATTAAGCAGCTGTTAAACTTGATTGTCTACAATTTCTGACTGAAGAAGTCCCTCAATACGCTCTTTTCAGGAAGCTGGGGTATCCACTAGGGAAAGGATCGATCTTTAGTCACCTTGTTTTCTGTATTCTTTCCCTAAGCCCATGGTCACTGGTCCATGGGCTGAGAGAGTATTTTGGGCTAAGCAAATTTTTCATTAATTCTATGTTCAAATATGTGTGTTTCTTACCTAACCAGCAATGCATGTGGCTTTGTTGGCTGGCAAGATCTCTTTAGCACACATCTATCCATAGAGCTGCTTCTTTCAAAGACTTCACTGCTGTAAAGACAAAAGAAGGCTGAAATGTAATATTGGCAGAAAGACAGAATACCTATAAATATAAAGTAGAATATTAACACTTTTTTTCTTGTACATTGCAGAAGCATATCTACAATTGCATTTAGCTGAGAAATTTCGTGTGGAAATAGAAAATACCTGCAGAATATTTCTAACATATTCCTGGTTTCTTCCTTTTTTTCTAATTCGCTCACCAACAGTAATTCAGTATTGTCCATTATTTAGAGTTTATACTAGTTTTCCTTTGCCTTGGAGGAGATGCTGAAAAGCTGCAATAGCAAAGACAAAAACAAATGGAAAGAAATATGTGAAACTAGATGGTTATATAAAAAGGGTCAGTGAAAAACATTACCTTTTTTTTTCTACCAAGAGAAATGCAGAGAAAGCTAATTGTGCCAGAAAGTTGTTGCTGTTTAGCTTCCATTTTTAATTATTTTGCACAACAACAGACAAACATGGAGAGTCTTCTTTTCTGTGATGCATATGGAAGATGTTTCTGACTCTTCTTTCTGACTTTTCTTTCTTAGGCCCTGTTCTGGACTAAGTTATGAGGCATGAAGCAGTGTCAAAAGGCAGCTAGTTTATGGTTATTATCTGTATTTACATAATAATACATGTACAGAATACACATGTATGTGTACTATTTATGTTTCTTTTTCCTATCTCAGGAAAGCTTTTTTTCCCCACTAAAAAAATCTAAGTGGTAAAGCAACTGAAACTCTTCTTGATTGAAATAATTCTCTTTCCTGTAACATACGATGTTGGGCCATTCCTGCAGCATCCTGAATCAATAGTGGCAGAAAGAGTTCAGTAACAATTATAGAAAGAATTCCATATGTTTCACCAGATTTATCACCTAGATATTAATGGCATTAAATTTTTCATTTTAGTAGAATGGAAATTGAGCTGGGGCACAAATCTACTTGCTTTATATTGGCATAATAAGAGGTGCTGTTCTGAGGGTCAATTGCATCTTTAAAAAATGTTAACATCCCTCTTGACAGAAAGGTCAGCAGGATCAATGTCATTACAGATATTTGCAGGGACCTGGATACTTTCATAAAATCCCACTTGAATGACACAGGATTATAAAATAGTAAAGATGAAACCATGTAAATTAAAGATGTATATGTACCCGCAGTTGTCATAAAAAATGTACATATTTCTTAAAGTAATTTTTTGCCCATTTTCCTAGTGTCTGTTTGTTCCTCAGCTAATGATCACCTCTGGAATTAAAATAAGTGCTGATATTTCATTAATAAAGTGATGAGGGGAAAAGTGCTATGCATAAAATGGCTTCTATGTGCTGAAGTTACTCTTAAATATTGCAGTGCCTAAGAGCTAGGTTTTGAGCCCAGCAACATCAACAGGTGCCTTGGTTCCCTATTTAAGCAATGAAGAAATTGAAGCTGTTTTAGGCTAATCTCTAAAAGCCACACACTGAACTAGATGAATGCAAATACTGTGCAGATTCATGGTTTTGAGTTCCTTCTCTCTGAACATCATGTCTCAACTTCTTTAAAACTTAAGAAGTGAGTGGGAACATTGATTGACAACCAATGCCACCATTGTGCTGCTTGAATGAAAATTATCACTATGGTCTATCTTAGTGCTCTCTAACAGCACAGGTGTGGTGCCTACCCTTTTACAGAACTGCCTAATGGTTAGACTTTCCCAGAGAACTGGAAAGGAGACTTTGTACTCCCTTTTCTTGAGGCAGGATTAGAATTTGCATGGGGACTTTGAATAACAGATTTATTATGCAGAATATGGCTGGTCCATCTTCAGCAGTGTTCAATTTTTAGAAGTTTTTTAATTGAAATTAAATTATCCACTGTTGATTTGGGTTGTGCTGAATGATGTCAGTATTTTTTATTTGTATTATTGAATGTTCATAACATTCTCAATACATTAGACTACTCTAGTGATTAGTTGCTTTATCTCCAGATTGTATTATTATTTAAATGGTAGCCATCATGTCAGTAAGATGGGCACTCCAGAGCTGGTCAATGGTGTCTGTGTCCAGGCTGTCCAGACTGACTAGCCCTTTAAGCACTCTTGAGGATAGCATGAGGTACCCTGGTTGACACAATGTAGAGGAAGGCACAAAACATCGTTTGAACTGTCTCAGCTTTCCTCTGCCATGAGTCAGGCTCTGATCTTGAGCCAAGTTTCTTCTTACATGATCCATAGGCACCTGTTAAAAATGTACCTCAGGTGTCCCATCATAGGAGGTCAGGAGCCCCCTGACCATTGCCATATGTTTCAAGCTCCTGTCTGTCCCTTAAAGTCCATCCAATTCTGTGCACACACTAAATGGACATTCAGTCCTCTGCAGTATGTACAGCTAAGGAGAAGCACCAAGGAATGACTAAGAGTAAGAGACAGAGGGTCCATCCAATTCTATGCACACACTAAATGGACATTCAGTCCTCTGCAATATGTACAGCTAAGGAGAAGCACCAAGGAATGACTAAGAGTAAGAGACAGAGAGACAGAGACAGAGAGAAAAGGACTGAAGGATCAGAAGTCAGATAGTGAGAGTTGTTGTATATAAATTTACTTTTGAAATTATTTGAGATGGAGAAGAACAAGGAGCCAGCACCTCTTATTATCTATCAGTCTCTCTATTCAGATAGAACATCTCTGAGGAGAACAAGTTTCAACAGTGCTTCCACCCACTTTTTTATATCACTCATTAATCACAGCTCTATCAGAAAAGGTAATCTCCTGGCCCTGGCGCACTAAATCTACTCCTTCAGCAAGATCCTAATATGAAAATATGCCTTTAGTGAGTCCCCAAGGCTAAGATTTTCTGCCTCCTTTACCACTTAACTTCTTGAAATAATAGGGATTTGATGCTAGTTGTTTTAAGTCAGGTTTATTGTTTATTGCATGTGTACAATTTCTTTGCCCATGATGCCACTGATAACACTCGGCTTACTCTTAAAAGTCCAGTCCCTGCTTTCACATGTCCTACAGAGGGTCACTGAGTTATAACTTGCCATATAGAATGTGGTTCCAAAATAAAATTGTTGCAAATTTTTCTACAGATGAGGAATCATGAAAATCAATGTACATGGTTTTGTTTTAGATATAAGCAATCATCTGGGATATGATTCATTATTAGTTGATGAATGATGCCATTCTGTTTAGTACAGTGTTAACACAGGAGGTTCTTCAATATTGTGCAGAGAATTTCAACGTCTGGTTCAATTAATATTCATCCTGTTAAACCTGGTCACCCACACCCACTGCAGAATCATGACAAACTCCATCCTTCAATCTAAATAGGACAAATAATATGGTTTTGCAAAAAAATCAAGCATATTCTTCTCTGTCTTCCTGTCTCAGTCTTACAAGCTAATAATGCAAATCAGCATGTACCTAGGTAGGTACATGTCTCAGGAAGCCATTATGTTGCACAGAAGTGCTCTGAAAATAAGTAGGATAGTCTTTGACACTGATCCCAGCAAAGCAGAGCTATCAATTTGTGCTATGGAACACAGTAAAAAAACCCAGAGAAATTAAAGGTTTCTCGCACTGTTTTCTTGTCAGTGTTCACTATAGGTTTTCTGGCTGAAGTCTGGGAATGGAATTTTTGATAGGCAGTTTGTTCACACTGGAATTATACATCTTTTGTTCCGTTCCTCTCTGGGTACATTTCCATGGGAAAGGTTGAATGGAATCTGGTAGTCTAAGCAGAAATTAAATTACTTTATTGCTTATTCACCTCAAAATTACAGCACCTGCCTTATCTGGGTACAGAAACAATTTCCTAGGATTAGACACAAAACATGATTATGATTTAAAATGGATCTTTCAGAAATGTATGCGTTTGTGTCAGTTCATTTTTTGTTCTGACTAAATTCAGTAAAAACAAACATACAACAGAGTTGTCTTTAACTAAAGCTCACTTCACTCCTGTATACCTGCTACACTAAAGTATTTTCTTCACTCCAAGGCCTTTATTCACTACTCTTTCACATAACTGAAATAAAATCCTTACAAAGAGACTGGCAAATACTGTTTTTCTACAGAAAATGTCACAAAGATCTCCCTTCCTTCCTGTATGGGCCTTTATCCATGTTTTTCCTTGCAGGCTTTTTGCAATGGATATCCTAGGACCCTGCATGTCAGCTTTACAGTCACTTCACTCCTTTTCTGACTGTGTAAGAAACTTTTGCTGTCTTTTCTCCTCTGCTCTGCTTTGTTTTTCTCTCTTTTTTCCCCTTTGTTCTTTCATTTCATTGATCCATACTGTAGCAAAATCACACACAGAGAAACAGTCCCACCAACACCTATCAATCATCCCCATCCCAGAAAAACCACCAAAGTGGCAGCGTGATTTTTTCCCTTGTGAGTTATACCACTTTACTGTGCTATTTGTAAGTATCAACTACTTACGATCTGTCTCTTCTCTTTTGTAAAATGGCCTCCAGAATGGGATCCCATATTAATATGACTCCTCATATGTGTAAAAAACAGGGAGAAAATGTCATGTTACATTCATAAGTTACTTGTTTAGACTTGTTCTTGGCTGCATGATTAATTATATAAAGTAAATAACTAATTTATAAATTAAACATGTATGCAACCTTTTAATGTATGTGAGTAATTATTTAATTTGTTCATGTATTCTTTTATCATTTCCAGGGAAACTATTATAATTAATGCTATTTTAAGAGCTAATGAGTGTGAAATTGCAGATGTCTTTGAAGGAACAGACTTCATTTAAGCAGGAGGTGGTAATTGAAATAATTGAACCTCACATTGTAGTTAAATTTGCCTCATGCTTCTGTCTTTTAACAGTCACAAAAGAATATGGAATTAAGTCCTTTATACTTTGAGATGAGATTAACTTCATGTTAATGTACCCAAGACAAAGATAAAAGAAGGAAGAGTGCTTGAAATGGGGCTTCCATGTTCTTCCTCACAAAACAACTTCTGCTAGAACAAATCTTTTTGACAAGACTTTCTCTTTGGAGCAAGTAAAAAGGCAAGACTGCATAGTATCATAAACTGTCAGGCTTCAGGACAGGCTTTTCCAAACATTTCAAAAAGCTTGTGTCTCTGTGCGGTCCTCTTCTTGGAATGGAAGGGACACGGCTGCCCTGAGAGCCAAACTTCTTTCCTGCGGGCGGCCTCTCACAAAGCTGAGTGGGCAGACCTGGGTGTAGGCAGGACATAGGGTTGCCTAAGCTGTGAACTTCTGCCCCTGCCCCATCCCTGATGTGCCTGTCCTGGTCTCCAGGACAACACATGAGCAGATAAAATGGATATTTCCATTTGTCTCTGGCAGCAAAACCGGATGAGGAAGCTTTGGTCCTGCTTCTTGTCCTTTTTCAATCCCATTTTTTGTGCCATAACTCGCAGCCCCCATTGCTTTGCTGGTGCAGCTGTGCTGTAACGGTCTGGGACAAAGAAGTCTAAAAAAGGGGGTTTATTCCCCTTCATACCATACAGCATAGGCCATTATAATTCATTGATATGGCTTGACGCACTCCAGCAGCACTGTTGGCTGACTGGAAATAGCTGATTCAGGGTCCTGCTGAAGGGTTGTAGCACGTGGGTGACCTCTCCTGCAGACGAAGCAGAAGACATAAGCAACTTAAGGGCACTGATGATTGTGCACTTATCATAGGCCCCTGTCTGGAAGTGCATGACTGAGTCTGAACCAGTAGGGCTATGGAGAGGAGAGGGAGTGGAGGCTGGCTGTGGGTCAGCCAACAGGGTTAGGAGAAGATGGATTTTGGAATGAAGTGAGTGATATAGACATTACAGCAAAATGTACATAAGATCTCCCCTTGGGACGGGGCTGAGATCCCGCAGGTTAATTGAAATAGAATTATTAACCTTGTTGTGTTTATTGCATAAGTTCCTATGTAGAAACACACAGCTGGACAATACTGTTATCCATTCATCTCCTTTTTCCTGTATTGTTGCGGTCTCCCTGACTTTCTGACTGTCTCAGGGTAACCTGACAATTTCACTTAAACAAAGTTCAGATTTATACTGCATCATGTTAACAGTTTTCTTGTCTAGTTCAGAGCGCACAGAGTTCATGTAGTAGATTTAAGATGCTGACAAATTCTCCTCCTCTGGGAAGGGTGAGTTGCTTTGAAGTTATTAAGGTTTCAATGTGAAACAAGAAACGGTGCCTTACAAAGAAAATAATCCCATTGATTTTGTGTAGCTTTTTGACTGAAAAGCTGTTCCAAAGGCAAGAGAAACTACTTTTGAATAAAATGAGGAAATGAATGGGAAGAGAAAGAATATTTCTGCTGATTGTTACAGTTTTAGCTTTTAGCCTCTTGTCAGAGGGAAAAAACAGAAAAGTATTTGGAATGTTTAATGGATAATTATCAAAAAACCTCAACATAATCTTTCCTGACTCTAATTGCCTGCCATTTTTATGTGGAAATGTGTTATTTTTAGTAACATGTAACAATTCTAATTATAAATGGTAAAAACCCCCCAACCCTTTTTATTGTAATCCTAGAAAACACAGGCCTTATGTGAGATCCAGTAGAGTTGTATTTGGGTCTTCCAATGAAGTTGTAGTTGGACTTACCTCACCTCTCTTCTCCTCAGTCTCCTGTTGTGGAATGTGCACAGCTCTGTACTCCTCTCTCTGCTCATTGGGATATGAAGCCCGTTTCCACTTTCACCTTTTAAGCTACAGAGTCAAAAAGTGACTAGCCTGCTAGTAAAATGGTTAATGCACATAAGAGGTAGGAGGTTTTCTCTTTAAAAATTAACTTTTTTTTTTTGTTTATAGTAGATGTACAGCATGACATGTTAATACAGCTAGGATGGGTGTTAAAGCACAACGTATATGTCAACTTCAACAACAGCTGTGAAATACAAGTCTTGTTTAGATAAAATTCTTTGTTCCTTCAGCTAGTGAGCTAGAAGAAAAACTCACCTGGCTGATTTGATTTAGGTAGTTTTGAGGATGATAATAACTCTTAAGTTCATTTCTGGAAGACTGCTACAATAGCACATTCCAAAGCTGAAGAAATTTGTGTTGGTCACATGTTTTGTTGAGTATTACTTCTATTTTTCCACTAAACACAATCTCAAAATATATTTAGAGAGAGATACTTCTGATCTGTTAAGCCATTATCGAACAAAGACAGAAGCACGCCAAAGAAAAGAAAGGGTTAGAAAAGGGATAGAAAAGAAAAAGGCAGGAGATGTTAAGAGTAGGATCCCAAGTCTTTTCACCATTCATAATTTAGTCACAAGCCTTGGCTTTATTCTCATCAGTCTGACCTGATCTACTGCCAATGCCTCTGAAAGGCCAGGTCTATGAAGGCATGAACCGAGGTGAGGAATTTCAGGATTTAGGTATGGGTATGGCAACTATGATGACAAAGCTCACAGTAAATTCCAGACATCTCCTGTGTTTCCACACAGGAGTGCCTGATAACCAGTTTTAAGAAGGATGATCAGCCTCAACACATTTTCAATGTACGGAATGGTATCTGTAAGAGGCCTCAATGCTGAACGTCTTCTTTTGCCTGTAGAATCCTTCAGACCAGAATCCTGCTGACCTAGGACCATAACAGGCACTTTTGAGACCCCTTTGTCAGAATGCTTTTAAACCATACAGTTTGAATGGAATTTCACTTGGGCTTTGGCTGACTTTCATAAAGAGGTTCACTTTAGTGGTGACAGATTTTCTTTTCTAGTTTGGCAACTTAGAAGATCGGCCTTCACATAAAAATATTTTGCCCATACTCGGTATTTCTGAAACGTATATATTAACTTCTGGTTTAAAGTCTAGCTTTGGAGCTTACACTTAAAAATACGTTGGAAAGCTGGGGAATATTTAGGAAAGAACCATAGAAATGATTTGACATCTGGAAAACTGTACTACACTCATAAGATTTAAGAAAATTAATCTATTTCTAGCTTAAGGAAAGGTTAAGAATTTATTTGACTACAGTCTACAGGGAAAAAAGCAAGCAGATATTAGGAAGTAGGGAACTTTTTAACCTAACAATATAAGATTTTTCATTTATTATTATTAGAATACACAATACAAATAAGGTGCAATTTTCTTTTTATCATGGCTCATGATTAACTGTTGGACTAAGGTTGGAGGTTTTTTTGCATTTGAATCTTCTGGCCCTGGTACAACAGAAGAATGAAAAAACTTTCAAACCTTTGTGTCAGAGACAGAAATGTGTCAAAGAAATAACATCTGGCCTGGGATCTGGATCAAGCATTGATTTTTTTTTACTGGATTAACCTTAGCTGGCTGAACCAGCTAAGATCTAGATTCCAGCTAGAATATTCTTTGTATTTTTTTTCATGTTTGCTGAATACTGTTTTTTAAAGTTACAGCTTTTTTAATAGGACTTCTTTTTAAAAATTTATTTAATTCTATGGAAAAGTAGAAGGGAGGAATATCTCAAGCTATATAGTGTGTTTTTCTTAGTTAAGGTCTGTAAGGGTATACTTCCATGAGGTTCTGCATAGAAATAATGGTCTGCTTGAAATTTCATGTATACTTGAAAATTCAATACAGAAATTATACTCATTAAATCAAACAAACAGCTCCTCAAACCATTACACACATCCAGAGGTCCCTTCAACCACACTGGATAAATAAGCAGAGAATCTCCCTTGCTTATCAGAAGAATGCCTCATTTGGATAAGAGTTGCTTGGCCTGTTGGCATTACAACTAGAAAAATATCTATGTTTACATCACAGCTTCCTCTTAAATTTTTAAAATTCAGTTATAATAGGGACTTCTGGGAATCTAGAAATCGGTAGCTTCTGATTACCCTGCAAGAGTTTGTAAATTCCTCATGTCACACAGTCCACACAGTTTCTCTGCATCTAGCCCTGCATGACCCCACCAGAAAGTAAAGTAGCTCTTCCTACAGTATACCTGGAGAGTTCAGCTAAGATAGTAATGAATTTACAGGCTACCTAGGTTCTCCAGCTAAGGTAACAGTTCCTGCCAATTCTTTAAAATGTCGATGAGTATCATCTCTAACTTACCTGCTCAGACCTCCAGCTGTCTGCTTTCCTTCCTTTTCCTTGTGGGCAAATACAAACCTTTATGTAAGCATTAGTAATTCAGTTTTAAAGTTCAGTAATACTGTTGCAGGGCCCAGATTTAGATCTTGCTTACTTCCCTTCATAACAGTAACTTCAATAGGGTCAATCTTGGTCTGTACTATAGCTTCAGAAACCTCATTGCCAAAGTATGCCTACATTAGGGTCCTGATTTGCACCAGCAGTACTCACCTACTCTATTCCAGTAGCTAACTGCCTGTCTATGGGACCAGATTAGGGTCAGAGTAGTCCACAATAAAACACCCAAAATATATATTTGTTTATTGTTGCCAGCAGTAGGTCCTCAGCACTAATTGTTTCACCAATAAGTCTGTTTTGGTTGGTACCTCTACCCCTTGCTAACTAAATAGAGGTATTTGAAAAGTAGTTTTTCAAACTTTCACTTTGCATGTTTGATTTATTTTGGAAAATTTTAGCCAAAATGATACAATTATTATTTTCAGTGACTTCTTTTTATTATTCTCTCTCTTTTGCTCCATGCTGTAATATTCTGAGATTCTATCTTTAAAATTCTCTAGCCTCCCCAGATGTTTGGAGAAAAGTTTCTCTTTTTGTCATGAGGGAACTTCTTGCAATTTCAGTGAAAACAAACTGGCAAACACTTGGTATAGAATTTTTGAATTCCCATGGTTAAAATGGCCCAAAAAATTCAATTGCCATTTGTCTTCACAATAATTTTCCTCAGACAGATCCCAAAATGATGCTCAAGCTACATCTGTATCATCTCTATAGAATGACTGAACATGGTCCATGTAGCTCAGAAATGACCATGTTGAATAACTGTTGCTGCTACAAAATATTGCTCATGGTCAGGGATACAGGAGTTTCAGAAGATTTTCCCCTTAACTGATTTCTGGTGAGCCTGGTCTCCTGATGGAAAGCAAGTAATCTGTTAGAAACATAGAATCATAGAATGGGTGAGGTTGGTAGGGACCTTTAAGATCATCAAGTCCAACCATTAACCTACCCTGACAAAAACCCCTTCTAAACCATGTCCCTAAGTACCTCATCTACCCTTAAACACCTCCAGGGATGGTGAATCCACCACCTCCCTGGGCAGCCTATTCCAATGTTTCATAACCCTTTCAGTGAAAAAATGCTTCCTGATATCCAATATAAACCTGCCCTAAACCCGTTTCCTCTTGTCCTTGTTCTTGCTGTGTAGAGTAGAGTAAAAGCAGAAGGGGGAAATGGAATAAATTCAAAGTGTGTGAGACAGAGACTGGAGGACAGTCAGGAAAGAAGACCAGAGAAGTAACTAGAGAAAGCAGTTGCTAATGAATTAGGATAAGAAAACAAAATACTGGATTTTGCTGTGATAGTTGGGTGAGGAACAATAGAGATCCTTCTGTTAGGATTGGAGAAGGGGGAAGAAATGGGATACTGGGAGTCAACTGTTGAAAAGCAGAATGTGGAGAACTGGAATTAGAGTGGAAGGGTCAAAGAATGAGCCAGGCTGGCCAAGTACATCAGAAAACAACTTACAGAACAGGGTAACTATTTAGGGATCTCTTTATTGAAGCAGGATCCCAGGCCTGGTATGAGAAAAACTGTGACTTTATCATCTGCTTCAGATTCAGCCGCACAAGGTTAGTGCCACTAACCTCTTTCACAGATCTCTTTTGGGAAGATGTTTGAATGCCCACAAAGTCTTTGTGAATTCTACTGAGGACCTCTGTAGGAAGAACTTTAAGTTAATCATATTGTCTACATAAAAAGGTTTGAAGAGTGCACAGGAAATAGCAAAGCCCATTAGCTGAGCATAGTCCATTCTGCACATCAAATCAAACAGGTTCTGCAGTTGAAGAAATGATGCATGCCTCAGTTTTTTCCCTCTTGGTGTACTCAATGCAATACATCGGGACACTATGACATGAAGCACTGGGTGGCACATTACCCACCAGGCACAACTTCTCTCCCAGTGCTTCATCTGTGGGCTGCACACAGACTGCCTCAGATCCATGCACTTGGGGAAACCTGATGTGATGTCACAGGACAAGAGGAAGGTCCCATGTTGTGCTGAAAGGTATAGAGCCTGCAGTGGGAGAGAATGGGATGCGATTCCATTATCTGAATCTAACTGTTGGTCTGTGGGGTTTGGTGAGTCTGCACTCAGAGTATGATTATGCAACAAAATGTTGTAGATGATATATTCCTGGAGTGCATGAAAGGTGAATGATGATATCTGTACAGACAGTTCTGTCATTTCCTAAGTCTGAATTCCCGCATTTGCATGGCAATTTTAGTTAGGCTTTTTTAACACAGACTTTTTTGTGTAACATTAATTTGTAATTTTGCAGTCTAGGTGTAGTCTGAGACAATGTATTTGTTTAGTTTCCTTCAAGATGTGAACCTGCTTTTGTCTTCTTCATTCAGTGAGGAGTATAATTGGCTCCGACTCTTTGTTTCTCTCTCTGCACTTGTTCCAAAGCATTGCTATCTTTCCACATATATGTGATGAGAGAAGCATCCCTGCAGGAACTATTCCTCCCCACCCCCTTCCAGAGCAGGCTTTGACAATACAGGTAGCCAAAAATAGCATATTTGTCTTTGCAAAAGTAGATCAGAGGCTTGCAAGCAACACAGGTAGGAATATCTCAGACTCCTCTGTTCTTCCTTATGTAACTTGCTCTCTTTCCTTAAGGTGACATCCCTTGGGTGTGGAAAGGGAGGAAATAAGGATATTGGGTTGCACTTGAACTTGAAAAAAAGAAAACCCTCTTGAACTCGGAATTGCCTTTTTAGATTCTATAGACAAGGAGATCTTGAAGAGCTGAAAATATCATTAAAAATATGATGAAGCAATAAATTGAGAGTTTGAACTCTCATTCCAGAAGGTCATCCTCTCCAAAGAGACAAAGTTTGAGAACTTCAACTTCACAGAAACAACCCTGGGTATAAAAATTTTGACAGAGCAACAGAAACGACTCATCTCTGGTTTTAATTTGTTCCCCCTAGTCTTACCATTACCTGACATCCTAAAAAGTCCCTCACTGGCTTTCTTGTAGGCCCCCTTAAGATACTGGTAGGCCACAATAAGGTCTCCTTGGAACCTTCTTTTCTCCAGACGGAACAACCTCAACTCTCTTAGTCTGTCTTCGTAGGAGAGGTGCTCCAGCCCTCTCATCATCCTCATGAGCCTTCTCTGGACATGTTCCAGCATGTCTATATCTTTCTTTTAGTAAGAGCTCCAGAACTGGTCGCAGTACTCCAGATGGGATCTCATGAGAGCAGACAAGAGGGGGAGACTCACCTCCCTCGACCTGCTGGCCACACTTCTCTTGATGTAGCCCAGGATACGATTGGCTTTCTGGGCTGGAAGTGCACACTGACAGCTCATGTTGAGCCTCTCATCCACCAGTACCCCCAAGTCCATAAGGATGGCGTCCCTTCCCTTCCTATCTTGATGAGTCGCCTTGCTTTTTGGGCACTACTGAATGATTTCATTCAAGAAACTAATTTCAACAGGTACTGCTTAAGTTTTCTTTTTTTAATATTTGCTTCAGCTCTTTATTAAAATGTGTGTGTACATCTCGCATGTGTTCCACCTAACATGGCACCGATGCAAAAATCTTTACTTTTAAGTCACACCCACCAAGAAAACAAGGGTGGGCTACGGCAACTCCACTGAAAGTGTCTGTGAGCTGTGTTCCTCAACTCTTTGGAGCATGCCCATGTCATGCAGTGGAGCCCAGTAAAGGTGACCCTGAACTAGTACTGACCTGGCTCCTTCCCAACAAATCAGAGTTGGAGACAATGTAGCCATCTCACAGCAGTGTAGTACTTACACTAAGCATGGTTTATTTGTTTATGAAGCACAGTTTATTCGTTTAACTAAGTGTCACTGGGATATGCCTGTATTCTCCTGGGACCAGAACCTAAAATCATTTTACTGTGTCTGCCTGTGCCATTTTGCCATACAGGGAGACCTGGGGCTGTTTCAGGGATTGTGCTGCCTTGAATTATTCTGCATTCATAGAATGCCATTTGGCAGTTTTCTGTATTTTCTCATCTGAAGTTTATCATATGCTTGCTCTAGAGTTCAGTTAGATAGTTAAAATATTGTCATGCTGGTCAGTATGTTGTCTCCTTCAACACTTCGACAGAAAAATAGAAGTGATTATCTTTCTGTAGCCTCTGTGGGTTATACAATTGATCTGGAGCCGCACTACAGTATTTTACTAGTGTAATGTATTGACCAAGCTGTGGGAATGTTTCTTGTTTATTTTTGTTTGGTTTAATATGTGTCTGCTAGGAAAAACAAGCAAGAAGAGGAAAAATTAAAGCTGAACATGACAGACATCTGGAAACTCTTACAAGTTTTTTCAAGTGCAAACTTTAATTAAAAACAGTGATATTTTCAGATATCTGAGCCAATACTGAGCCAACTTGCTATTTGAAGACAGTGAAACAGAGGTGTCTTAAAATCCAGCTTTGCAAGAGTTTTGCTCCACCTGTCAAAATAGCAATGCTGTTTCAGAAATATTTGGATGGGTCCATGACGTAGGTACTTTAAGGTGATTTTATTTATTTAAGATATTAAAAATTACTTTGGTGCAAAACTGGTTGTGATTTTTTAATTGTATTTTCTGATTGTTTAGAACAAGAAATACTTCAGAAAAAGGAGAAGCAGGCAGTGCTTTCCAGCACTTTTTAACCAAAGATTCTTCTAGTAGCCCTTTTTGTCCTAATTTTCCATAGGCAAATTGCAGGCATGCTATCTGTCATGGTCTCTCCTGCTATTCCACTTGCAGAAAATATATCTCAGTTGAGGCACTGACTGAAAGCTGGGTTTTGCAAGTACGCTATCAGCTGTAAAATAGTTCTTACTCTCTTTCTAATGCAATCTATATCACACTTTTCTATAAAACTTGTTGGTGTCAAGAAGAGGGATTGAGAACAATTTACTGAGAAATATACTGAAACCTCTTGGTTAAGATGCTCTCCTGGGATATAAAAGTTCAAATCCCATCAAAAAGAACAGATATGTGTTTGAATATGAGACTCACATCTGACTGAAAGTTCCTGCTTTTGGGCTGCTTGGAAAAAAAGATGATACATCTTCCTCATCAATTCTGTGAATGTCTTCTCAGTCTATCCCATTAACTGTTAATATTTAGGTGTTAAAAAAAATGGGAGAAGAGAGACTCTTAATTCGTCCTGAAATAATAAAAAAAACGCCACTGCTTTCTTGCTTTGTTGAAGAAAACAAAGATTTACCTTTCTAATCCAAATACATAATTTTTCCACATGATTTTTAATTGTCATTAAAAAGAAAAATCGTTTGCTTGATGAGATAGATTCATAGATTTATAAGCTTGTATGGGAAATGAATTTCTCGATATGAAGAGGAGATAGTACAGCAAATAGTCTAGAATATTCTTGATTTCAGAATTAGCAGGAAGAGAAATATGGAGATGTGGCTTGAAAAGGACCAAGCTGTTTCATTCATTCTAATTTGCACTGTCCTCAGGATGAACTGGACAAAACAAGCATTTCCCAGCACATCCATCTATGGCAATAATTGGTAATTTATTAAAGTACA
Organism: Rhinoptilus africanus; assembly: GCA_013400135.1. Lineage (NCBI taxonomy): Eukaryota > Metazoa > Chordata > Aves > Charadriiformes > Glareolidae > Rhinoptilus > Rhinoptilus africanus. Next base: position 23,738 of record VXBO01008098.1, read on the forward strand.
TTTGCAGCTCAGGAAAGTTCCTTTATAACTGCATTAACCAAAAAATGTATCTCGGCCATAGTTACAAATAATGCAAGATTATTCCATTTTTAACTATTATTTTGAAGAATTCATAGCACTGAAATCCATTAAATAAAAATGCTTTAACCTGTTTAATACTGAAGCTTTAATGAATTATGTATGAAAGTAATTTCATCTAGACTGTGCTAAGTAGCAGAATTGTGTTTTGCTTTTTGTTTTTTTACACCCTTTTTTCTCTTTTCATGTAACAACTTATGTAAAGTAGTGCTAGAACAAGTTTTAGAAACAGGTTTTGACTTTGTGCCACCATCCACTGATGAACATAAATTGGTGTGGGTATAAATAACAGGATTTTTACTTTCAATATGCTGGGATAAGCTAGATAAAGATGCATGTGATGCCAGATACATTTGATGTCAGAAATTTTCCTTCTGGACATAAACTTAAGGTCCGGGTGGCATTGGTTCTCACAGTTTGGCCCTAAATCTCTTACCAGAAATGAATTAATAAGATGAAGACCTAGTGTGATATAATGTTATTTATAAATTCAGTATTTAGTTGAAATGCATACTGATATATGAATAATTTTGTCTTTGCTTATTTTATCTGAGCTCAGAAAGATTGCTTTTTGCCTACTTTCCCTAGACGTCCATGAATAAATAAGTTCCTCTTTTATTATGTGTGCTGTACTTTTGTAGCACTTGCAAGTTAGTCAAAACAGATTTGCACAGTTATTTCCAGCAAAATGAAGAGTAGAGCGTTGTTTACCCTTGAAAGCTTCTTGTTCCTTTCATTTTATCTGAAAAGAACCTTCCTTCCTTGAATAAGACCCATCTTGCTGAATGTTCCCTGTGGCAAATAAACAGGGAGTCTAAAGAGCCCCTTATTTTTGCAAAACAAGACTGCTGTTAAATCACTTTTTTTTTACCGTGCTTGATTAAGGCACCTCTCCTATGCAGCCTGTAGTCTTAAAAGTGTGCTTATCAAGATCAAATCTAGTTAAACCAAATGTTTAAACAAGGCGCAGGTGTGTTGATATTTGTTTTAGCATTTGTGACTCGGTTCCTACTATGAATAGGAGAATGGTCAAAAGATAGAAGAAAACGAGGGACATGGTATGAAAAGCTCACCCCAATTATTATTTATCAGAGCTACAGCACCATATAATTTGAAAAAGAGTTCTGAAAGCTTGTGACCACCAAGGGGGAATGGCATTGGCAATATACTTCATGGTTAACAAATTGAATGCAAGGGGTAAAGGGAAGATACTTAATCATCAAGGACCACTAGATGTAAACTGTACACATTAGCTTCTCAAGTGTAATTACATGTGAAAAAGCACTTTATGAAGTGGTGACCAGTAACATATGGGTACCAAATTATGTCTCCTTACATAGTGAATAGCTTAACATGCTCTGTCATACATTTTTTAATTACTTTTGTCAGTGCTCTTTTAAACATACAAGACTAAGCAGACCATCTCTTGTACCTGACCCTGAACTTTATCTTTCATTGTTTTCTGGTTACTGGATCTCATTACACATTTTAAAAGTTGTTATTGTAAGGAGATATAAGCCAGAAATCTTTTACTTACATGTGTTTGTAGATGCTGATCAAGTCATATCTTCTAAATGATAAACTAATTAGAGCTTACTGACACTTTCACAGATGGATTTTCTGTATTACAAGTTATGTTGAAGACCTTTTTTGAATCCCTTCTAACTTTTTACCAAGTAATTTTTAAAGTGTGCATTGCTCAGCAAGACATAATATTCCAGTAATGGTCTCACTAATACTCTTTACAGAGATAAATACCAGCTCTTCAGTAATCTTAGTATTTGCTGGCTGAAGCATCCAGGAATCACAGTCATTTTCTTAACTATAGCACTGTGCTGAATGCTCATGCTTAATTAGCTCATTTACTGCATGACCCCAGACTCTTTCTTAGTGTAAATGTGTTTCAGAATGTGATCTCCCATTTTGCTCATAGATTTGTTTTTGTCTCTGCAAAGTACATGGTCTTCAAAAAAATATATCTTCTGGAACAATCAGATTACTGTGCATAGCAGCTCTATACACTCTTACTTGGCACTCTGCTGATTTCATGTTATTTTTGGACTGAACGTGTATAGAATTCAACATTTGTTCACCTATTACACATCTTCCCTGCTGTTTACAGCAGTAAGGAAGAATTTATATACACTAGTGAGATATTAATGAAATGCAGATTAAAACCAGATGGATTAAAATTGGGTGTCTGAGGCAGCTGGTGCTTCCTATTGTTTGCTCTGTAGCAGATCTTGTTGCTACAAAGGGCAGGACTAGCTGAAGCATAAATGAACCAGTTCCTGACCTGAAGCATTTACAGTCAAGTGTACTAAGGTAGCTGAAAATGAGTATCAGTTCACATGACTATGCTAGTGGGTTTGGGGCTATCCCACCTTCTTGTCTAGCAAGAACAATCAAGGAACATACATGGGTGGATATCTTGTGGCAGGAGCATCTTTAGGCACTAAGTTGAACCCACCAACATTCGCAAGTCAGAACTGCAAAATAAGTAGTTGGAGTAATAAGGTAAGGTGCATCCTTCACTATACATTCTCCTTCTATCCAGAAAGTTTGCAGGAGGGTAACAGTGCTTCATATGCTTTTGTTCTGGATTTTGCTGTTGTGATGCAGGATGAGAACTGCTTCTGTGAGTAGATGGTGGATGTCCGGTGATAAAATATGAGCTAAATGAGAATAGTGTGTTTACTGCCAATGCACCTGGCTTTGAATGTTCTCTGCTCGTACACAAAAAGACTTTTTTTCTGTTTCATTTGGGGCAAAAACAATGCATAATGTGGCAGGTGCAAAAATTGAAATTGTTAAGTCATTCAAGTGCTAATGAAGTGGGCCTTGAGTTTTTGTTCATTAAAGACTGTTTTATTGCTAGGATGTGACTTGAAGGTGCATAAGAAAATCATGACTTCAGAAGGATGGCCAGAAAAGCTACGTGTTTGCATGTGCCTGCATACAAGTGCTTCTCGCAGTCCATGTGGCCAGTAGGCTGTACTTTCTGAGACTCTGTGCAGCAGCACTTGGAATATTAAATAGTGAACTTTAAAATGAGAAAACTGATGTTTTGAACTCACAAATAATATTTTGGAAATGTTCAGCTAGATAATATCAAATTGGAACGCTGGTGACCAGCTGAGATGATAACTAGTTGCAAATACATATAGACATATTATATTTAGAATAAATGTACTATATAAAACTGGATGTTTTCAATGGATTCACAACAGATTATTCATATAGACACATTATGATTTCATGACATGATAAAATATCTCTTTAAAAAACAATGACCAACTAATGCCTGACATTTTTATCAGTTATTGGACATTATTTAATTTAGAAACCATTTAATAGGTTCTTTCTAATGCAACACCTATGTCAGGTAACATGATGTATTTTGTTTAAAACTATTTTTATAAGATCTAAGTTTACATTGAAAATATAAATATAAATATGTCATCTTGACCTTGTCTGGGGATTCTTGGTGAACAGGCTGACACCTTTATTTTAGTTTTTGTATTTGACAAGGCATTTTCTTTCAATCCCATTTGGCCTTCAGTAATAAAAGTGAAGCAATTAGACAAGTTATCTATGAAAAAGAAATTGCAATACTAAGATGCTAAATAAAATAAGGCACTATAAAGAAGTTAGAAAAATTACGTTCTGTTTTATTTTTTTTTTTTAATGAGACATTCTACCAATGTATGGACTTCCATGGGTTATATCTCTTACAGATGTGTTGCATCAACTGTCATGAAAAATCCAACTGTTGTTGTCTGCTATATAATTTACTTGCCTTATTCACTGACATATTTCTTCTCCTTGAGTATTAAAAAAGGATCAGGTGGAATGCTGACGTGTGCACAGCTTTCCCAAAGGAAAAAAGTTTCCTTCAAAAACTCATTCAATCTGTAAATGTCCTATCTTGGTCTAAGCCGAAAACAATACTCTTCCTGTACTAGAACGCTTGAGTTTTTAAGAAGGAATTTATCTTGTGCTTTTTCATTTAGAACTTTATTCTCCCATCTACAACCCCATTTGTCAGATTTTCATTTTAAATCATTTTCATGCTAATATATATATGCATGCCCATATAAATGTCTTTCAGCAGAGCCAAGAGCTTGTCCTCTGGAGAATGTGTTTGTCTTGCACTTCTAAACAAAGGGTATCACTGCAGTTTGGACAGCTTAAAAAAGGATGCTGGTGACAAATACAAATTTTCATGCTGAAAGGATATAAGACTTTGATCCACCGTTGTCCTTACATGTGAAACTTGACTGTGCAGAAGGAGAGAAGCAGGAAAGGAAGGTGTGAACCGCTATGTAATATAAAGCAGGTTTGTACTGGGTTTATGAACACTTCATATAGCATGTGCTGTGAAGTAAATTTATTGAACATAATTATTACATTTTCTTTTATAAAATGTGATAGTCTGTCCTCGTAAGAGCACACAGGAGAGAGAAGAGAAACAACAATATGTGAGAAGGTAAATAATAGAATAGTAGACTGTCAACATGGTGCTGCTTTTCTTCATTTTGTTTTGTTTTAGTTCTGTTTTTCCATATTTTGTATTCTCTTTTGAATGCTGTGTTCATTCTCGTTCCCTTTTCTGTTGCTTGATTCCCTCCTGACTTCATTAAAACTCCTGACCCTGTGCCAAGAGCAGCTTTCATTTTCATGTTCCCACTGTTTCAGAATCCTAGGATTTTGGTTACTTTCTTCTGTCAATGTGTTAATCATTGTGCTTTCTAGTCAGGCATATAGTTGTAACCAATAACAATGTTGTCTTTTTTCCATTTGTACCACATGGACTACATTGAAGGCTCCTTCTTCCTCAGGGGGAAGACCCCTCACACTCTTCCCCGGCTCCACCATGGGATCCCTCCCATGGGGGACAGTCCTACATGAACTCCTCCAACATGAGTCTTTCCCATGGGCTGCAGTTCTTCATGAACTGCTCCAGCGTGAGTCCCTTCCATGGGGTGCAGTGCTTCGGGAACAAACTGCTCCAGCCTGCATTCCTTGTGGGGTCACAAGTTCTGCCAGTGAATCTGCTCCGGCATGGGCTTCTCTTTTCACAGGTCCTGCCAGGAGCCTGCACCACAGCGGGCTTCCCAGGCAGTGGCAGCCTTCTTTGGGTGCATCCACCTGCTCTGGCGCAGGGTCCTCCACGGGCTGCAGGTGGATATCTGCTCCACTGTTAACTTCCACGGGATGCACAGGGACAGCCTGCTTCACCATGGTCTTCACTTATTATCGTTATATATAATACAAATTCTATCACAGTTCTTCATCTAGGAATATGGCTTCTATGTACTAGTGTAAGATAAACTAATTATATTTAATGAAAGATTGTAAGGGGATGCAGCACCTTATCCCTGCTTTCTCCCTTGGATTGACATAACAGACTGCAGACACTCATTTACTGAGATACAGTGATGAACAACCTGTCTGCTACTTGAATTTACCAAACTACTTCTGAATTTCCTAATTTGTAGCATCCATGTTGTTCAAACTTACATAAATTCAGATTAATTCACTCCTTTTAGCTTTTTAATATTCCAGTATTTTTTAAGTCAGAAATATTTTATCAGTACTTACGATAATGATTATGTAATTTACTAAGATTGTAGGGTTTTTCCAGTCTTTGTTTCAACAGGAGCAATGAAACTCAGTGTGTCTTCTTGAAATCCAGGTAGTTTTAAAAAAAAGTATGAACAGAATGATGAGTTGTTCAGACTGGCTTCTCCTGTGCTATAAAGGTTATCATCTGATCTGCTCTCTTTTTAGTCTTATCAGAAGTATATATTTTACACTATGGTTCATCTACTTTTTTTTCATGTCCTTATCTTAAATCTGTCTGTTCATTAAAAATAATCCCTGAATGCAGATTAATGACTAGTTATGATTTTGGCCTGATCGTCTACTTACTCCTATTACAGAGACAGTGACTATTGGCAAGAGTGATAAATATATCATAAATTGCAGGGTCAGATCATTAACTGCAGCTGTTATACCTCTAATATTTTATCTGCTTCATCACTCCTCTGTCTACATATCTGTCTTAGCTAGGAAAAATTTTAATGCTCCAAGTCTCTAAGCAGCTTTAAATTGCTTGTCCCTCAGCTAAACGATTTTATCTCCAAAACAAACTGGTCTTAGTACTGGACTGTATGACTCTGAAAGATAGAACAGTAAGTTTATGGGTTGTTTGTAATAGGAAAACAGCCGTTTTTTGGTTTGGTTTTTTTTTNTTTTAACAGGCTGAAATTAAGGCTGGAAATACATTTCCATATGCTTGACTTAGCTTTTTGATAATGCATGTATATATATTTTTAACTGCATGCTAATCAAGCTCTTCTATGAAATAAATTTTCTCTGTAGCTTTATGGTTCCTAATATAAAATCTGAGTGCTTTCACATAGATATCATATTGACACCACTTCAGAAAGTGAACATATCTATTTTATAGGCAAGTGACTTGGTCCAGAAGACTACATTCTATTAAGCTTGTCTCCCAGTTTCTGGTTTCTCGGACCTGAGTTTTGATGTTTTGGCTTAAATTAAATTTCTTCACACTGAATTCAGGTGCTGTTGTGAATCATAAGAATTCTGAAAAATCTAGGCTGAGGATCAGTTTCATTTGACTGCATTCCCAAAATA
>VXBO01008099.1:0-11556 GCA_013400135.1 Rhinoptilus africanus
CTGTTTAGGAGCATGGTGGAGAGCATCCCTTAGCAGGCAGTTTTGAAGAGCAAAGGTGCCCAGGAAGGCTGGTCCTACTTCAAGCAGGTGCTCTCAGAAGCACAGGAGAAGGCCATCCCCATGTCTCAAAAAAACGAGCCAACGGGGAAGACGAACAGCCTGGCTAAACAGAGAGCTTTGGCTGGACCCCAGGAAAAAAAGGAAGGCTTTCCTTCTCTGGAAAAGGGGGTTGGCAACTTTTGAGGATTATCAAGATATAACAAAGCTATGTAGGGGGGAAATCAGAAGGGCCAAAGCTCAATCAGAACTCAGCTTGGCTACTGCAGTTAAAGACAATAAGAAGAGATTCTTTCAGTATATCAATAGAAAAAGGAAGACTAGGGAAAATGTAGGCCCAATGATGAATGAGACAGGTGCCGTAGTGCTGGAAGACACAGAGAAGCCAGAGTTACTGAATGCCTTCTTTTCTTCGGTCTTCACTGCTAAAGCTGTCCCTCACGAGTCCCATACCCTGGAGGCAAGGGGGAAGGTCTGGAGAGAGGAAGATCTTCCCTCAGTTGAGGAGGACTGGGTCAGAGACCACTTGGCCAAGCTGGACAGTCATAAGTCCATGGGCCCTGATAGGATGCACCCGTGAGTGCTGAGAGAGCTGGCAGATGTTATTGCTAGACCGCTCTCCATAGTCTTTGAAAGGTCCTGGGGAACAGGAGAGGTGCCTGAGGACTGGAGGAAGGCTGACATCACTCCTATCTTCAAAAAAAGCAAGAAGGAGGACCCAGAGAACTACAGATCGGTTAGTCTCACTTCTGTCCCTGGGAAGGTATTGGAGCAACTCATTCTGGATGCCATCTCCAAACACATTGAGGAACAGGAAGTTATTGGAAGTGGTCAACATGGATTTAACAAGGGTAAATCATGCTTAACCAATCAGATAGCTTTCTATGATGTTATAACTGGTTGGCTGGATGAGGGGAGAGCCGTAGATGTCATCTACCTTGACTTTAGCAAGGCTTTTAACACTGTCTCCCATAACGTCCTTCTCAGGAAGCTGAGGAATTCTGGGCTAGATGAAGTGACAGTGAGGTGGACTGAGAGCTGGCTGTGTGACAGAACTCAGAGGGTTGTGATCAGCGGCACAGAGTCTANATGATTAAGGGATTGGAGCATCTCCCTTATGAGGAAAGGCTGAAGGAGCTGGGACTCTTTAGCCTGGAGAAGAGAAGGCTGAGGGGAGACCTCATTAATGTTTACAGGGATCTAAAGGGTGGGTTGAAGGAGGATGGAGCCGGCCTCTTCTCAATGGCTCCCAGTGACAGGATGAGGGGCAATGGGCACAATTTGGAACACAGGAAGTTTCGTTCAAATACACAGAAAAACTTCTTTACGATGAGGGTGACAGAGCACTGGGACAGGTGCCCAGGGAGGGTGTGGAGCCCCTTCTCTGGAGATTTTCAAGACTCGCCTGGATGCAGCCCTGAGTGATGTGCTCTGGGCAGTCCTGCTTTGGCAGGGGAGTGGGACTAGATGATCTCTAGAGGGCCCTTCCAACTCTGAAGATTCTGTGATTCCATGATAAGTGAGTTCACAGTGACACTCCTTCAAAATCAGTTGTATTAAGAGTTCTGTCTCTCCATTTAACTTTTTTTCCTATACAGGTGTTGCATAAAAAAGGGAGGCTGTAGCCAAAGGTAAATCCAAGTGAGAGGAAAAACAATATGAAAATTTTAAGTGGCAGGAGTACAAAATTCAGACCTTTCTATTGTTCATCCAGTACCCATAACTAAATGCAATATGAGAAAATGTTTGATTTTTTTTTTGTCTTGGGGTGAGAGGCTGAATTTCATTAAAAACAATCTCCAAGCTGTCCTTTTTTGATTATTAATTAAAAAGCTGAAATTTTATGGGTTTGAGATTTTTTTTTCCTCCTTTCTGACTAGCAGGTCACATCCCTTAGAGAATACTGTAAACAGTAAAACAATGAAATCAACAATGAACACAGGATCTCTGTATAAGGGACATACTCCTTTCCCAACTCGATTTCTTATTGCCTTCCAAGTAATACTAAGAGTATTCCAAGTATTTTGTAAAACTACTTTGACAATAATAACCAACAAATAAGCACAACATAAACCCCACAGAAACTTGCAGAAAATTAGTAACTGGCTTTGCTTCATTTGGCTCAAAGCCACTTAATTCACCATGAGTTTTGACTCTGTTTTTAGCACGATTTTAAACAAGAATATAGCTCTGTTAATTCTGACTCATTGTGTACTCTACAGAAAGATGTTAAAGTTTCTGTGGAACAACCTGTAGAGCTGAGTGGGAGCACAAAGGATTAAATAGTTTATTTTACAAAACAAAGAATGAATCTACACTTACAAGCACATACACCATATACTCAATCAATTCGGGGTTAAGGGATGACCTCTCATGTTATGAGCAGACCTACAATACCATGAACTCTTCTGTGAAATAAACAGGATTTGGAGTTCAGAAGAGTATATGATCAAGACAAGCTGCCAGAATTACTGTGATTTTGTTGCTTTAGAGTACTTAAATGCATTTTCATCACTTGCATATTTGCTTTCTGATGCCAAGTTTGAATGCTAATTAAGGAAATTTAAAAAATTAAACTGATGGCAACAAGTTAACAGCTTTATCATGTGGAGATGAGAGTGATCTTAAGATGTTAATTTCTACCAGGAAGATCCAGGAATTCAACCACCTTCAACAATGACTCACTCTAGAGCTGGGCCTCAGTTTGCAACTTCTTTCCTCCTCTTGGAAGAATAGTCTGAGAATACCTCTTCGCATAAAATTGTGAGTAAGAAAGCCTTTATGAAGAGCATGATGTAGGCCATGCTTCACAGCAGTCAAAACTCACACAAATAGATGCATGCGAAGGATCATTAGCTAATCAATGTTTAGGTATGTTTTTAAAGGCTATTCTGCATATTACACATCACAGCTGCTTGTGGGTTTGTTTTTTTTTTAACCAATGTAAATAAACCACTTGTTTCTGGATACCATGTTTCATTAACTTTGAAATTACCGTATTCCTATATTTAATTTTTGAAGTCAGCTTTTTCAACATCATCTTAACACACACATAGGTTGCAAGGACATGGATGAGTCAGGTAGCATTTTATGCGGTCTCCCACAGCCCGTCAGAGAAAAGGCTACATGGGAAACAAGAACTAATTTGAAGCAAAATACAAATATTTTAATAGATGACTATTGATCATTTGTAGGAATCTCAAGCCTCCTAAAACACATCCCTGGATTTCAAATACTCAGCCTTCCTTTATGAACTTAGTGCTGATAAAAATATATGGTAATGACTTATTATGAGAACTGAAATCCTTATTTGCAGAACTTTGAAAAATGCTTCTGGCATTTTCACGGCTCAACCACGTAAAGCAACTCTGACCGATGTTTCTTGATACTGTTGCAGTGCAACAACTCTTAAAGCTTTAAATGAATGCATGCTATTAAACATACTACAGATATATCCTTCAGGTGACCATCAAAATGAAGACTAAGAGAAAATTCCTCTGCACATGGAGGTCCTACAACTCTTTAGTCAATGAGGCACAGAGAACAGCTAGCTAGATTTTTTCTGAACATTTTTTTGCATGTTCGATTCGGGGCAGTGGGTGGGGAGTGAAAGAACAAGGAACTGCTGTTAAAGTGACAAAGGTATATTGGAAGCATCTCTCAAATACGGTGTTTAACTAATTCTACAGGTAAGATAGAACTCCCTTTTTCCAGCTCTTAATAACATAAAAAGATAGAATTTTGAAACTTGGAAAATTCAGATTCTGAAGAACGAGTTCCTTACTTTCATGCTGATCTTACGTGAATGTATTTAAGAACGCGTACTGAAAATATAGTTAAAAAACCTGCATGTTAAAATCTTGATTCTTCTGGAGAATCTTCTTCTTCAGAAGAAGAATTCTTCTTCTTCAGAAGAGCCTACAGGGAGACCAAGACGCAAAATTTGCCTATGTGTTCCCTTGTAAAATGGGGAGTACTTGACCATTTAATCCTGAGAAACAAATACATATGATTTCTTCCCTGACAGAATAACTTAAATACAAGCAAATACATCAGTATATATAATCTAATATTTAATAAAAAGTCAGGTAATGTTCCAAAAATCTACTTCTATGTGGAGATACTGGAATTTAGAGTTTCTCTTTCCTTTTAGCTGCAGCACATTCTCTGACTGCCATATGTACCCTCAATACACAGTTAATTACCTTATTTTTCACATGTTGAAAACTGGATAAGAACCAAAAGCAATATCCAGATTTTTATGTAGACTCAAACCAATTATGTGATTCTCTAAATTTTCATTTGATAAATAATTTTTTTCTATAGTACCTCCTGATTTTTTCACTTCTGTGACATAAGCAGCATGTGGTCTGTTATTCAGACCCCACACTGAGAATGAAAAGTAATCCTGAGTTGCACCATATACCGCAATTATTGCCAAAAATCCAACAATTTGAACATGCTGAGCAACTCAATGTAACATAATCTCTGCTGAAATCAATGACAAGTAATTTCCACATTTTCCTCCTTCATAGTCAACTCTGGACTGCACAAGTGAGTTACCACCGACAAGGAGGATTAGCATCTCACCACCACCATATTGGTTACCACTCCTCAGCTTACAAAAGCCACCAAAGAAGAACTGTGCAGAACCTGCAACCCTGGTTGTACTAATTTTACCATACTCTTTAAGATGTCATTAAAAGCAGCACAATTAGCAAGACAGTCTCTGTCAAAACAAAGCTACAGATTTTAACACAGCTACTGTAAAAACGGTATGATCTATTATCACCAGCTACAGTAGGTCTCTCTGCTCCATTATCATTATAAAAGATCTTACTTCAGAAAAATAGGATTCTTTCTGTATCCAGAATTAGACTCTTCTGACTCACTTTACATTCTCATTATATATTAAGTAGGTCTGTGTCATGTGACTCATTTAATGAAGGGCTATCATGGCTGGTCAGCAGCTGGCCAGGCCTTGACAGCAAAGCTGCTGTGCATTTCAGAACAGAGAAGGGTGGAGGAAGATAACTTTTAAAAATCTCCATCCCATCTCCGCTAATATAACAATTTGCAGTTCTAAAACAAAAAGTCCACTGAGAATATTCTGGCAGAGGATGGACAGAAGCTATTTTGACCTTAATTAATAAAGCAGAAACTCTACAAAATGTAAATGCAAAACCTGAGTAACTCAACACTTCTAGCCAAATAAACGCAAGGCAGTTATCATTCACTTGTCGATTCTCTCTGCAACCAGTATTCTGCCTTTCAAGGGAAAAGAAAACAGAAGTTACTATAAATTCCCTAAATGCTCTCTAATTGTAATAGCTAGGATGGTCCACAATTATATGTATAGTAACAGTTGAATCAGGAATTTGATTCAATGGGATGGAATTATAGTTCTGCTCTGACATAATTTAAAAAGATTAATATCTATCCTCTGCTACATAGCTTCAGCATGAAGATGCCTACCTTATTTTTACATGTCTACCTGTCACTTGGAAATAACGGATTTTACAGCTCTTCCTACCAGCACATCTACCTGACTGTAATCCTTTGCTCCACTACATTTAGAGTACTCCTTAAAAACAATCTCCATTTATTTTACAGGACTGCCTTTTTTTAAAAAAAAACACCCACCAAGCTCCCCCCTCCCCCTTCTTTGTTTAAAACACGTAACGCTTTTCCGCAATAGCCATGATAAATTGTATTAAAATGGATACTAGAAAACTAGTATAGCAATCCTTGATTTTTAGTAACTGATAATCTGCAATTTCAACCAATGTCAATATAAACAGACCAATAAAGACTGCAAGAGTTCACACCCTGCACAATGTGGCCTATTCAGTCCTTCTCGCTGCAGACGAAAAAGCCCATAGGATTTTATATTTTTCACACATTCATCCTTATATTTATCTAATCATACCATTATTCTCATACAGACATATATTCCATTTTTCCAGAACACTGTTATCAAGGCATAAGATTAACACCTAAAAATAGATTCTTATTGTCTTTTTTTTTTTTTTTTTTTACCTGGAAAGATTTACCCTGGCTGCATGCGCCACCAGACAGTTCCCAGATCAGAAATCCAAGTCAAATCCACATTCTTAACAACCATCCGAACATTACGGATTAAAACACGGAATCCTTACCTAGGAGCTGCATTCTTTCAAATGTAAAATGGTTTTACTTCCCTTCTATCTAAGCTGCCCACTGCCTGGACATATTTCAGTCTGGCTTCCAAATATTTGCCAGCTTTCTCTCTCCCTGCGCGGCATCCGCAGTTATACGGCATTACTTATATTCTCTTCCATATATAAAAAGTAATAATAATAAAAATAACCAGACATTACAGGAGAGGCGAAGAAAAGAGACAGCCCATTTCAAAGCATCTGGCAAGCCTCCCCCTGGCCGCCGGCCAAGCCTCCGCGCCAGCGCCCGCTCCCCCCGCCCCGCCCCCGCGCATGCGCCGTGCCGGCCAGCAGCCGGTTACCGCGGCAACGCGGCCGGCCGCCTCCGAGCATGAACGGCCATTCCGTGCCCGGCCCGAGAACACCGCTCGCCGCGGGGGAAGCCCGAGGGAAACGGCGTTTCCCCTTCCCCTGGAAGGGCAAACCTCGCTTCGCCTCCCCCCGCCCCCCCCACCACGTAAAAAGTTTCCGAGCGTATTGTGAAAACCGCGCAAAAAAACCCCCAAACAAATCCTGCAACCAAACCCCACCCTCTACTTCTAAATAGACCAAGGTTAAAAAACAGGTAGCAGAAATTAAAGGAAATTCTGTAAAGTTTTGACGACATGAAGAAACTGTCTAACTTGGTAGAAAAGGAGCGTTTTGGCAAAGCATTCCAATACAGTAAAAAGCTATTACCATAAACATCAGACAGAAAGTCCATCCATGGTATCACATTCCCAACCCCTAATACCAGTGGTGTTCAGAAAAATACTAACGCATACAAAGGTAACTCCTGTGCTGCTCCTAAATAGCATCTTAGGCACCAAATAGCTTTAACAGGGACTGCGTTAGCTCGTACTTTGTCAGCCTATTGCTTCTCTTTTTTTCTCAAACTCCTGTTTTCAGAAACAAGTTACTTTTTATATAACGTACATATAAAGTGCAAAAGAAAAATACAAAGTTACTTTTATTTACGGTTGGATTACTACTGTTAGGCTCGTAATCAATTTTTTATGTCTCTCCTTTTGACCAACATTCTTTCTATTACTCTTCTCTGACTTGAATTCTTAATTTCTAAGATTTATCTCCAATTTATGCTCTAGATAATAGGAGGCAATCCGGCACTGGTCACAAATCCCAATAAAGACAGCTGTAGCAAAGGGAATATGAACCAGTCTGAAAAGACTTTGAAGTGAGTGAGCAAAGTCAGAGTAAAACGTTGGGAAGTGCAGGATCTTTACACGTGCAAGTTACTCAATTATCTTTGAACAATGATTGAAATTCCTCAGACTTACCTCTACTTCTTCCATTTTCTCTTCTCTCTTTTCTTCCTCTTCATCAGTTTCTGCAGCAGCTCCGTCTTCCTCATCACTGCTAGAGGACTCCAAAATCTCACTAATGTCCATTTTCCAGTTACGAGGAACACCCTTTGTGTCAAGAAATGTGCGTGCCTCCTGTAGCCCTACAGAAGAAAAGGCCCTGGTTTTACCTCAGCTGCAGTATTCAGAGTCACAAAGCATTTTTAATTTCCTTTTCATGTGCTTGTAAATCACAATGCCAACTTAAACCAAAAATGGACTTAAATAATGAAATAGATACTTCAGCTTTAAACTCTGAGTTTACACACTTTACATTTTGAGACAGTCAGATTTTTTAAATTGAGTATCATCAACCCAAGGAGCTTAGAGTGGAGAACATCCACACACAGCATGCAGTTGTTTTCTAGGCATAGGTCTCCATGAACACCACTAAGATTTACACCGATGTATGTGTACAGCACCAAAGATAAGCACCTATGCTTATCCACATCTCTTCTGTGGAACTGTGAACTGTTCTGTTTCTGTATGAAAGAGATAAATACTGCAATAAAGCTATTAAAAAAAAGGAAAGCTGTCACAGATACAGTACCGGTATCTTCATGTTTTAAAGTTTAGAGTGAAAAAAAAGTCATCACATTTCATTTAAGAGCAAGCACTGCTTAAAGGTATGTTACATTAATATTTGGAACAGAGGACAAATGGGGCAGAGAGAAGTCACACTTATACAGTCGGAATACCTCGAATTCTCTTCCTTGAAGAGGTTCCAATGGGGAAACAATAAAGCAAAACAAACCCAGATAACATCAAAACATGATCCCCAGACACAATAAAACAACTGAATAAAGAGGAATCACAATACCCAAAAAAGGGACACATTCCAATGAACTAATCACAGTGTTGCTAGAGAAGAAAAAGCACCAGATTCTAGTAAGTGTTGACAGAGTAACCTCCAAAAAATTGTCTAAACTTTTTTTCAAACCACTAGTACCTTTGGTTCCACAATATTCCCTTATGGTAATGAATGTCACAACCCAACTACAATCTGCAAGAAAAAAAATCCCTTTCTTCAGTTTATCTTAAACCTGGTATCTGATAATTTTTTTGGCTGTTCCAAAGTTTTGTACTGTGAAATAGTTATTAAAAAGAAAGTATAAGAGAAATCATTGCGAATTACACAAATCAATCAAAACCTTCTCAAGCTCCTCTTTGTTGAGTATCATGTTAAATCTTTACTTGATAAGGAGCTGTTCCAGACCTTTACTCAAACACAAGGAACTACTGATGTTGAGTGGAAGTTTTTTGTTGCTGAGTTGTGGGTTTTTAAATTATTTTTAATAAACAGATTTTAAATATTTCTCCTTGTTGAGGTCTGTCTGGGAGAAACAACACGAAAAGAATTATTTATGTTAAAGTGAAAATCTGGCATTTTACAAGCTCACTAAAAACATGGATTATTGTAGTCACATCACCAATCCATCCAGAAATGAAGTTGTGTAATTATACTTTTAAACCAAATATTAATCACAGGCAGGCTGTTCTAATAAAGTTTACACCTTGCTGTCTGGGTAATTTTGAAGTAAAGACAAATTGGTGTGAGCAACAGCAGAAAACTTTGGTGTTAGGAGAGGTAACTATATATTCCATTATTCAATGACATTTCAAATGCACTGACTTGAAAATACTCTATTCACTTTCTATGAATTTGGAGTGGATCAAAGGAAGGAAATAAAAAAATCAAATAAACAAGACTTTTACTAGGTGCTATTTTAATAAGGCAACTATATCCAAAGTTTCTTTAATCTATTACATTTAAAAATATTTGCAAAATATTCAAGAACAATTATCAGAACTCAGCAGACCACCATTTATCTGCAAAAGTTGAAAGTACTATTGCACAAGATTGCTTTTTTGAAACACATAGAATTTATTCTAATTTACCTTTTTTAGGAGAGGACTCAGACTTCGGTAAGTTTTGAACATCTAGTTCTTTAATGTCTTTTCTTGCTACTGAGTAACTGAAAAAGATAAAGATTCTGATATCATTTTTAAATCACAGCAAAGCAAGCATTTGACTTAGATAAACAGCAATTTCTAAAATTTTCAAGATTTATCATTTACTTTCAAGTTCCTTTCTAACAACTAAATTCACCAGGCGTTTGTTATTGTAAACAGCAATTTCTAAAATTTTCAAGATTTATCATTTACTTTCAAGTTCCTTTCTAACAACTAAATTCACCAGGCGTTTGTTATTGTAGGTCCTAATACAAAATTCAAACACAGAGTAAATTTCCAATCTTTTTTTTGAAACGCAGACACTAAAAGAACTCTTGTAATTAGTTATGTTTGTAAAACTTCTTTAAGTGTTTAACCTGCACAAATTTGCAACAGTGAAATACTCTATGTAGGCAAAAAACATTTTCTAAATTGAAAATATTCACATCAATCAGTAGTTGCTACCAAAAATAGCAATCTATTTGAGATGAAAGAAAGAAGCCCTCTATTTTCCAAATGCATTTCTACTAGCGTAGAACAACAGTGAAGCCAAATTCATGTATCTGCATCGATAAATAGCTGATTTTTATTTTTAGGTTACAAAAGTGTTCTCACAGCAAAATATATCGAAGTTGCTCTGTTCCAAAGTTACACTGAATATTCAGTTACTGTATTATTACAATAGAAATGCTAACCAACCTGCAAGGAAAGCCTTACAAGTGAGTTATAATAAGATTTTTTTTTTCTTCTTTAATTATTTCAGAAAACCTGGAGTAAAACCTCAGGAATTGAAGGCTGCTATTTTCTGATGTTAAAGCCATAATACTATGGGGAAAAAAAAAGTAAAACAGAGCAAGTCTGCATACTTTTCCAATAACGTTTTACCTTCAGCATCTAAAGACCAGACTTGCCTAGATGATACATGTCTACACTAAAAGGCCAAAATGAATTAAGTCTTCAGTTACTTGAAATACATATTAGTAATCAAGTTCTCGCACCCTACTCAAAATCATGGCTATTAAAAACATCATAAATTGTTCACTTTGAAAGAAAGAGGGAAAGAGGGGTGACAGCTGACCTTTGGCAAGGAAGTTTTTCATTACAATATGCTGAGACAGATGCATTAGAAGTAAGGATTAGGAGGAATAAAGGCAAACAGCTTTAAAAAACAGTCTTTGTACTGTTTTGAATATATTATTCCTTAAGTGAGACACACATCTATGTCTCTCTCTCCCTCTCTCCTCCTTTTGGGGGTGTGCACTAATAGGACCTTTCTTTCTTTTTCCAGGATTCAGGTTCAGATTCTATAAAAAATTTAATTAAACAGTTACTTTATGTTCTTTTTTTATTTTAATTAAAAAACGTAGATTAAACACTTTTAAACTTTGCTATTTAAACAGCCATGCTGGAGATAATGAATCAATCAGATATCCAAACTACTACAACAGATACCCATAAAGGAGTAATAATTAAGACATTAGGGAATCTAATTAGAAACAAAACTCACACTTCAAAGAACAGGAAAAAAACGGTTTGGTATTTTAAGTTGATTTGTTTGTTTGTTTTTTAAATGAAGAAACACTAGAAATTTTACTAATCAGATGAACTCTTATCAGTACACACAATGCAAAGGTGGCTGAGTAAAAGCACAGTAGTAGCTCACTGGATATGGACTATGAATGAGAAATGTGTACAACCAGCATTATACAAAATTGTATGTCTTCCTTTTGTCTTCAGAACCAACGTGCAATTAGTTTTGTATTTTTCTGCTATATACATCTAATGAAAGTAGGCTATTACTTACAATTTGGAATCTGCAAAGGATCGAACTAAACACTGGTCCTTTTTCACTGTGACGTCATCATTACAGCTGGGAGACACAACCTGAAGTTCAAATAAACCACTTTTTTATAAGAAGAAAAAAAAGCTGATCTTGAAAGGAAAGAAAGATGGACAGCAGGAAAACTGCTCTTTTCCCGTTTCTTCTATTATAATTTCCAGTTCTGAGA
>VXBO01008099.1:19525-32293 GCA_013400135.1 Rhinoptilus africanus
AAACAGGGAAAAAGTGCTAGGCCACTCCATGTTTTCCAGAACTGAAACACATGGATTACAAGAGAGAAAACAACAAAAAAAACCCACCCAAAGCCCTTTCTGAAACCCCTCTCCTGCCCGTATGAGGAAAGCCACTCGTTCCAAAAAGATAGAGTACTTTCTTTCATGTGAGAGGCAGTTATCACACAACTTCAGGAAAGGAAGGTGGAAAAGCACAAATTCTCAGACCTCCTTCCTGAACTGAGGCAGGCCAAGAGAATTGGCATAACGTAAATGAAAGCGTGGAAAAAAAATATCTCTGTTCGGCAGCCATGTGAGTGTGTCCTGTCCCAGTGAAAAGAAAACGCACTGCAGAGTGTAACAGTGCATGATTCCTTCAAAGTAATCAAGTGCAACATTCCATTTTACCCTGCTAATTTTCTTCCAGGACTGAAGTTTCTATCTTGATGGGGACCAGTAGGGGCAGAGGTAGAAGGACCATGAGGGGCAGAAACAGAAGGCACTAATATCTTTGGTATTTCAAAGTCATTTAATTGCTTCAAGGACAAACTGAAAATTTCTTTGACCACGTAAAAGTTTTTAGATAGATAAGCATTTGTTTGCTCATTCTACAACAATTTATGTTGTAAGGACAGCCTAGCTGCATAACTTAGCATAAAACAACATCTTTGCAGAACATCAAAGTATGTAACAGAACAGCATAAAAAGAAAGATTTCCTTAGCTAAATTAGTGATCACTTCATAAAGTGTCAATGGAGAAAGGATAGCACCACTTTTCATATAAAAATATAAGTTATTTGAATTACTAAAGTGGGCCCAGGTAAGAAGTCTCTCCAACTAACCACAACACGTGAAATATTTTGTAACTGTAGCTACTTTAAACTTGCTTCTTTTCTAGGGAAAATATTTGTTTGCACATTACTGAAATGTGTAATCAGAAACACACACTGATTGTCTCAGCACCTTTAAAAATATATAACTTACATAAAAATATATAAACTAAGTAGGCCTTGTGGTTTTCATCTCACTTTCAAGAAAAATCTACTTCACCAAAGTACCGTTCGTATTACTGTCACCCTACACATGACTTTTTAATGCTAGTCCTAGAGACTTTAAGAGAATGTCTTTTTGATGTACAGCATCATACATTACGGATTTCATAAATAAAAAGAAGTAGGGCAGATGGCACATTTTTTGGCTATGCAATACTTTGATACTATGATAGCAGTCACATCGGAAGAACTTAAGACACTGTAAGTTGCAAATTCATTCCTCTTTTTAACCTCATCCAGAACTAAGACTGTTCAACTCCAGTTAAAATGCCTAGTAAAAATACACAAATTAAAAACTGTTAAATTAATGTTGAAAAACTTGTATTAATTCCTTAATAAGGTTATTGTTACAACTCCAAATTCTCCAACAGCAGAGATTCTAGAGGTTGCATTCCATAAGAATTCACTGAAGGCATCAGTTGTGTTAAGGAGGGATGGAAACAGGAATGGAAGACAGAAAGATATCTCCTCATACATACGTAACATTGTCATCAAAAGATGTGTCTACAGTGTCACAGCATTTATCTTAGAAGAGGAATTTAGAATCCTGACCTTCCAAAGAAACAAGTCTGAAAAAGCAGAACCCTGTCAAGCATTGCCATCGCCTAATCTTGTAGTGGGCATGTACTTGTTGAGGAAACAGGATGTACCACACTTCAGTAAATGCTTCTGGAAAGAGAATGATACACAGTGGCCAGGAACCCATATACTACTATTTAAGAGTCAATATAACAAAGTAGGAAGACAGAAAGAAAAGCAACATTTCTGCTGGCTGGAGGCCTTTCTTCCACATTTGTTGCTTAAAGATGGAACACTGACAGAAGGGAAAAAATACAACTAAGCAGCACAACCTGAAGGAACAGTCTCTGTTCAATGTGCTCCACAGAGAGCATATTTAAACAGTGAAAATAAAATGGAAATTTTCAGAATTTTGCTGCATCCTGATCTTGTTGATAATAAAAATAAATTCTGTTTCTTTCCTGTTTTTTTCTGTTTATGGATGTCTAGGCAAGCCAAAGTTATGACAGAAAAAGAAAAACAAAGCTTCCCAGTGGGAATCAAAGCAATACTTCCCAAAAGTTTGAAAAAAAATCCCTCCATTAAAAGTTTAATTTATTTTTGAGATATTCAACAGCACAACTTTCAACTCACTACTGATGAGCAGGTATCTTCATTCCCTATCTGTAGCAGGCCTGTATATGCCATTAACAAAAATAATACTAACCATGTTCTCACAAAAACAGTCTCAACATTAGTTCTCATTTATTTATGTAAGAAATATTAACCAGACGACTAATCAAAATAATTTTATGAACTGTGAAGAACCTTGCCACAAAATACTGCAGAACAATTTAACTACATTTTGTTTATAAGTATCGTTAAGATTAAAAAAAAAAAGGCAGAGAAAAAGGAGAATATAGCAGGACATTATCAATAATATCCTTATAATATTTATGATATTACTTATACACAGAGCAATCAGTGTTACCAGAACAAGGCAGTCCTGTAATAGACAAGTAAATAGGGAAAACAACCCTCAAAGCTGCATCTGCTTGCTAACTTGAAATCCAACAAGTTATGTTACTGTTGCTGCCTAAAGGAGGATTCTACACCGCACAGGAAGTAAACGTTTTTACCCCTCATTCCCCACCCGATTAAGAAACTTTAAAATCTACCAAAACAATTAAATTACATACCAAGAAGTAAAAACTGCTCTAGTGTCACTATGCACACTGAATTATTTTCACTGGCTGCCTGACGAAGTAGTAACTTGTGAGCTATCAGAAATGCTATCTATGAATGTCTTGGTAAATGTATGCAAGTTTTGATGATTTTTGTTTTTCAGCCGTGGAAACTACAGAAAGTACCAAGAGTCATGCAATATTTGTTGAATGATCTTATAGACAAGGACTGTACTAACTACCAATTCATCACTTTAAGAGGGCTTAAAAGCAAGATACTGCAGTGTATTGTGCTACTGAAGAGGCAAAAGAACTCTAATTGGAGAAAAAAAAAAAGTCATCTTAAATAAGCTTCAGTTCCTCTTCAAAAAAGTATATTAAATATCTCAGAAAATACAATAGTTTGACCTCTGAGTCTACTCATAGAAGGTTATCACCTTACAAACAAAAACCTACTTTCCAAAACTGCTCTTTTTCTGAGATGTTAGACATCTTACTACCGTTACATATAAAGATTTTTTTTTAAAAAAATAATCTTCTTCCTTGCTTTCCCTACAGTATTGTTTGTACACTGTTTTTTTAAACACCCAGTCCACATTGTAATAAAGATGGTTTTATAACCAAAGGCTCTATGCGGTTGGTTTGCAACTAGGTTAATTTAATACATTTTTTCACTATCACATCTGCTCTTCTACTTACACATTGCCTAAACACAGATAAGCACAAAATGTGATGCTGCTATTTGTTTTCTAGATTCTCCAGAAAGCTATCAACATAGCTACTGCACAGTTCCTATGTGCCACAGGTACACTTAAACAACAGTATGTCCCACTAAAGGACCCAGGTAAATACAGTGTTTCCTCAAAATCCACCCAAGTAACATTTATGAAGACAAAAATAACAAATTTATGGTGGGTCAGGGTCGTATAGAGCACCAGCAAAGTGGGGCAACTGGGCAACTCCCCTGCCACACTTGTTTTGGATTCCTGGATTGCAGATGGCACAGCCAGAAGAGGAAGTGATGCTTCTGGGATGTAGAACTCAACAGGATGCTGGGAAGAACTGTCAAACCAGCCACACAAACCTGACTAGTGCCTTGCCACGTAGTACAAAATGTGTGCTGTTCAAGTTACAAAAAGACAAACCGACAAGCCTCTGGCATGGATGAAATAAATTGACTGTAGTGGCACTGATGGCTTTTATCTCCATACAGGGAAAAGGCAAGTTAGGAGCTTAAAGCTGTAGTGGAGTCAGAACCAAGTCAATTTCTCCTGTTAGCTTAGATATCTTCATATAGCATCAGAAGAGTAAAACTTCTTTTAAAAATAGGAAAATGTGACTATAAATAGCAATTCTGCTCCTGAAAGTCCTCGGGAGTTGGTTGGTTCATTTTCGGATAAATTTTCTCACTTATGAACCAGAATTTTCAAAATCCATGCAATATGAAAGAGGACTGGAACCAAATACTTCACTATCTCTCATTTCTGTCACCTGCCCTCCTAAACGCAGTACCCCAGAGCGATGCAACTGGTAGCTGAGACTATACTTCATTTTCAGAACAATCAAGCGGACTACCCAAAACCTCACTGGCACAAGAACGAGCACTCAGCACTCCTCTCAGCACACATTCTCTCACCATTCCCTGCAAACTGCCACAGTGACTACATGAGAGGAGGAAGCTACCACCACATGAGGCCGCAGAGCAGAATAAGCAGAGGGATGGGGCTCACAGAGGTGTCTGGCTTACAGCACAACCAAAGTTGGGACATGTTAATGGACAATTCCGTATTAGAGCCAAAAAGGAAAAACTCTGTTGGCTTTGCAGACTCATGCAGTGTTGAAAAGAATGAGAAAAATAAATTCTTTACTATTTATGTTAAAATATTCTTCCATTTCCTAACAACTTTTAAAAGGATGAAAGACATGTCTTCTCTTACCTATAAATAATAGATGAAGCCCAAAAGCCATAATTCTAAAAAATTAAATCCTTTTCACTCTGAACAGTATATAAAGTCCTACTGTTGACAGCACAGTCTGCTAGAAACTGCAAATGCCTCTCACTATTCTGGGGATTTTTTTCTATTTCCTACTCATTGTAGAACAAAAAATCTTAAAGTTAGTACATGTTTTCTCTTTTTCTCTTCAGAAAAACTTTTCCATTATTTTATCTAGCAAAATAAAAGCCACAAGGCTCAATGTATTTATCTGGTTTTTTATTTTGTTTAAAGTTATAGACAGGTTAAATTACATACACTTAACCAGATCTAAGCATATAGAGATTATTGAGCCGAGCTTTGTCAAAAGAGAGAAAACACACTTGTTTTGATGGGGCAATAAAAAAAAGGCAATTCTAACAGCAAATCTTTGGATGCTTGCTCAATTGAAATACTATTTCTCACTTTTATATAGATATTACATTGCTTCTAGTCCTGTACAGAAGGGATATAAAAGTGTTTCCTTAAAGAACATATACATAAGGATTTCCGTTTTCTGAAATTCTGGTAATGCTTTTAAGATTCCAGATAGAATGTGAAAGAAGAAAGATAGAATTATGCACTTTGTTAAGGGGCGGTCTGGATTAAGGGTTTGGTTTTTGTTTTGTTTTGGGGATTTTTTTAGTCATTTCAGGCATTATTTCAGTAATTACCTGAAACACTTTACAAGTTAGCGTACCATCCAACTGATTCTCTGTTAAGTAAGCCATAATTCAAACCTGGCTCAGCTGAAAGCATATCTGAGGGACCGTTCTAATGCTATGCAATTATCACCTAGCAATATATTCAGTACTTCAAAAGCATCAATGCAGCACTTCAAAATGCAATTTTAAAAATGAACTTACTTAATTTACAAATTTTAAAGACTGAAATATCCAACTGAGCCATTTGTTATCCAAAGAACTTAAAACACTATTACTGTCATCCTGTTTCAGAGGCAACTGAGCAGATGAGAGGGCTGACTTGTGCAATGACATTTTCTAGACATTGTTAAATTTTCACTCCAAACAGCATTTTTTTTCTTCACCTGCTTACACTGAAAAGCTGAATTTCAAAAGTTGTTTCAAAAGTATTTCCAAATCACAGCTGAAAATTTCAATACAACTAAATGGCTACAGTAACATCATTATTATGTAAAAATAGGTGAAAAAGTGATTCCATGGCAGCTACAATAAAAATAAATCCTTATTTATTTTGGGTACATGAACACCACTAATATACAGGAGATACTTTTAAAATAGACTAACTGAGCATCGTTGGGACTCTTTTACTATGTCGGTGGCAAACTCAGCATTTCTACTGGTTCATCTTACTGAACAAAGCAAAGTTGTTTCAGCTGACTTTTCTTCTTTAGATACCCATCTGATTTGCAAAAGTGAACATCATTACTTCTCACTAGGCACGCATGCAATTTATTTTGGTGTATTTTTTAGATATTTGTATTTAATACCTTGAAAATGTTTGTCTGTATATATTACTGGTTTCCTTATCCACATCAGTCTACTTTTAGATCACCGAGAAAGACATGCTACATAACACAGAAAATAAATAGTACAGGAAATGCACATACTACTGAAACACCAGCTTTGCTATGCACTTCCCACCTCAAGCCTTAACACACTCAGGAAGACATTCTAGAAACCTGAAGGTTGTTTAATCCACTTCCTTCTCAAGTTTTTAGCTTTGACTGAATCAGTAAGACTGCCAAGTAGTATGGCCCACCATCTATTAAAAGGGAACCAATTCAAATCTGTTTGCCTCACAGCAGCATAAACATACACCTAAGATCTATCCAAAACTTAAACCACAATGGAAGCAGCAGGCAAAGGATAAGGCTTATTTTTCACACCTCTATGTTTCTGTAGTCAACCTAGAATACTTCCCCAATTTTAAAGTAAAGTGACGACCTTTTTTTTTTAATGACACAGACTTTACGATCTGCTTAGTTTGGTCAATGTTACCTGTGCTTTCAATACCAATAAGCACACCACCACATACAACTCACAAAACCATTTGTAACATCTAAATACAATTCCAATATACTACAATTGTATTGTCATAGGTATACTCTACCTGCCATATTACGGTACTGCATGTTAACCTACCATAAGATTACTTAAATCCTACATACCCCCCCCCTCCAAATTTTTACAAAATCATAGCCATCTTAATACATTTGCATATGGCAAACATGAGTTTATTTTCCCACCTGTCAAAAAATATTTTGGGGTGAAAGAAAATGACAATAATAAATTAATCCACTGGTTCAAGGTTCTGAGGAACTGCACTTTAATAAAGTAAAAATGATGGCATGCACGATTTATCTCTTACATTAGTGAGGAGTGTTCAACAACTTACTGAATCTAAACTACAATCCACTAATACAGGGCAGAGCATGTATTCACTGTACAAATTACCTGCTCATCAAGTAAAGGTTTTTGGCAGAAGTGTACTAATCAAAAGAAAAAAAAAAACAAAAAAAGACAAATATGTTTGGTTTATCAATGTATAGTTTAAAACCATTTTTAATCACTGAAGCAGGAATATGCAGGGTGAGTTTTCTAAAGTAAGTCTTCTGGTCCAAAATCACACAAAATTAGCTAAAAATATTACTTCAAAACTAAAATAAGTTAGTTTTAAAATTGAAATGCTAATTCATAAACCATTAAATTATTAGTGCAAAACTGTGTTTCTTATCTCTTCTGTATCAGAACCGTGAATCTCTAAGTCAATATAAAACAAAGCTGAAGGTCCAGTGTTCTTCATTGAGTATGTTACATCATAGTACTAAACCAAGTAGATTTTACATCTTCTGCACTCCAGAATAATCCTACCTTTCCTCCCTGACCTGACATACACTACAATTTTACAGCAATGTTAAAATCTTGACAAAAAATGCAAAGAGCAGTGAGTTTTGTCAACTGGTAAGTCAACTGGTTTATATAGGCGCTACACCGTAACAATAATAATCATGAAGTAGTAAATCCTTCCAAATTATCTGCCTTACCCTGATCCCAACAAAGATGACATAAGATCACCTACTGCAATGTAAATCTTGGATTACTGAAAATATCTTCTTTGTATTCTGAAACGAGGGGTTCATGAATCAAAATAATTTACAGTTCATCTGATGGAGGACTTCTCAAGAGAGTACAAAAGATTATGAAGTAAAGCTGAACACATTTGGTATACAAGGCAGCTAGTAAGAAACAAACAGTTTAAATTTAAGTGCCAATCTCAGAAGCAATGCCAAAGAGCAGCATGCACCGGACAATTCAGTGGAACACATTCCCTCCATGCTACTATTACTGAATATAATGCTCCACTGGTGTAAAAAAGTTGTGCCAAAAAAAAAAAAAAATAGGCGCTAGCAAAGCTCTTTCTATTGTTTCATACAAAACATGACCCTCAACTCTACACAAAATGGAGGAATGACTTCAGAATGCATAGTGGTGCTCCCAATGTTTTTCTTGTATACAAGATTGCACATAGTGAAAGAAGGCTTGCATTTCAGTCATTCATTACATGCCACAGATTTTCAGGCAGAAGTGCAATTACAAGGTTTAGTCTTAAAATCTGCAAAAATTGTTCTAAATTCCAGTGAGTGACGCTAATATCAGCATACACATGTTGTGTCAAAAACTTGATTCCTCAGCCCTGCAATCTTTGCAGGTTGCAACCTTTGCAACAGCCCCTCTGAACATCAAATAATTATTATCCTATCTTAAATAGAAAAGAAAACAAGACCTGAAAGACTTTAAAAAGTCCCTACCAATCTATCTCTGATTTTACAATACAAAATATAATTACTCACATTATTACCTATTATTAGAAACATAGTCTTCTAAGATTAGAGACCATAAATGAAAACGTCTCTACTCACCTACAGTATACCAACTAGCATCTGTCAACTTGCTGATAACAGCTTCTTGAAAGGATCCATCAGGCATTTTGGTTTCAACCATTGCACCAACCTGCAAAAAGGAGTATCTCAAGGTTATGTGTAATCCCATACTCATATAGTGGAAAAACACACGTAGGCATTAATTCTTCTGGCAAGCTACTTTTTTTTTTCTTTTTTAAAGACTCAGTTAATTAAATGGTACTTTGTAAAGTTTAGTCACTTAGCAGGTAAGAACAAACATTCTTAAGTATGAAGGCTGAATTACAAGTAAAGCAGTAAGAAACTTAGATCTAATTTCAGCATGACTTACATCATCACAAGAAATAACAGAAGGCTAACTGGAAATAAACACTCAAATATTCAGTCAAAGTAATTATTTTATTACTGGTGTGCACGCAATGACTACTATTTCTTGCACTTTAACATTGTTATACTGTCAACTATCTCAGTAGCTGATTTCAGTAGCAACATACAACATTGGTGTTCTTGCAGCAGCTAGGGAAAAGACAAAAAAAAAGACCATGGAATCACGGAATCTTCAGAGTTGGAAGGGGCCTCTAGAGATCACCTAGTCCCACTCCCCTGCCAAAGCAGGATTGCCCAGAGCACATCACTCAGGGCTGCATCCAGGCGGGTCTTTAAAGTCTCCAGAGAAGGGGACTCCACAACCTCCTTGGGCAGCCTGTCCCAGTGCTCTGTCACCCTCATCGTAAAGAAGTTTTTCCGTGTATTTGAACGGAACTTCCTGTGTTCCAGCTTGTGCCAAATTATATTAAGATTATCCGCTCTAGAGCTCTATTTGCAGTCAGTGTCTTATAATACAGCTATGTATTTTAGCAGAGAACTGTTACATATAAAAATACAAACCAACATATATTTTTATATAAAATACATCAAGTCTTTTAAAACACAGTTTGAGCAATCATATTTACTATTGTCTATCGAGCTTGAACTTAGCTTTATAATCAAGCTCTCCAATACTTACAAGAAGTTTCAAAGTTTCATTACATATAAGAAGTGTAACTTTTAGGAAGATACAAAAACAACTGTGCATGCAAAACTGTTTGCATACAAAGTATACTACATGGAGAAACACAAGGAGCCTCTATGTACTACAAGAGTTAAGACTAATTACTTATGATCAATCTGATCTAAGGCAATAAGCCTCCTCCTGTTGATTTAAATTCTGTAGAACAGGTACTCACATAAAGAGCATTAGAATTCAGAATTTTACAAATCAATTATATGATAACAAAAAAAAAAGGCAAGCAATATACATACTCTTAGAGGCCCTTTCACTTGGTCATCCTGCACTAAGTGAGTTGAGTTATCCCCCTTCAGGACCACCTGAAAGACATTCACTAACATTTATATATATATCTTACTAGCATAGAAAAAAAATACGGAACTGTATATATAATATTTTGAAAATCAAGATCTTTATCAATCAAATGGACTCAAACATTATTGAACATGAAACATTCAGCATGAATGCTTTTACTCTCAGGAAGCACCAAGTATTAATTTAATATTTAACCTGAAACATTCACTAATATTCAGTAACAGGGCAAATCAAACACCAGTCATTCCAAGGAAAAGAAAATACATTTTGTTGTGAGTTTGGATATTGATGCAATCCAGGGCATACCTGGAACTGAGCTCCCAGATCAGAAGATTAAGCAGGCTTTTTCCCCTCTCTCTACTTCAACTGTAGCACTTTATGAACAACACACAGAGTACTAAACTACAACTAAAATAAAAAGATCTCTTTATTAAATATATACCAAAAAATCACCGAACTGACTGCAATACCACCATTTCTGCTACCTTGAGCAAGAGAAAGCATTTATGGTAAAGATGTGAATCACTACAAGTGTAATGAAAATAAGGATCAGTTACAGTGCAAGTAAACTATGCTTCTCCTTTTAAAATCCTACATTTGAGAAAGTCACAGCGATGAGACAAAGTGTACGTAAATCTACGCAATGTGAATGCCCAAGTTTGCAGAGACACAGTTAGAAACAAAAAAGATGAATATTTAGATGTCAATGCTACTAGCTGCTTCACTGCTGTTTGTTATAGCAAAAACTTCTATGGTGTTTTAATAAAAAAATAAATATCCAAAATTCCTATTCTTTTTCAGGAATCAAAAGTTCCAGGAGCTTCCTTTCCACCTATAAAGATGTTCATTTTTCTAGCTCCCCCAATTACCCCTCAACCATAGCCTGCAGTGTAGCTGTCTATATTTATAAATAGAACACTAATGGGATGCTGAAACAGCACTGGTATTAACATACATACAGGTTAATAATGCAGTTTATGCAACTTTTATTTAAAATTTTGTATCAGCATCGAGATGAACACAAACTGTCCTGCTACTCAGGAAAGACTACTGGACTTTTTCAACTCTTTGCACTCTTGGCAAGCATGCCAGGGTCTTAATTACGGTATCAGGCTTAGCTTGTTAAAACTTCAATTGTTACAATATAACTGAGACATAGTGACAGGAATTTCCACCAAGTCACAGCAGCCTCATATACTCCAAATCTTACAATGGAATAATGAACCACATGATTTTAATGAGAGAAAGAAACTCACACCTATCAAGAGTCTAAATAACTCTATCAGACCAAAGTTACAGAAACAAAATCAAAGGTATCAGACCAGGAAGAGCAGCATGCTGCTTCCTACGGCACTTCTCACTATAGTACACAGGCCTCAAAGAACATCACAAATTTCTGCAAGTACTCATTAAGAACAGGGGAAAAGACTCAGAGATATAAACTGTGGGGTTTTTTTCTCATCATCAAAAGCACTCTGATAAAGTAATATGATCTATACGTGTAAATGAAGAGGCTGATAGCTTGTTCTACTTGATCTAAGCATTAAAGCACGTGAAAACTTAGATGTGTAATTATAAAAAAAAGCTTTCACCTCTATTTGACAGGGGTTTTCAGGTCACTAAAGCATTATTTACATACTCTGGACAGTCGACAAGAAAGTAGGAAGTGGGAAGATTTTGACAAAACAGAGCAGAAGAAAAATATCTGTATATACTACAGAAATTTCTATATATACATATATATACACACTTTGAATTCTTAACTTTTAGTTAATTACATTTTAGTTTTGATTTCCTATATTAGCATTAACAAGAATACTGTAAAATCAAAATTACTTTCCTTTTTTGTTTGTTTTGGCCTAAGACACATAAACTTGGATGAGTACGATGCACCAGTACTATGCATGTGTAGAAACTCAGCTACTGCCAGAGCATGCAGTTTTAGAAGCAGTGTCAAGATGCTCAAAACTTAACAAATGTTATCCTGGACACTTCTAAAACCCTGCCTAAGAAATTAATTATTGACATCATTTTTGCTCTTACGTTGATTTATTTTGGCATTGCGTCTTAAATTCAGAGCTATAAAACTGAGAATGTCAGATGGAATGAAATGGAACTTTTGCTTCTGAAGAGGTTACTCTTATTCCTTATTATTCATGTAAAGCCCTAATCCTCTCCCTTGTGACACCAGAACTGACTGCTGTGAAACTGATGCATTCTTAAACAGAAGACAAGCATTATCAAGAAATAAGGAGCAAGAACAGGTAATCTGAAAGCTCATTCTTGTTCCAGCATGCTCCTAGAAAAATAGAAAAGACACCAGCCCTCCTCCCCCCAAGAGAACAAAAACCAAACAAACCCCACCTCAAACTAAACACCAAAATATGAAAAAAACCCTATTTAAGTGTTCTTTAAAACCCATACTGTGAGGTGACAAACATTTCCTAATCTTCAGCACTACGATCTCCTCTGTCAGTTCTCTCAACACAGTGCTTTAATAAGATCAGCAACAACAACAGTACACTACCTTGACTTTCACAAGCCTTTTCACTGTCTTAATCTTTGCCTCGCAGAAGGCACCACGGTACTTGGCACTGACATCAGTTCCCACTGTCAGGTAGGCAGGCTCATCTGCTGCCTATTAAGAAGAGAAAATAAGAACAAACTTTAATCCTTCTCATGTACTTTTACAGCTACATCATTATATATTTAATTCTACATCTGTACTTTTAGACCTACTGACTCTTAAGTAATACATCATCTGTACTCAGAACTACAAGCAGACTGTCCTTTG
>VXBO01008120.1:0-28113 GCA_013400135.1 Rhinoptilus africanus
AGAAGGTAATACATTTTTGATAAGTAACATTTTATAATGTTACAAAAAGGTATTTCTCAAAACCACCTTTTTCATTAAAGGTCTTTTTTTCCTCTGTGTATAGGCCTCTTAAAAAAAGAAAAAAAAAAGAAAAAAAATTCTGCACATTTTTCCTTTTGTCTTTTCCTGACTAGTGAAAAATGTGATGAGAATAAGTCAAAATTTGGAGCACTTTCCCCTATGCCACTTACTTATTTTCCTGATTTTTCCTTTTGTCTGCTCTATAGTTTAACATAATCTCTTCAGTATGGGAAAAGATGTGGAAGTTATTATTTTGAGCATGAAAAGTACACAAAGAAAACTGAGAAGTTAGTTCCAGCATAGCTGTCAGTAACTGTGCACCACAGTATTGTCTAAAAATCTGAAGACTTACAGTTATCTTGAAATTAAAAATAAAACTTAAAAATAAACTTTACCTATCTTGTATCATGAAACATGAAAATAGTGCTGTTTTCTAGCTCTACTTTTAGCCCTTATATTTCTTTCAAATTCATTTTGGACACTCTCTTGCCTCCAGACATTTTCTGTGCCTTTTGAATTACAAAAAGGGCAGGTTTTTTTTTTTCTTCACTAAAACTGCTGGATAAGCAGCTACATCAGAGATACTAAATACAGAACACTATAGACATATAGCTTATAGACAGCCTTAAATTTTTAAAAGCAAACTCTAATTTTTTATAGTTGAAAACTAAAACTGTTTTCAGAATATTCCATACTGCTGGAAGTCTATTAGAAAATGATGAATATCAGTTGTTTTCAGCAATTTTCTTAGATTCTGAATTCCAGTTCTTTCTAGCAATTTTCTTAGAAGACTGTTTGCTTCTTTTTTGAAATAAAAAAGCTGTGTCATTGACTGGCAATCTAAAAAGAAAAATAAGTTCTTTCTAACACAACTATTTCACATCAGTGGTTGATAATGGTATAGCCTAACAAGTACTTTCCAGCTGCTCAATTTACTGTGATCTGAAAATACCATTTAAAAAAAATCAAACAATTCAAAACTTAATAAATTTTCAGAACTCTTTTTCTCTCTATTCCATATCCATCTGTGATGGCAAGTTCAATATCATTATATAAAACAGAAGTGAAGTTGATTTCAAATGAAAAGACACCATAAAATCATAGAACTTAGTAAAGACACATCTTATAAAGAAACGATGTGATTTTAGGGTTGCTAGATATAGGCAAAAGTTATGCTTTTCTTTCCTTTTTCTGATTTATTATAATTAGATTCCTAATACAATACTAAGGTACATAAATATATTGAAAAGGGTATGGTTATGCTTAGAACATCTTGGGTATTCCATGACTTCAGGTAAAAGCTATTTGATTTTAAGATGACTTCAGATTCACAGTTTAAACAAGTTAATTTCCACTTTGTAAAGGTCTCCTGTGTTTCAATGTAACTGAAGTTTTCTTTTCTTTGCACAGTAAGTGTTCTTTTCCTTTCAGACTACAAGGTGAAAGCACCTCAGCCTCCTAACATAAGGTGAAAAATTGACTCCAGTTCATCTCCATGCTGTCTATGAACAAGTAGGCATCTGTCTCATTTCCTTTGTTTTCTCTTTTCAAAGCTGAATCGTTATAGTCTATTTTTCTGTTCTTAAAGCCATTTCATATACTTGATATTTCTCATAGACCTTTTCCTAATTTCTATGAGTTCTACTGTATCTACTGCACCCTTTCTGTGATGTCAACCTGAACTATGCACAAAATTCTGACACTAGCATTGCGTGGGCACATGCAATAGCACAATGAAGTATTATTTTTTTGTGTATCTTTCCTGTTAATTCCCGAGTTTTGTTGGCCGTTTTTGGAATTTTTTACAACAAATGAACAGGCCACATAACCTCAAGTTTGTTTGAGTTGTTATGGTCAGCTCACAATTCATCTGTGGCACATATGTTAAATTCTGTCTGCTGTTTTACTGTCCTCTCACTGAGTAAAATTTTCATGCCCTAATAGCTAGGGATGCAAATAATTATTCCTTGTATTAACTTTATTATTATCAGCATTTGCAAAAAGTCTTTACATTTTAGGCTTCCGTTTTGGTGACCTAAGTGACCTAAGTGTATTTACATTTTTTTACCAGAACTGACTTAGCTCTTACTTTATGGGAAGTGTACACTATACTTAAAAGTTATCACAGACTTATATGTCTTAACAAAGATAATATATAGTTAGTGCAGCCAATACATTTGATATTTTCTTGCTTCATTCATTATCTTTTCTATGAGTTGCAGCAACAGCCACACAGAAAATCTTGATATATTCTTATTTAAATGTTCATATAAGACATATTTATAATAGCTAAATTACTAATTAAGGCTGCAAAGGAAGCTTCATCAGTCAAGAAAAAAAAAAAAGATACTAAGTTTTGAATGAGGTGGTCTCCATCTTTTTTTTTATTTTGTAAGAAAAATAAGATTCTATCTCCCATCTCTACTTTTTGTTCTGAAAATTCAAGTCAAATAGCTGGCTGCCCAGATTCAGCTTTCAATAATGTCAGCCAGTCACACATTTACTAAGAAAACAGTTTTTCAGTATAATGCTGAGTTTGAATGAATATTTTTGCATATAGGCTGGAAAAGGAAATTCTGTCTCTGAAAAAATGCATTCATGGTTGAAAATGTAATGCCTGAGAATTTTAATTCCTGTAATTTAACCAAATCCAAAAACATTTTGGAAAATATATCATTCTGTGTTTGTACATCTTATCTTCTTTATTGCCTATTTCCATCCCTCTTTATTGCCTTTACACATCCTAGAAATTTTTTTCTTCTGAATTGACATAGTGGTAGCATGGCTGTCATTGTGTTTATCCATTTAGTTCGTACTACTCACACTTCTAAACATAAAAAAGTATGCCAGTTCTTTATTTAACAAGTCAGGAGAGTGGGTACATGAATCTACCTGAATAAATTTAATTTTCAGAACCTGCAATGTATTCAGTTACTCTGGTAGCAAATTCTGTATTTCAAGGAACTAGCTTTTTGGCTAATGTTTCTAACCTTTACCTTTTAGAAGTACTTAGTCTTGAATAAGGATAATTCACTACTAAGATTACTTACTAAGCATAGCAAAATCTGACCTTGTGGTATCATAGCTTCTGTTTCATACTGAATGCAATTCTTTACTTAGCTTTATTCAAATCAATAATACCCTTTTTGCTTACAGTATGTATTATGAAGAATAAATATGATATGCTCTGGAAAAAACATTTAGTTTAATGAAACACCCAGTGATTACTTGCATGGTACAAATCTGGCTTCTAATGCATCTCAAAAAGCACACTTGCTTGTGCTGGAAAGCCCTGAGAGTTTTGGGTTCTTTTTATCAATTTTGCAAATGTCTTTTGGGTGTTTATATGTTTGGGGTTTTGTTTCTTTTAGTATAGTGAAGAAGTTAAGTGTGCTTTAGAAAGAACACAAAGTATTTTTAAAAACAGGATGGAATTAGCCTTAAAAAAATGGGCTTTTAAGAAGTACCTTAAATTCATATAGTTATTGACTTTCCCAGTTGTAAAGATAAGAGAAAGAAAATTGTGCAGAACCCTGTTCTTTGACTTGCGAACAGGGATGGTCTGATTTACCGACCTTATTCTTTATCTCAGTTGAAGAGATAATGGAGTGACTGAAATATATATTATCAAGGTCATCCACTCTTCCTGTTGTAGGAATAACTGTTTTCAAGTATTACTTGACAAAGTAATAACATCTGTCTCCTGCCCTACACATTAATACAGCAGTGGCTGATAAACCATGTATATTGCCTCTCCATGCGAGATGGAGTCTAATTGAACAGTAGTGTAACAAACACATCCTCAAAAAAGATTGAGGTTTTACTAGCTTCTGAAAAAAGTTACAGGGTTCATATTTCCTAGCATGTGGAGTAGCCAAGGAGCATCTTTTAAATATATATCCTGTCAGATTTCTCTCTCTTTCGTTGTACATGCACACAAATTCTATCTCTGTCTCTCACATACACATGCAGAAAAGTCTTGGAACAGAACAGAGTTTCTGCATTTAAAGGTCAGAAATTTGTTGGTTTGGAACCATAGTATTGCCATGATGAATTATTATACAACCACAATAAATATTTGAGTGTTGGTAGTTTGGTGGGGTTTTTTTATTATTATTTTCCACCCTAGAAAATGTCAGGGGTCTATGGGTTTCTTTATAACCTCGTTTGAATTCTTATGGAAATGTGCTTGTGGGCTCTCTCTATCTACCACCATTCCACCTAATTGTCTCTTCTTTCCATTCAAACTATTTTGGACAAATAAGGGTATTCTGAAAGTGTTCTGGGAAAGTGTCATACCAGTTCAATCGGATGTTACTAGTTACTAATGAAATGTAGAAATCTGTGGATTAAAAGTTGAGGGGGGGTTGTTACTGTGTAATTTATAGTTGTATTCCAGAAGTGATCTGTTGTGTTGAGCCTGCCCAACTTAAAAAATAAAAAATTTAAATTACCCAGCTTGGATTTATTCCCATCTTTCTATATTTGAAATTTCACATAGACTAGCACTGTAGAAATGTTCTTGAGTGATAGACTGATTTGTCATAAAAACTGCAAAACAATAGGTTCTGAGGGATAGATAGATTCTTGGAAGAAAAAGTTTGTGTTGGTTCAGTTAACAATTCTGCTTAAAATGGAACATTTCTTTTTTGGTCATCTATAATACGGTCCAAGGAAAAGAACAGCGGAAGTAAAAGAATTGTTAATAGAGGTGCTTGAATCCTAACTCAGTAAGTTGTATTTGTAGCAGAATAGGACTCCACAGCTCGAATCCCCCATCTGGCTATCCAGAGAGACCGAGCTTCAGTCTCGTTATAGGTATTGGACAGTTTTTCTTCACAGAAATCTTCAGGTTGCATGATCTTTTTCTAGAAAAAATTATTTCTCTTAGACCAAACTCTTCTTTTCAGACAATGACTCAGCTACTGACTGGTAAAGTATTTGAGAATATAATTTATTTTTTTTTTAATTTTGATGTCTAAAGTAAAGAACTAAATCTAGGCTGAGCACATAAAATATACAGATAGATACATCAGAAATTATATTTCAGCAATCCCCACAGAAGTGTGTGTAAATCATTCCAAACTCCTGACAAAATGTTCCATTTATTTCAGATTGTAGTTCTGGCGCTTTTTTGTTGAAGTTCTTAATACTTCCATGTTTCAAACATAACAGTGTGCACTCTGATTGCCCTTGAAAATCTGACTGTAATTTGATTTACTGGGATGATTTTATTTCTCACCTGGAAAAGAACATAGTATACTTTCCTATTAGGGCTTTTGTGAGTAGCATATCCAGTGCTTTTCAAAACATTCTCACTGCAGCCACAGTTTTCCTCAACACAGAGCAACAAAATAATTCCTAAGTCCTATACGGATACCTAAAGTTAGAGAAATAAGTCTGGGCAAGATTACTCAATATTTGTTTCATTAATATTTCTTTTCTTTGACATTGTTATAATTCCCACAAGCACACCCTGAACATTGAAAAGAGGCATTTAACAGCCTTAATCTAGAGAAGAAAAATTAAATGATGGTTTCAGCATCATCACTTTAGCCACT
This sequence comes from Rhinoptilus africanus, assembly GCA_013400135.1. NCBI lineage: Eukaryota > Metazoa > Chordata > Aves > Charadriiformes > Glareolidae > Rhinoptilus > Rhinoptilus africanus. The sequence continues at coordinate 5,622 of VXBO01008120.1, forward strand.
TCTATATATGCATAAATTCATCACCTAACATGCAAGCAGTTTACTCTAAAGACATATAAATAGTTACATAATGTACATAGAGTACATTTGTATTCTAAAACTGTATTTTCAAAGTAAAGAGTATTTCCATAGAGAATAATCTCAATTATTATTTAAAAAGAGCCCCCAAAGGTGACAATTTACACCAAGAATCTCAAATCTTCCTCATGTTTTTAAGTACAAAATAGTAATAAAGCAAAAAAGTTCTGAGAATAATTTGCTTTATGAGCATTGTAGGATGAAACGATATGCAAAGATATGTTCACGTAGGTCTTTTTACCAGTTATTAGAAAGAAGCCTGGTGAAAGGTGTTAGATTATATGATAAAAAGCTTGTTTCCATATACACAAAGGACCAGAAAGGGTTAGTGGCTGGTGGGGAACCCAAATAATCCTCTGTGCCAGCTTCTCCCAGAACCATCACAGGAGTCATCAGCCCATCAAAGGCACATCTCCAGACACACAAAGGAGCATAGAGGTAAAATGGCGGGTGGGGGAACACCATTAACCCATTCAGAGCAATGGGCATGCTGTTCTGGCTCCTCCGAGGGCTATCCCAAGAGGGACATCTGTCCCATAACCTGGGCATGACACCCATTGCCATGAGTCAATGGGAGAGGCTGTCATGATTGCCTGACAGACTGAGGGGCTCATTGCCGAGAGAATTGGACAAGTGAAGGGATGGAGGGAAAGAACATTTCAGGATTACAGAAGACTTACTATGGGATGTTTAGGGGAGGAACCAAAGGCAAGGAAAGGGAGGGATCAAAGTGCTTCGGAGAATAACAAATGGAGGAAAACAGAAGGATGAGCTGACAAAAGTGGACAATTGTGTAAAAAGCTCAAATTTTAGAAAAGTATGTGTACATCAAATAAGTGTATTTTACAGACTAAAAGACTGCATCTGTTGAGTTATCCGTGTTTGCAGAGCAAAGGAGATGAAATAAGGAAGAAATCTAAAAAAAAAAAGAGTCGCAATCAACCGTCTGCCTCATTTCTAAAACTGGTAGGACAGCAGCCTTTCTCTTTATTGAAAAATTATTTTACTCTTTGAAGCTTTTTTTTTTCTTTCCTACTTTTGGATTTTCAGTCCTACTGCAACCAATTTTTGACCTGAAAAAGAATTTTAAAAATTCCAGTATGAACTGGTATGGAAATAAATTTTGGAATTTATTTAAATGCTTTTTTTTTTCCTTCAAGACGAAAGAAAATCCAGATATCTCTTAGAAATTGGGCTTATTTAAATTTTTCATCTTGCTTTAATTTTCTATTGGATTTCATTTTATATAAGGAAAGAATATTCTTGGCATATAGTATAGTTTCCTCTTATAATTGTTCTTCATGATTTTACTTTCTTTATTTAAAAAAAAAAAAAATTATGTCATCCTTGTAAGATTTACTGTTTTGTTTTTACAGAAGAGGAATTTATTTGGAGAATAATCTACAAAATATCTGACAAATACTTAAAAAAAAAAAGCATGGTTTCCTATATGAATAAAGTGTTTGGGAAGAAACTTTCCCAGTTCCCCAGGTAAATTTTCTGGACTTGTTATTAACCTTATATATTATTTAATCATTACTAATGAAAATTATGGGTGGTAAACTGGCCAATCATCTTCTATTCTCTATTATATGTTTTCCAGACCACAGTTCTCTTTTTTTCTCATCTATTAGCTTTTTCCAGAGAGCATAAAAATCTAAACAAAATAACTAATTTGCCAGAAAGTGTCTGAACAGACTGATTCATAGAATCATAGAATCATAGGGTTGGAAGGGACCTCTGGAGATTACCGAGTCTAACGTACCTGCCAGATGAGGGCCAGCTTAGAGCAGGTTGCACAGGAACACGTCCAGGTGGGTTTTGAATGTCTCCAGAGACGGAGACTCCACCACCTCCCTGGGCAGCCTGTTCCAGTGCTCTGCCACTCTCAAGGTAAAGAAATTTCTTCTCATGTTTAGGTGGAACTGCCTATACTCAAGTTTCACTGATTTCAAGTTTCTCAGATAATTTTTCTGGAAACATGTTACTGAGAAAAGATATTTTTATTGTTTTCTATCTGAAAGCAATAAGAAACTGTTGAGTGTGAGAAGGATTATAATGATTGGACTCTTAGGTAGCTAGTACACCTGAACATGGTAGTAAACCTGATGCTGACTAAATCCATGAAGACCTGCACTTCGGCCTTCAAGAAAACTGCAGAGGGAATTAATGTCAGTTACCTTCCTTTCTAATCAGACAGTCCTGGGCAGACCTTTATAGACTGCTAGATGAAACAGCGGTTAAAGGTTTGTTTTCTTAGCATGACTTTTTGATGTAGCTGGATCAGAACTTCCTGTGTTATTTTACGAAAAAAGAAGTGTACATAACCAGGATCACCTGTCCACTGAAAATCAGAAATATAAAGGCAAAGAATGACCACTGCCGCTGACTGAGGATCCAAATTTATTTAACCTCATGGATTTAATCAGAGACAAAATGTCAGGTCAGTACTTTTAAGCACTACAAGTTCCACAAGGTCTGGAAAACCTGCTAGTTCAAATACAGTTAAGACACTCTGAACTCCTTGTAAATTAATTAAGTACTGTAGGCCTTGGCAGAAACAGTGATTGCTATGTGTACTGGTATAATAGCTTTGTTAAAGCATCATTCAGAATAGGTTCTATTTTAAAATCTGGCCAATATATATACTATCTACACAAAAATATATTAGCAAAGTTGAGAGAATGACAAGAAATGAACAGTTCTGCCAAGACATAGAGGTGGAAATAAGTCAGACATTTATTCAGCACAAAATGACCTGATGCCATGTGATAGGTATGCAATATAAGCATCCAGATCAGGACGCAAGCAACATTTAATAAGTAGATTACTGTTTAAAAATACATAAGCATTCTGTTATCATAGTGTTAGAGTCCTCATAGTGTTTTGCCAGTGCCTTGCTACTGGAATACCTCCATTAACACTTTGTTGTAATGCATTTATTAAAATTATCCCTTGTAGGCAATAAACCTGAGTCTTTGCCACTGAATTTACCAAGCTGGTCAAACATAATCTGGCTCTCCTAATAGGAAATTTGGCATTTATTATAGGAAATAGTTCTTTCCTCTCTTGCCCCTTTCTTCCTTGAAAATTTTGAGATAACATTCATAAGCCAGACTTCTCAAAAAACCAAATGTTTGAGCAGTTGCTAACCTGAATTTTATTGGATTTGGTTTTGGTGAGGAACAGAAGAATATGTGTAACTTTTACTCTATACTTTATAATGTAATCACAAACCTTTAGATGTAACCTACGCATTTGTTCTGGTGAATGATTAACATCTTCCTTTAGGAATTCTACATTTTTTTTTCTCTTGTCTGATAAAGGTGCTTTCCTCATATTTGATTTATATTTTCACTACATAGTATGAAATATAGGTCAGCATATACTATACAGTTGGAGACTGTATTTTTCAAGTGTAACTGTGCGTCACTTAACTGATACAAAATGTTAGACCTAAGTGTTCTTGCTTCCAGTATCAGTACTATTCTGAAGTTGTTTATCTCCTGAATGTTTGTAAGGTATTATAAAATTTATGTCATACACTACTACATTATTTAATTTTCTGTCATACCATTACTTCAGAGTCGCAGATTTCCTCACCACAGGATAAATCCAAGGTATTTTAAAATTACAGTTGTACAGACAAAAGAACTGAGAAAATTAAGGTAAAATCTGTCAGTTCATGACTGTAAGTCCCTGAATTAGTTTTGCAATACTAAATAAAAAAATTGTTATTCAATAATCTGTCACTGATTTAACAAATTAATGGAAAATAGACATAACAGAGAATCACATGATCTGAGAAACTTTGTGAGAAAATGAAATAGTTGCATTCCTAAGTGACTCAAGCAACAGAAGTGTCTCTAATGCAATGAAGTACTGCATTTTGTTTTGTATTTCTCAGATAAGTATGCCTATTTGGCCTTTGACATAAACTGATGGGGATGACACTCTTCTGACAGACTTGAAGTGCAACTTGTTGGTGGCTTTTCATTTAACAGAGTATCACAGAGACCTGTGGGAGATTACAATAATAAATTCTTGTTATTTTTAGCTTAAAGTGTTATTGTCCAACTCCATCATTTGTAGTTTAAAGCTATGTTCTGTAATGTTATATATGTGATAGAACTAAAGTGGTATGTATAAACTCAAAGAATTTAACAAAGTAGTTTACCCCAAACAGTATACTAGACTGCTTTAGCATAACTCATGTGTTTGGTGGAGTTAATCAATGGGAACTTAAAAATCCACTTTTCGTGGATGAAAAGATGAATGTCCACAGATGACATAGAAATATAGACTATAGATACCTTGGCAAGAGCACCTGTAATTTTAAGTAGTAGTATCACTTTCAATAGCCTTTTTCTCAGTTAAGACGAAAGGAAAAAATCTTGTAAGCAAATTTTCTTTGATCTGCAGTCAAATCCTTGAAGAATGTTAGGAGAGGCCCAGTCTAGCAACTCAATGAAGATAAGGCTGCTGCAGCTCCATTTTCCAGTCTGGAACATCGTTTATAAGACAGTCATTAGCATTGCTATCAAAAGTTTTGAGGTCTCTTAGATCTTCTAGGTCCAGGCTGTAGCCCCCAACTCTGAATTTATATGTGGATAAAAGGAGTAAACTTTGCATATCTTGCATAATATTTTTGGATACTTTTGGAAACTCAGATTTCTCTTTACTCTCCAGTAAAATCCAAATAGGTTGCTAATGACCAGTGAGAAGCAAATCTGAGTGTCTTCTTGATGCTTCTATGCCATTGAGCAACTAGTGGAAAGAAACAGAGAAGGAGGCTGTTCATTCATATGTTAATGTCCACCGCTCTGGTGGGTTTATAAAAAAAAAATTAAGTTTTTTGTTTGTTTCTTTTTGAGTTAAGCAAAATACAAGGTCAAATAATCTTCTTTTTTGCCATTATAACAAGTTCAGTCTTGATTTATTGAAGTGTTCTCCTTTCTGTGTTTCAGATTGCAGTGCAATAAAGGTGAACATAAACAAACTGCTCATTTCCTCTTGAGTAGTTCTTCAAAGCTTCTACACTCTCTTCTCTATTTAATACGAATATGTTCTTTGTCACAAATTTTTTTCAGTCAGTTATTAGTTCCTTTGTTTCACTCATTTACCTTTTAATTTGCCATATGACTAAAGTATTAATTTAGTGCAATGAAATGAACTTGAATGTGTTATTTAAGTGGCTAGTATTTATCATGTTCCTGCCCAATATGTTTTGTTTCTTTTTTCCTCTTTGAAGTGTACTACTGTGTCCTCTTAGCTTATTTTTGTTCTTGTCAACTCCCAAAACTATTATCAAACTCACTTCATACAGTCCCTTGGAAATTTCAGAATCCAAGCACTTAGTTCAAAACTAAAAAACGGTAGGATTCTTCATTTACTATAATTTGTTCAAACAGGTCTGAAATAATCTAATAGCAGTGTTGTGCTTCTCCTGTTCAGCCAACGAAAGAATTCTGTAGTTTACACTTTATCTTGTACTACAAGAAACAGTGTATTTCATTTACTTTTTCCCTTCTCCCAGAGCAAATTGCAGTTTCTACCCAATGCTTCAAACCTAAATATTTCTTCTACTGCCATCTCACATCAAATTGTGAGGCTTGTCCTGGTTTCAGGTAAAACAGAACCAACTTTCTGTTCAGTAATTTTTACTTCTTAGCTAAGCCTCTTCTAACTCTGAAATTAACAGCATGTTGTGTCTAAAGCAGTTCGTTCAGAGCGATAAGACAGTTTGTGCCAAGGAGTGGTATGCAGAAAGGCTCTTGATTACACTTATTGCTATACCAACCAAGGTCAGCTAATTTCATTATTTGCCTGTTGGAGGGTGAGAAGTGGAAAAGCATAGAGGGGTCCCACCTGTGGGGAGGAGCGGACAGAACAGGTGACCAAAAGTTGACCAGCAGGGGTATTCCATCCCATCTGCCCTATGCTCAGTATAAAAGCTGAGGGATCAAAGGGTCAACTCTCTCCCTTCAATGGCTGACATCCGAGGAGGACTCTCTCTCTTCATCTGCCTTTGATCCTGATAGGTGCGTTCCTGACTCTAACTCTGGAACCCATTTCCCAACCGTTGCTGAGTCCAGCCTGGGACTTCCCCAGTGCCTGTTGGTGACATCATCCTGGGAGCTTAATATGGTTTTGTATATACTGTATCTATTTCATTATTTTACTTTTTATCTTATTATTAACATTTCATTAAAGTAGTTTAGTTTCTTCTAAACTCGTAAATCTCTCTTTATCTCTTCCCCTCCTCCCAATGCACGAGAGGCTGGGGTGGAACAGCTGTTGCCTGCCATTGGCCACTTTGGCCAAAACCATGACAGGCTTTACCCTATTAAAATAAGTGGGACTTAAAATTGTACTGCAGTCAGAAAGGTCTACAAGTCTTACTGTAATACGATGACAAGTAACAGTGCTTTTTGTTTTTAGGTGGCTTAGCAAATAGTTCAGTGTTACTGATCTAGTTGAGATGCTTAGTGCTCTGGTTTAGTTTTTTGTAGATGTTGTAACATATCTTTATCTTAAAACAATTGGAAAAGTGGGAAGAGGATGTTTTGTTCTCTGTCTTTGAGCTGCCAGTTGAGGTGTCTTGATTGAACTTGATTTATTTTACACTATTGTAAAAAGGAGTGGAACCTGGAGGAAGTCATCTCAGTGCTTCTAAATTGATAATGGTGTATAGCTTGGGGTTTTTTTAGCAAGAGTTTTCTGGAAGTCTCTTCATATCCACAAGAGGGAATGGGAGTGAAAAGAGTGGTATGTAACTTCAGCAGTAGAAGTAGGATTAAAGTTAATATGCTCTGTATATTTAGTTAAAAAACAGGAGAGCTGAAAATTACTCAGGTGGCATTGTTGCTTGATAATACTATAACTACAGAAATGCCAGTCTGAAATGTCTTTTTACCTGAAATTCCTTGCAATAATGAATTGATATCACAGAAGACTTAAAATTCAACCAGTGAGTTAAAATCCGTTTTACACGCTTTGAAAAATGCAGAAGTAAATTAGAACATTGTAGTAAGTTTAAAATTTCCAAATCACATATATTCTTACTTAATCAGTTTTGCTTTAAGATGCCTAAATTAACTGGAGAGGGATATACTTTGTTTTGTTTTGATCTCCCTTTCTGTTCACATGATGAATTGACTTGTTTAACATGTACTATAAAACTCCATTGTATACTAATATGCACTATATAACTCCACACTGTACTTCGTAGAGTTATTAGAAATATTTAATAAGGAAGACATCTAGAGTTGATGAACTTCTTTTAAACATTTATGTATTTAAAGTAGTGAAGAATGTTAAGACTCTGTATTGCCTCTGTCTTTCAGAATGTAAAAATGCAGCTCTGACATATTAGCTCGTGCATATCCTTGACTTCACATGCAAACTTGGGTTTAGAGTGGTAGTCTTGTAAGTAGTCATCACATATTTCCAATTCTACTTTCTGAAGCAAAAAAAACCCCTTCTGATAGTTATCAGTTAAATGATACAGAACGCTTCCTCAAATAAATAGCTTCCTTTTTTAACCCAGTTTTATTCTAGGGCCAAGAAAAATATTCATTTTCCTATATTGAGAGAAATAGGCTGCTCTTTTGTGTCATTGAACCAGACTATGAACTTAAATAAGCCTTGAATCCAGCAAAGTAAACAAATCTGAAAAAAAAAAAAATCTATTTCTCCAACATTTCTAAACACTGTGCTAAATCACTTATCACAGACCAAGCCAATGCAGATCACAATGAGCTGCACACTGTAATGAATGGCTTTTCTATTCCTGGCACTTTCCTTATTGAGTGGTTTTGCTCAGGAGGCAAATTCATTAGGTACTGAAATAAAAATGTTTTCTCATGATACTGTCATGGTGTCTCTATGGAGACAGTCAGCAGCATCTTTGTCTTCTTCATACATTTTGAAAGACTGAAGCAGAAAAGAAAATGTCATTATACAATATGCAAAAATATGGATTTTTCTGCCTTTTTATTATATCATACCATATTATAAAACAAAGAATCTTATGCTTTTGAATCAATTGCTAAAAAAAAAAAAAAGCATAGACAATTAGCTGAACAGAGAGGTCAGATCAGGAAAATACCTCTGCTATGCAGTTTTAGACTTTTGACTGAAAGAACTAGAAGACAATAAGAGAAAGATAATAAGAGCCAGAACTTTACTTGTATGATAGAGATGACTGGCAAAATTCTCTAATCATGGTGTTAGTTTAATGACACTCTACACATAGGAATCAAGTTACAGGGGAGATAAATGGGTTTCTAATGGTAATATGTGGTTTTTATATTTGCGAATTGAAAGGCCATAACTTGCTTTCTTGAAGGGAAAGCATTTGAGAGCAAAGTCTTTGTTCAAATCAATAAATGGGGAAATAGGAACAATCACTTCTTAATGGATAATTGCAAACATTTTTATTGTACATTTATTCCTAACTCTATGACATGTTGTTATGTTAAGAATAATCTAACTGCACAATGATCAAATTATCTTTAAGCATAGCACTTTTTCATTCATGGCTTTGTATACAGAAGAGAAAAACATGGAAGAAGTTCTTTGTTTTGTTTCACTTTGTCATTTTCTTGATAGTTTTTACTGGCAATTGCTAATTTTTGAGTAGCAGAAATTCATGAAAATGGAGTAATTTCTACAATCTCTTTTTGAAAGGGTTTCAGCTTTTTCTCATATAAGCATAATACAAAATGAATATGTAAGAATTCACACTGACATATTTAGAAAGCTGGTTTCAGATTTCTACACCAACAGAACTTCAAGATGAGTCTTTTAGCTGGACTGCCACAGTATGCAAGTGGATTACCCTTTAACTGTTAGGCTGTTGGATTTTATGAGGTGGAACATTCTAGCTTTATTGTTTAAAGGTATTTTTTTCAAAAAAATTTCAAGCGATTTTTAAGTTTTCTCCAAGAGTCATATGGGAAAAATATTATGAAAGAAAACATTTCTCTCCACGGTTGAGTACTCAAAGCAAAAAGAAACAATAGGCTGTTCAATAACATGGTGGAATATTTCACTGTAGGAGTAAGTCCAAGCAGATACCAGGAATTTACTGATTGAAAAAGAGGTAAGATCAAACTGAAGAAATGATCAACTAATTAAGCAATTTCAAACATAGTTACTAATTAACCTGATTGATATCTTGAAACTTACCCTTTAGTTCACATTGGATGCCTGATATTTCTGTGACACAGCTCTTGAGGTGGGGAAACCAAAACCATCTTCACACTAGAAAAAACCCAAACAATCTGAAAATATTATGAGAAGGTCAGAGCTTTTTAACAAAGGTTCATCTCTGAAGTTAATCATATAACTCTAGGAATACAGAGGTTACCTTGCTATTCAACTTTCAAATCTGTTCATGTCATTGAGAACTGTCAAGATGTAACACCTGCCTTTTGCCCTTATTGTCAGGTTACAGCTGTAACAGACCTCTTGATTAAGTGGTTTCTCAGCTTACATATTCAGTATTCACAGTAGAAAAATGATTGAAATTAAAACCACCAGCGTAAGACACATGATGTGCATGAACTCTGTCGAATGATCTACCCTGCGAAGAGAATAGGAGATTGCCTGAATGTAATCAAAAAATCTCCGGACCATTTTCTGGACAATAAAACGTAATAGAGGGTTTGCTAAACTGTGTAATGAAACTGAACATTCATGTGTAAGTGTGTATAGACGCATATGCACAGACACACACATGTTGGAAGTTCAGACTGAAAGGCTTGCTAGAATTTGTTTCTTTGAAGAAATAGTCTTACTCTTATTGACTATGCTTTTATAAAAATAAACATGTAATAGAAGTGTGGGAAAACGATGTATCCAGCTATGTATAGGAAAGAAAAGATTAAACTTGTCATGTCTGGGATTCATTAAGGTGGCCATTCTGACTGCACACCTACCTGAACAGTTCAGGTTTTGTTCCCATGCTATAGTCCCTTGCTATATGTCCCTTGATATGTCAGTGACTTCTGTTGACACAGAGGTTGCTGACATATAGAAACTCTAGGCTGTGTAAGGAAAAAAGCTGTTTTGTTGTTCTTGGTCCTGTGAATATTTCTGTGGTTTTCAAGGCCGTGTGGGTGAATCAGCCCTGTCACACATCTGTTGATGTAAAGTGTACTTTACAGAACATATTCTGTCTGCCATCTTGCTACGGAAACACTATCTTAGGTAGATTTCCTTGATAAAAAAGAACTCGCTTGACAGAGAATATACTTCCATAAAGTATGGACAGATAATCTAACAATTCACTGTTGCTAAATGAGATGTTTCAGTTAGCCTTTCTCTATCAACAGCCCTGCATTCTTACTGTACTTTGTGCCAGCCCTTTCGTATCTTAGACCTTTTCATGTCTGCTTTAATATACTGTTATGCAGAGGAAAATATTTGGACTATTTTCTGTTGAGATAATGTTAAAGCAGCTTACAGAGGGGCCAGAAATATGCAGAATGTGGTTCATGGTGAGGGCAAGGAGGCAGAAGTATGAGGAAGATTTCTTCATTTTGACAGCTGTGAGCTATTAAGCCTCCTCTACTTCCTGTAAAAAAGGCAATCTTAGTCATGCTACTGTATTAGTGTGTGACTTGGCTATAATGTCCCACTCATTCCAATATGCTTGAAAGTTTAGAGTACTGTTCTATAGCTGAAGAAACACTTGACTTTGAGAGGAAAGACCTAAAGGTGCTGCAGAAATATAGCTTAGTAACCATGAGAAAGATCATAGGTGAAAATAGATTGCCCTTCAAATCTTTTGTCAACTAGTGCAGGTAATAAAGCAAAACATAAGTCAATGTATTAATAACAGTTAATAAAAAAAAAAAAGAAAGAATGGTGTTAACAAGAGAGAGGTGAACCTGTTTAGGAGCAGAATACTGTAAGCTTAAAAGCTAGCTATTTTAGGGTACGGATGTTATTATGAGTCTGGAAAGAGGCAATATTGGACATGAAAAAAAACCAAACCAGAATATACTGCCTGGAGTCATAGTCCTAGCTACTATAAACTGAGTTATTCCCTATCAAGAAGAAAGCACTGTATAAATAACAAATGAACCAAAGAGGAATAAAACATATAGCAGCCCCATTTTCTGTATCTGTAAAAAGGAGAGGGAAAGCAACAGTAAAAATGTTTTGATGCTCACAGTGCCTTAGTTGGTGTGAGCTAAGTGTAGAAAACTATAAAAACGAGCAGCAAAAAGCTACTGGGAAAACTGAACAAGCAATACCAAATTTGCCACTGTCCATTGCTAGTACAAGAAGATCTGTTACTGTGTAAATATCTGGGCTGATACGAATGGGAGCCTTTCATGTGCATGGGGACTAAAGAAATTATTGCATGAGTCAAAGATTTCACACATGCACTGTGCAAATTCATTTAAGTTTGAGCTATAGTTAACTGCTACCCAGAACAGATGGCTGTTATCCTAGCATAATTGTAAAAGTTTCTTTACTGTGGAAATGGCTGTCATTCTAGAATATTTAATACTGTAGTCATGTGAGAGCTGTACTGCTCTTCCATCCTGTTTTGTTTTGGCATTTTGCCTATATTTTCCAGTATTTACTACTATAATAGTTTTAGTTGAATCATAGAATATCTCAAGTTGGAAGGCACCCATAAGGATCCTCAAGTCCAACTCCTGCTCCTCGCAGGACTGCATGAAACCAAACCATATGACTAAAAGCATCCTCCAGACACTCCTTGAACTCTGGTTCATGGCTTGGTGCCATGAACACTTCCCTGTGGAGCCTGTTCCACTGACTGACTGCCCTTTCAGTGAAGAGACTTTTCCTAATGTCCAATCTGAACTTCCTCTGACACAGCTTCATAGCATTTCCTCATGCCCTATCACTGGTCAGCAGAGAGAGATCAGCACCTCTCTCCCCACTGCCCTCATTGAGGAAGTTGTAGAGTGAGAAGGTCACCCCTCAGACTTCTCCAAGGTGAGGAAACCAAGTCCCTATTTGTGAGGCGACTGACCTCATCAAGGAGTGGACCAGTGTTATCTATGATCCTCTTTTTGCTGTTCATGTATTTTTAAAATCCCTTTTTGCCATCTTTCACGGTACTGACCAGCTTGAACTCCACTTGAGCTTTGGCCACATTAATTTTCTCCCTACAGTGGCGAGCAGCATGTCTGTAGTTCTCCTGTCACCTGTCCTTTCTTGCAATGTCCATACATTTTCCTTTTGCACCTAAATTCTAGTCTGTTTTAAGAATGTCTTACAGTGGTCTGAACTTTTTCTATTGAAACGAGTAGAAGGTGGGCTGCTATTGAAAGATTGTAATGGATATCAAAGTTTTCAAGGGGATGGAATGCAAGCAGAGGAAAATTTTGAAGTGATGGATTAATGTATCACCATGTTTATAAGAAATCAAATTCTGCCACATTCACTCATTTTGATTCTCCTTTCTTTATGAGTGGTCTCATTGGAATAATTTAATCTTTATGCATAGTAACTCATGAGCTGCTATGAATAAGCACAATGAAATCTAGTCCCAGAGGAGCAAGTGGCATAAACTGGTAGTATCTATGGAATGTTAACAGCATCTAGGTTAACAGAAACTGATTCATGTCTGTGTAGTATTCACTCAAGAGAGGCATTTATTATTTTAATAAGACAATAAAAATAACTAAACTAGACTTAATCTTTAAATTTACCTGTAAGCACGTTGTCTTATTTAATAATTTGCCCCTGTCTCTGGACTATTTTTAATTCCTCTTCCCTTTTTCCAGGCCACAATTAGGAAATATGTCAGATTTTTTTCAAACCCAAGTGACAGGCATCTAGCAGAGGTCAAACCAGGAAAAAGAGCGTTCATTTACAAATCATAGAATAGCCTTTAACTATTATGATACACACAGTGGTAGTGATTCTCCTCCTGTCATAATTTTTCCTTGTGGCTTAAAATACTGAGATTGTTTTTCTAACCTCATAATACATTAAAAAAGCTGATAGTACCCATGAAAGCTGTGAATAAAAATTCTCCATTTTTACTAGCCAGAAAAAATTAGATTTGAATTTTTACAGTGTTCTCTTAGAACTAATAGAAGAGAGATACCCGTCTTTATTCCAATGTGACTACATGTTCTTTTCAAGGATAATATCCATGGGTTAGTGTTTTTCCTAACTTTCTGTTAGGTCCAGGAGAAGTTTTTCAATGAACAGTTGCCACAGAAAATGAATGTGTTTTGTAAGCACAGTATTTTTTCTTTTCTCAGATTGATATGAACACTCATACATCATTTTTTTCCCCACTGTGGCACACTTCCTGTGAGCTTCAGAATAAACATGCAGCCCAGTGTACATGTCAGAACATGAGGAAAGTTCATCCTTTTTTGGTACACTTTTTTGGTTTTACAGCTCAAAGAAGGGCCCATTTTTGGTCTCTCTTTTGGTACAGCAGACAATGTACTGGGCATCTAAAATGCACAGTAAGATGTTACAGTTGATTTATTGGCCATGTCACAGGCTTTGTTGTTATCAGTTCATTGCCTTACTTTGCCTTGAGCCAGGATGAAGCAAAATGCAATGAAATATTTGCTCATAACAACCTAAGTAGTTTTCACACTTATTGGTACTTATAGTTGACACAGCTAAAGGCAAAAATATTGCTTCACTTCTTTAAACAAATACGTGTATCTTTTCTAGAGTAAGATCATCCCCGTTTATGAACAGCTGATAGACATCTTGTCTCACTGAAGGTTGAACTCCCTTATTCTTGGTAACTCATGAGGATGTTTCAGTGCAAAATATGGTTTTACATTCTATAACTTGTATATTACAAGTATACAGAATAGTACTAGACAGGACAAATATACACACCTTTTTTTGGTATTGGACTGACACCAGACACGATACTCATTAGCTGGTTTCAGATACTGATCACCAAGTTCTTTCTCATCTACATCCTAGTACAGGTAAACTTCCTCTCTCCCCCAGGTACTTGATTTCTTTAATAATATACTGTTAGTTTTAGTTATTTACTGGTGGTTAGGCTTAACTTACTTCAGTTATCTTACTTCAAATATATAATGAAGAAAGTTTCTAACAATTTATAGTGAAAACATATATAAATAACTATAATTGACTATAGGGAAGACTCAATGGTCTTAAAGGTCCTTTCCAGCCTAAATTATTCTATTATTCTACAATTCCAGTTGAAACCATAAAACGTTTGTAGTTAGAATTAAATTCCTCAATAACTTTGAAAATAGGCAACTCTTTTGGCTTTGGCTTATGTGGGCTTTAGTTCCAGGAGACAAAACATGTCCATATTTCACTATACTTTGTTGCTCTTTTAACATGCCTATTGAGGAACAATTTCCAATGTCTTGCTGTAGCTGCTCAAGTTATTTCATTTTCTGTGATGTCTCCCAGTATGCCCACTTAGTGTGATTCTCAGTGAGATTGATTCTGAGAAAGAAAGAGATGGTTAGCTTCCAGTCCCTGAAGCTATTTTTCCTCCTTCTCCCTTTCCAAGCCAACTGTTCTGTTAGCAGAATTCTCTCTCAGCAGGCAGCTGCCAGTGCTGTTGCTCAAGTGTTTTCGCTGGTGTGTTCTCTCATTGAGATATTGCCAATAAATTTCACGATGCTTCCTGATTGGATATCTTGGCCTTTTCAATGCCATTGCGCAGTAAACTGTTTGAGGGCAGTCTTCCCACCGTCCCCCCCTCCACCCCAAGAGACTATAATATTCTAGACTTGTGTACAGAAAATGGCAGAAGCTCTGCATGAGTTTCCTGTTGTTCATTTTTTTTTTACTCCATACAATTTGTAGTAGTCTTTTTTTTTGTTGATTCTGGGTTTCATTCTCTGCTTCTGTCTGCCACTTCATCATCAAACATATGGACTTGCATATTTCTCATGTCTCTTTTAAAGAAACAACACTTTCTTCTTCTGAAGTGTTAAATTCAGAACCTAACAAGGAAGCAGAAGTAAATTTTTCAGTAGGAAGAAAATTAGAACCAAGTGGCCAGATCGTAGGCTGCAATATATTTGAGGTGACTAACGTGCTGAAGAGCTTTTGAATGTTTTTCTATCCTGGTGCTAAGCTTACCCTATTTCTCTAGCTTACTGACAACATATGAAGTAAAACATCAGTCCTCTGTTCCCCACAGCCAATCGCTGCAGGGACTGAAATCTCATTTCAGTGGGCAATCAGCTGACAGAGAAGTGCGAGGGTCAAGATTTCTGATCTCAAGAAAAGTAAGCAATATATATTGCTTCCATATAAGATCCCCTGTCCTGTTGTTGCTGAGCCTGGCTCTTGGGGATGGGCTGGGTGTGTCTGACAGCTAAAGAGTGCAGTTATACCTGGCTGGTGTCCTAACTATCCAGAGTCTTGCATGGGAGGAGGTGAAATACTCCAAAATCTTTATTAATTTAGTGTAAATGATCCTGCATCTCCTCTTAAAATTATTAAAGTAAGCAGTAGGCATCCAAAAATGCAGATATAAGATATGTGTATTCTCACTCTGTAGACTGTGTTATTTTTCTGCTTCTTGGATTTTAATGCAGTACATATTTAATTGTTATAAAGTTCCCTATGTGGAGATTATGATTAACCCTCAGAAAATTCCTACAGGCAGCTTAGCTGTTGTGTTCAGTACTTGATGACTGAGTTCCAAAGCAACTAGACATATTTGAATGTGAAAGAAGGAAAATCATTCCTTTTCATGTAATGGTGCCTAAGAATGACTCACCAAGCTTAAACTGCTGTGCAAATACATGGACTTAAATGGCATCTTACCTTTCTTTGAATCTTTCAGAAGTGCTATCAAAGCCTTTGCATTTGTTCATGATTATAGGCTGAGATAGTATAATCTTTACAATAAATATTAGTATAAAAGATCTTGAAGATAAATGTATCGGTGTGTCAGTATATATATTTACAATAAACTGGATTACCAAAAAAGATATATCGGTTTTGAATTGTATGTGCAAATAGAGTGACACAAAAGAACATTTTTACATAAATGCATAAGAACATGCTCTAAGTCTGCTTGTACAAATAAAACAGCAAGTATTAAAAGTGCAGTCCTGAGCTTCACAAAATCACACCATCATAATTAACATGTAACTATGTAAAAGGAAGCCATGATTTCTGAGAATTGAAAAAGTAGGTAGGATAATAAAAGAAATCTTCGATCATACTTTCCCAGCACCATATTACAGAAATAAACCTATTACCTCAAAGATCAGAAATATATAATGTAGTGACCAAAAATGGAAATTATATGGAAGTTACTAATGTAGAACTGCAACAACTTTTTCAGAATGGTTTGAGATGGGAAGATAGTGAGCTTTAGCATTTCACTTACAGGGATTTTTAGTTTATCTACGGATAATTTTTTTTAATGTAAAATAACATAAATAAAACCAAGTGTCAGGCATGTGCAAATATGATAGATTGCCTCTGTTAATAAACCTTGCTCATTTGTTCACAACATACTTTATGTCACAAAAAAGAACAGGTTTTGGGGTTTTTTTTTCTGAAAGAATTTATGTCTATTGAAACACTGAATTTCACAGGAAATTTATTTTAATTCATAAGGTGATTTTGTGTTCATTTTGCCTGGTGGGCCCATATTTTACTGTCCATTTATAACTACAGCATTTTTGATCAGTTGTTCACGTTCAATGAAATCAGGTTTTTTCGCCTATTTTTTAATTCAACCACTCTGTTGTGATATATTGTCACTGTGAAAGTGAGTTATTTTCAAGGTAACTCAGCAATTTCAGCTACAAGAGCTGGTTAGGGTGTTCTTGGAGCACTGGTAAGACAAGATTACCTGAAACATTTTGGAGAAACACATTAATTCTGATGAATATCAAATTTCTCAGATCCTTAGTCAACTTTGTGTAGAAACACTTAGAAAGGCATTTGGGTGTATATGTAGCAAAGGTTAAAATCTTTATTTTTTGGACAAAAAAGAGTGGGAATCTAAACTAGAAAACATCTTGTTTCAGGTGGGGAGCTTGTTCACTGAAGTATTGCTTAATCTTGATTAGCTTTCTACTTTAATTATCAACATTATCTTTCTACTGCTCCTTCGGTGTTCTTTCACATGGTATCAGTTTATGTCCAAATATTTTCTCAGTTACATTTACTTTACCTAGTAAAGATTGTTATCTTTTTATTATTTTCTAATGAATGGAAAGTATTTTTCATGTATGCCTGTTGTTTATTACTTATAAATATGGGTACCTGTTTTCTAGTAGCTATAATGGTAGAACCTGCTCTATAATTTAAAGAAACAACAATACAAAAAAAAAACCTACAAAAAAAATCCAACAAAACTTAACAAGGTAACTTTTTTTTTCATTTGAGGAGTTTACAGTGTCTAAATTTTGAAAAATAGAAATTCACAGGTTTGGTCCTGTTCAAAGATACTATTTCTATTGAGACTTTAAATGTTCAACTTTAAGTGGATTGACCTTTTGTAAAGTCTGAGTTGGAACTGTATTATTTGCCCCATAAAGTCAAGTGATTTTTTTGATTAATTGTACTTTATAGAATCTACTGTAAACCAAGTAATGTAGTGATAATACAAATATAACTGCTTATGCATTGTACTCTTAGTGTTTTACATTTAGAAATATGAAAGGGTTGCTGTCTTTAAGAATGGATTTGTCTGTTTCTCTTTTAACAGAAAATAAAATGAGAATATTTATTCACTGATTCAAGTTTTCAGATGCAGATTTAAATGTGTTTCATTTACAGCTCTGACTGGAGTTACTCAAATGTTGAAGAAATGGTGGTGCAAATGATTCTAAAATATTTTTTTTATAATATTTTGACTGTTTTTTACAGGATACCATTACATTAGCATCATTTAAAGTAACCCCTGGTGCAGTTGTTCATCTGGGTAATTGCTAAATCATCCCTTTCTCTTGAAAATTAAGGTGTTAAATTCAGCATTATTCATTCCTTAGATTGGACCCAGGATATTTACCGTATTTGGGTTTTTAGGAACTCTGCCCAAATATTCTATAGCAACCCCACAGTCTTCTGCAACACAAGTAAAGTGAATTAAAAGACCTTCAGGAATTCGAAATCTCCTGTCTAGCTTACCTAACCCTTCCCAGTTTGTAGTGTTTGCCTGCACAAATCTGACTTTTTCAGATACTCCAGAAAAGCTTTTTCGCAAATGTTTTACTGAATAGTTCTCAAGAATGAACTTCTCCACAGAAAGAGTGAGTGGCACTTGTTGTCCCCTGAGAGTTCCTTCATTCCTGAACATATGGCACAGTCAAAATCACTTCTGCTAGCTCCAAAGTATGTCAAAACAGGCATTATGGATTCACTGTCAGTGACATTTCTTTAAGTACTTTCTACTGTGTACCTCATTACAGGCCTTTCTGTTTGTTTTTGAGTCCTGCTGATGTGACCCACCATAGAAACACAAGAGAACACCCAGAGAGGTGGTGGAGTCTCCGTCTCTGGAGACATTCAAAACCTGCGTGGATGGGTTCCTGTGCAACCTGCTCTAAGGAGGCCCTGCTCTGGCAGGGGGGTTGGACTAGATGGTCTCCAGAGGTCCCTTCCAACCTTATGATTCTATGATTCCATTAATTTAACCAGTGATCACGAATTAATTAGCAGTTTGATGTAAAGAGTTTTGGAACTTTGATGTAATTTTTTAAAGGTATTTATTTTCTGTATCTTAAATGTCTCAATTTTTATAAATATCCAGCATCATACTGTAGATAGGGTCTCTGACAGCAATCAATTTTTTATTCTCAGTGTTAGAACTTCAGCCTAAGCATTCTGGCATTTGATATGGGGATGTGAACGTGTTAAGAGCCTGACCCAAAAACTATATATGAAATTTCTTTCTCTTTCTAGCAGATCTAATAGTGGAACAGAAATTTAGGCGTTGTTCCAACAATCATTCAGTATCAGGGTGTAGCAATTTTTCTTTCTTTTGTTTTTCTCATCCCTCTATCAAAAGAATACAGCAAATCCTTTATGACTGGATAACTATGAAGTGCTGTAAGATATGTGTATAATAGACCTTGCAACAAGGCAAACGTGCATGTTTCTTTTGAAAGTGGAGGCATTTTGGACAAGAAAGAAGTTTAATCTTAATTTTATAAATAAGGCTCTAGCTGTAGGTATTACCACTACTGTTTTCTTTTTCTGATGGAAGAAGAATTGTTTTTTACCAGGAAAAGTGCAGAGTACCATTGTGGTATCACATGAAGGGTACACCTCAAGAAACAAAGCAAGCAAAACTAAACATAAACTTGTCCAATACTGACTAAATATGGATGTTTTGAAGGAACATAGAGCTTAAGATCAACATTTAGAGACTATCAAATGTAAGGCACCATTTTAACATTAGAAATCTCTGGTTTACTTGGTCTCCTTTGGATTCATAACTTCGGAAATAAATTGTAAGTTTCTTCATTGAAGAATATTGGAAAAGTTGTCATTCTTTTTCCTAATAACACGGTTCAAGTAATATCCTGGCAAGAAGTTGTCATGTCGATCTGTACTGTATATGAGAGGTGAAGATAAGACTCAGTGGGGGCAATTTAGTAATCAATGACAAATCGAATAAGTAACAAAAATCAACTAATTCCTGATGACATAAATTTATTTCCTGGCAGCTCATCTCTGGATTCCTCCTGGACCAATTTCATTCATCTCTAACAGAGCTATCACAATTCAGAAATTTAAAAAGATATAAAAAAGCATAAATGATTTGTCTGGTAAAATATGGAGGCTATAGGATAAGTCATGTAGTAACAGTTAGCTTTGAAACATGGATTCAGTTGAATATCAGTTGTTTTGAATGCTTTAAGTTGTGCTAAGTAGATTTATGAGGTTTTTCTGGTAAAAACACTTAAGTGTGTGCAAAATATTCATGGAAATAAAAGTTTGGGATTAAAATTAAAATACAAGAAACTCCAATCATTGTAAGAAGGACTCACAGTAGGAAATGAACCATTTTCCATACACTGGCATAAACACTAACCATTTTAAATGGAGCACTTAAATGACAAGGGTGTTTTTGTAGTTACTGGGACAACAAAACGGAAGTTGCAGATTCAGACAATTAAGTTAGTTTAATTCACAATAGTAAGATTTTTATTCTTTGTAATTGAGGTTACACGAGTAGAAGCCACCCTCAGAAACTGGGATGTGCTATGCTAAAGGGCATGGGATCCATGATCAGTTCTTGCTCAGCTACTGTGTTGTTTTTCTGAGGCTGTTCAAACACTAAAGCTCATGCTGATTGATATAAATAAAGAAGGTTTTTACTGGTTATGAAAAGTCCATCACGTGAAGTGTGAATTAGGAAAATACTAGTTTGAAATTAAATTCAAGCTCTAGTGCCTATACACATGAAAAATTGCTTGTTTTAACATTTAAACTCTGTTGAAAGACATGCTATTTGAAAGTGGATTTAAGATTAAGTTGCTTCCAGTTCAATCTGACATTGTCTTCTATAAACTACATCCTGAACAGTTTGTAACTGTTCAGTTTCTAAACATTCATTCTACAAGCTTAGTTTTAATCCAAATAAATAGTAATGTAAATATAATCTGAATGAAATCATAAAGAAGATACTTCAAATTTAAATTGGTTTGGAAGGAAAGTATTCAAAGTACTTGATCTCAGGGAAAAGTTTGTTATTGACAATTATATGCAGGTAATTATCTGAACAGCTAACAGAAACAAAAAATTTACCTATTTTTCACAAGAAAATTGTACAGCTTGTGCTGTCATGTTATTAATGGAGAAATCTGACCATAAATACAGATGTGAGAAATAATCTTTTGTATTTTTTCACATTGATAATCAAGAGAAGATACTGTTCTTAGTAAAAAAGTGTAAATATTATTTTAATGCGGATAAAANTAAAAGTAGCTCAATGCACTGGGATCCTTAGTCCAATTCAAGAAGTGCAAACCCATCAGACTTCCTGCACATGTTAGCAGAGTTCCTTAATTGTCTTTCAATTTGGCATTTTGATTTTGATCAGCAAGACAATTTTGAGACAGCAATATATACTGACAAATCTAACAGGGGAAAAAATAAAAAGCAGTGTCTGAATTGTCGAAGCATTTAATCTTTAAGGAGCTTAAGTGGAAAATGCTTTTCTATTTTTTTCTTCTGTTCACATTTTCTCCTTTTAAATTTTTCAGTGTAACTAACATTGAGCTGTGATCACAGAATCTTATACCGGTACCAGTTTTTCCTAACAGAGTTTTTCTTACTAAATTTTACCCAAACCCAATTGTTTCTTCCTTCCTTCATTCTCTTCCAGTTATTTTCCGCTTTCCAATAGAACATGGTTATGAACTTACAGTTAATGATTTTTTATTAAGATATGCTGTTCATGGTCCTTACTGCCTCTAAAATCAAGTAGATAATAAAATTTGAAACTCTCATACCAACAAAGGTGGAAGTGTCTTCTCTTGTGTATTCTCCAGTTTTATACTTACCTTTCTTCTTAATTTTCCAGTTTCATGTTTAGTTTTTGTTTCTTAATGTATTTGGGAATAGAAAAAGATACATAAAATGGGATTTAGCTGTGGTATTAAGGTAAAGAAACTTTGTCCTATTTTCCTTAAGTCAGTAAAGCTGAGTGTGACTGTGCTCATGCTAAACGAGTATAAGCTTGGATAAAATTGAACTGTCTCAAAGTAATTCCATTTTTTTCTTTCTNGGCATGGTATACCTTTATTCTTTTTAATTCTGCAGCATTTGATATCTATTGCAAAACAATATCACTCATTCTGTTATGAAAATAGAGTTGGACAGCAGAGCTTGCCATCAATTTGTAGAGGTCTACAAAGGTGTTATGCACATCATGTGAACTTTTGTTTCATTGNGTTTAACTATGGCTTGTAAGTAGAAGGCAATGAACAAATTGGAAGTGGACAGATAAGGATGCCCTCATATCTCAGCAGAAACTTGATGAAGCAGCATGCTTTGTGTCTGCTAGCTAGTGACTTTTTATGTGTGTTTATAGTTGTGCATCATCTTAATTCTACAGCATGCTGTCAACTTTGTCACATGAAATGAAACTGAGGTTAGCTTCCATGTTGTTTAGTCCTTTGCAAAATAGTCTGTCATATTTAGCCTCATGCTGAAGGATGCTGAGGAACTGCAGAAAACACATTTTGATTGTTAAAGTGTTGAAGAAGGAATCTATCTTTCATGGTATGTGTATACTCTATTGCAGAAGCCTCGGGGTAGAGATACAGCCAATAGAAAAAAAAACACTAAGAACATGGAGGACTTCTGTCAAAAATGATTAAATAAATAAATAAACAAATAGATGGGTAGATAGACAAATAAATAAATAATTATGTATCCTTAATATCTGTTTTTATATTCATTTATTACTTGT
>VXBO01008120.1:32691-65155 GCA_013400135.1 Rhinoptilus africanus
TTGCCTTTCAATCATGGCTTCACTTTGGGAGATAAATTTACTTCTTGCAGCTTCCCAATGGCCATGTGATTTTTTTTCTTTTATCTTACACAAATAATACTGAAATAAAATCATAAAGGACTGTCAGTGTATCATTATATGTATTTGTATGTATATAGACACATTCAAAAAGATATATATTTAATTATACATTATTGAAAAGAAGAGAAGTCTATAATTGTGGTTTAGTTTGAAGGATTTATTAGTGACCTGAGATAAAATCTGGGACACTGCAGACTTTGATAAGAAGGGGTTTCCCATCTTAATAGTGATTAAGGATAGGAGCTAGATTTAATAACTATGAAACAAAGCATTAACGTATTGGTTTCAAGGTAGTGAATAAGATCTCTTTCAGCTGAGCTCATAATTTTTTTTATCCTTAAGCTCTATTTTAACTATGTGCATTAATCCTACAACAAAACACAGTTTTCTAAATTTTGAAAAACAATTGTATTGCTTTCTGAGAAAGAAGTTATTGTGACTTACAAGTGATATCTGGCTGGAACATACCACTTAGTATCCACCCGTGTAATGTCACAATGTATGTTACAACTGACATACTTTGGTATGTGATACCAAAGGAATTATCATTTTGCAGCTAAAAGCTGAAACTAATACAATACAAAGTATCTATCTATTGTGTACAGGTGTTAATGTCTGCAAGAATGCTAGACATCTGGAGCATTGCTTTACCTTGTGATTTTACTGATCTGCCATTAATAGTACAAATTAAATGAGCATACTTAAATGATAGACATTATTGTAAAAATAGTATCAAGAGATTAATCTGAAGACTCATTAACAAAAGAAAGACCATCTTTTCAGTAGTATGAGGGCTTGCAAGATGGGAAATTAGTGCATCCAATCTGTGATCTTTGAAACTCAGCCATAACAGAGTCGATAAGTGAACTTTACGAATACGGTGTCTTCAGAAATAAATCCCTATTTATTAATCTGACAGTGTAGGAAACCCTTTCCTTAGAAGAAGCAAAAGGTTAATTTCTTGTTAATTGCCCAATAGTGAACAAAGAGGGAGTGGAAAACTTTGAAGTCTCCTTCACTATCTATATAGACTTAAAATATTCATATTTTCAGCACCTGAAATCCTCTTCCAGCACAAAATTCTCTTGTAAATTCTCATATCAAACATATAATTTCACTACTTATAACAACCCGTGTTTAGAATTTACCTTAAACAATTGTTTTCATATGTCCATTACCCATGGTTCCCTTGCCCTCTGCCTTTCCTGATCTCGTTCTAATGTTGTTTACCTAGCAGATTCAGCAGTCTGCTGCTGCTTTTACCTGCAAGTACTCAGCAGCAATACTTTGTGGCAACCTCTTCTTCCACCTGCCACTGTCAGCAAGAAATGCTGATGAAAGGGATTGTGAAATCTCACTTGTTCTGCATGTATAACCTAAAGAGTGATTCCTACTGCTAAAGAAAAGGTGTTCATTGCTTTGATTTCAATATTTTCTTCTCTGAGATCTGATGCGTAGTCTGAATTATTGCACTGTATGTAAGGCTGAACAGAAGAGTGGGGTGTGGGATGGTAGTGGTGTTTGGTTTTGTTGTTGATGTGGAGGGTTTTTTGAAGGAAAGGAAATATCTTTGTTTTCCAGTTTCAGTTTGCCTAAGTATCCAAATTAAGGGATAGCTGCAAGTACACAAGAGTTTCTAAACTAAGTCTAAATCAGATCTAAACCTGTGACTACAGGTGCTTTGAGTTGTATTTTGGAGTCTTGATTTATTGTAAAAAATGCAAAATATTTCAGCAGCAGAATTATTGTTTGTTGATAAGGTTTAATGCAAAGGGCATAGTGCACAGATTTTATTCTTATCTCCGACTGTATTCCTCTCCTGCAAAGGAAAAGAGTTTAGTTCACTGGAGTTTTTACTTGGCAATCTGACAGAAAACATATTGAGAGAGTTGTATAGATGACTAATCTAGAAGGCAGCAGCTGGGCTTACTCAATCAGCACTGGCATCTCTGAACGCATTCTTCACAATTTTCTTTCATCTGACAGAATTTCAGTCCTCTTCCTGTCTGATTTTCTGTGAAGATTATTATTGTTAAATATTTGTACAGTGCTTAAACTTCTTGATCTTAATGCAAGAAAGCCTTGTTCCTTGTACTTCATCACCTGCAGCTTTGAGTTGTAGTTTCTTGTGATCAAATGTAGAGACTGCTAACTTGTGTGTTCTGTTCAGTACCCAAATGGCCTCTTTTTTCTCCGAGTGATGTGTAAAATGATATTCACCTGCAAATATGAATTTCTTTCTTTGTTCTACTATTAACCAATGTAGAGTAAAACAAATCTTTCACAAAACACCATTTGGAACTATTATTTGCTTTGGAATCATACTTTTTTCCTTCAAAATACCATTTATCCTGTTCTTACAGATGATTTGTATTAGAGCTTTCTTTGACTGCTTCTCTTTGAAATCCATATCAGTAGGGATGGCAGAATGAGGACCTTCATTATCTACATTTCTCTCCATAGTCTGCTGTCTGATTACAGATAATAGGAGTAAACATCCACTTAATTACTAAGTATATTGCAGCTAAAGCTGTCTGGTTACTATAGTTATATTCTACCACACAATTTAATTCATATTCATGACCTCTTTTGTTTGCTTATAGATGAACATTTGGATGAATTAAATTTATTTACAAGCACGTTTGTGATAAGTACAAATGCTGCATAAGGGAACCCAAAAAAATATTGGCAACATATGAGACTTTAGAAAAGAGCTTTCATGACCACTAAGGTTCATCTGTTTCTCCTCAGCCAACTTCTACTTCTTTTCATGCTGTAAAATAGCGGTACTGAAGGATCTTAAATATCATTATACACACATCTTTCAACTTTGAAATGTATCTGTAAAACTGTCACCTCCTTTTCCCCCCTCCTATTCTAATTCGTCTTCCCCTATCTTTCTTACCCACTCCAAACAACCTTAAGAAATTTTATTTTGAAACTCTCCAACAACAAAAAAATTAAGATCCAATTTAAACAAAGCATATGCTTGCTTTTTTTTTAATGCACAATCTAAAAATCGAGTCATGATGCATAAAAATGTCTGAGAAAATCACGTGTTATGAATTAAACTGAATAGTACAATCAAAATAAAAAGCTACATATGGTTACACTCATGATCACAGATAAAATTTCTCAGGAATCTTAAGGTCATGAGAATGTTGCAACCTTTGTGCATTTCTATTGGAATATGAAACCTTTAGGATTTTTCTACATGGAAAATTTACTGGCATAGTTTTTACTGCTATAGCTACATTGCTCTAATTCTCCCTGTAGATGTTTATTTTAGAATAGCTACCATGAGAGGGAGCTAGAAATACAGTGATATAGTTGCATTAGTATTTTTTTTTCCCATAGATCTTCTTTCTGGGTAAATCTTTGATGCAGCCCATAATTTCTATATGCATTTCACAAAGACATAGAGGTTGTGACTTGCCCGCATAAAACTAGCACAGCTGGGGAAAAAAACCCAAAGTCCTAGTTTAATCATCACTTTCTCTGTATGTATTTAAGGGCTACAGCTATATCAGTAAATTAAATTTCCTGAGAGCATTCCCTATAAGTAGAACAGATTTATCTACACATGTATATCGTTAGAAATCTTACTTGCATCAGCTTGACCCATACTAACCACCAGTCTTCCCAAACAATTCTCAACTACAGTTCAGCAGTTAAAATGGTACCTCTTTCCGTTCTCCAACAATATCCAAGCAGGCCTTGTAATTCCATATATTGTAACTCCATGCATTCCTTTGTGCTGTTTTGCTGCTTTGTGGTTTCACTGGACAGGCACTTAGAGGATCATATTATGTATTTCCACCCTTAGGGGTGCAGGGCAGCCTCTCATTGTCACAATAGGTTAGAGTTGCAGGGGAAAGCAACCTGAGGTTCAAGGAAAGCACGCTGCTGTTGGAGTCTATAAGGACATTGGCCATGAGTAGACTGGATGCAGCTGTGAATGAATATCCTTCCTTACCTATACTGAGATTACCCTGTATATGGAGGTGGGATGCCCTCCTCCTTCACCTGGAGAACAGCCACACTGCTGAGAAGATGAGTGGCAAGGGAAAGGGATAGGTAGTTCATCCTCGACTCTTCCAGCTTTCTGCTTCACTCCTGTCTCTTCCCTAAATCCATGATACCCCTTGAAGTGTAAGCATGGAAAATTCCCATTGTTATGGTTTCCTTTGACTGGAAAATAAAATGGACTATGCAGTTGCATACATTTAAATGGAGGAGGAGATTTGTGTGTTGTGATTGAGTATGTTATGATTGGGTATGTTGGGTAGCAGTGGCACGCGGTAGAGGTCAATTCAATAAACTGGGGAGAGGAGAAAGTTTCCTAAAGCCCTTGTAATACTGTGATAGGAAAGAAAATATTTTTTAAGAATGTTGGTGTGTGTCATATAGATAGAAGAAAAACAGCACTTAAGACACTTAAGATAGAAAAGTCTGACTCAGCATCTAGAAGCTCCAAGTATACTGTACAGTCAGCTCTAGATCTAGTGGGATCTAGAAACTATTCAGTTGAATGTGTGTGGTAGGTGCCCAGGGTTCATCGAGAAAGTCTATGTGTTAGAAGACTGTGGGGGCAGGTGGACACCAGCCACAGGAAAGGGCTAGAACAGCTGGGATGTGGCTTTGATTTAGCAAAATGAATGTTGCATCTCATTGCTACCCATCAGATGGTCTGTGTTACAAGCAGATGGTGTGGTGATGAAGAAAGAGGGGTGGTTAGAAGCAAATGATCCATATTATACAATAGGGGCTAGAGGGAGTGCCCATTATAGATTTTCAGATTGGCTAGTTTGTCTGTTTCTTTTGGTATTTTTTTTTTAAAGTCAAAGGAACTAAGGTACAGCAAGAGAATGTGTTGGTACCATGTAGAACATGGGAGAGCAGCCAAATCTATTTTTAAAACCTGCCTTGTGGTATGGCTGATGGAATGCTGCTGCAATGCTCATGAATATTTTGACAGAAAATCCCTGAAATAGATGCAGGGGTCAGAAGGTCAGGCAAGAAGTACGTAAGGTAAAGAACCCAATCCTGCTGTGAATCCTCCTTTTGAAATAGTTTGCTACATTCTTATGCAGATGTATAAGGTGCTGCAGGTAAAAGATGTTTTGCACAGCACTAAGCATGCTGACAGGACCACCCTGTCCCTCAGAGTTTTCTCTTTCAAAATCAGCAGGCCAGACACTGCAATGAGATGGTACTGGACAACAAGTCCTGATGCAAACACAGGTCTTGTGTTGTTTGAATGGCTGCAAGTTTCAGGTAGAACCAACCACAGTATGTGTGCTTCTTCCCTGATAGACTAGCAGCAGCCTTCAAGATGCAGGACAGGAAGACCCTTCTGTTGCTGTAGGAATTCTACAGAGGCCTGTGATTGCAGAGAAGGAGGGAAGGAGTATGTATTTTCAGCGGGTTTTCCAGTGTGCCCATTTTAAAAATCCTTGTGCCGCAGGGGTTGTACAATATCTTCACACTAGGTTTGTTTGGCCTTGTTGACATTGAGGACATGCATCAGTCATGGGTAGATGATCTATATGAGAGACATGGTGGGATGGCTCCGATGACTGGAGTGTTGGAATAGAAGGATACAGACTCTTCAGGAAGGACAAGCAGGGGAGACAAGGGGGAGGTGTCATCCTCTATGTCAAGCTATGTCTATGACTAGCTGAAATGCATGGATCTCCACCTGGCGACAGATGAGGAGCCAACTGAGAGCTTATGGGTCAAGACTAAAGAGAGGGCAGGGACAGGTGATGTTACAGTGGGGGTCTGCTACATGTCACCTGACGAGGAAGACCAAGCAGATGAGGCCCTTTATAGACATATCAGAGCAGCCTCATTGCTCACAAGCCCTGGTCCTCATGGGGTGCTTCAAACACACCAATATCTGTTGGAGGGACAATGCAGCAGGGCATAAGCAACCCAGGAAAAAGGAGAAACATAACCCCCAATTTTAAAAATGGAAAAAAGGAAGGCCTGGGGATCTACAGGCTGTTCAGTCTCACCTCTGTGCCTGGCAAGATCATGGAGCAAATCCTCCCCGAAACTCTGTTAAGGAACATGGAAAATAAGGAGGTGATTGGTGACAGCCAACATGGCTTCATCAAGGGCAAATCATGCCTGAAAAATTTGGTGGCCTTCTGTGACAGCATTACAGCATTGGTAGACAGGGGAAGAGCAACTGACATCTTGTACCTGGACTTGTGGAAAGCATTTGTGACATCGTACCATAAAACATCCTTCTCTCTAAATTGGCGAGGCATGGATTTGATCAATGAACCATTCAGTGGACAAGGAACTGGCTGGATGATTTTATTCAAAGGGTTGCAATCAACAGCTCCAAGTGGAAAACAGTGACAAGTGGTGTTCCTCAGGGGTCGGTACTGGGACCACTACAGTTTAACATCTTCGTTGGCAATATGGATAGTGGGACTGAGTGCACTCTCAGCAAGTTTGGCAATGACACCAAGCTGTGTGGAGTGGTCGACATGCTGGAGGGAACAGGGTGCCATCCAGAGGGAAGTGGACAGCTTGAGAAGTGGGCCTATGCAAACCTCATGAAGTTCAACAAGGCCAAGTGCAAGGTCCTGCACATGAGATGGGTCAATCCCAACCACAAATACAGGCTGGGCAGAGAATGGATTGAGAGCAGCCCTGATGAGAAGGACTGGAGGGTGCTGGTGGAAGAGAAGCTCAACGTGAGCCAGCAATGTGCGCTTACAGCCCAGAAAGCCAACTACATCATGGGCTGCACCAAAAGAAGCATGGCCTGCCACCAGAGAGAGGTGATTCTGACACTATACTCCATGCTGGTGAGACCCCACATGGAGTACTGCATCCAGCTCTGGAGCTTTCAACACAAGAAGGACATGGACCTGTTGAAGCGGGTCCAGAGGAGGGCCATGAAGATCGTCCGAGGGCTGGAGCACCTCTCCTATGAAGACAGGCTGAGAGAATTGGGATTGTTCAGCCTGGAGAAGAGGAGGCTCTGGGGAGACTTTACAGCGACTTTCCAGTACCGGAAGGGGGCCTACAGGAAAGCTGGGGCGGGACTGTTTGCAAG
This sequence comes from Rhinoptilus africanus, assembly GCA_013400135.1. Classification (NCBI taxonomy): domain Eukaryota; kingdom Metazoa; phylum Chordata; class Aves; order Charadriiformes; family Glareolidae; genus Rhinoptilus; species Rhinoptilus africanus. Next base: position 39,851 of record VXBO01008120.1, read on the forward strand.
GGCATGTAGCGATAGGAGGAGGGGCAATGGTTTTAAACTAGAGCAGGGCAGGTTTAGATCAGACATGAGGAAGAAGTTCTTTACACTGAGGGTGATGAGACACTGGAACAGGTTGCACAGAGAGGGGGTGGAGGCGCCATCTCTGGAGACATTCAAGGCCAGGCTTGATGAGGCTCTGAGCAACCTGATCTAGTTAAAGATGTCCCTGCTCACTGCAGGGGGGTTGGGCTAGATGACCTTTAAAGGTCCCTTCCAACCCAACAAAATCTATGATTCTGTGATTAGGTAATTAACAGAGTCATACACTGTAAGAATATTGCCTTCAAAATTTATGGGGAGTTCAAATGCTGATGAAGAATTCCTTGCAAAAGGTCGTAATGAAGAAGACACAGTTGTGCATGAGTCCATTGCCATTGTGATCTGTTTTGTGGGCAGACTTCAGAAGCACCTGCTTTGTAAATGATAGAAGCTGAAACTCTGCAGGTATCCTTTACAAACAGTGTGTCTGGACACGTTCTGGGTAAGCACTTTATTTCTTTCTATCAAAATGCAGCCTGATGTTAGATATGAGGTGTGGGCCTTTCCCTCTCAGCAATAACTCAGTACATTTTGATTAGCACTTCTAATCAAAATGCAGTTCTGCCCCACTTTGAGCAGATGTTTTATGTTCTATGTCTGCATGCAGCATATGTCAGGTGACAATTTAAGCAGTTAAATGGGATTATGAGGCAAGTGCTGGAACTCAAATCTAGAAAGTATTAGTTTTTATTAAAAAAGAGAAATATATTTTGATATCAAGTCTTGTGAAGGATTAGAAAATATTGTTTCTAATGTAGTTTATTCCTGGAAATCAATGGTAGATATCAAATATATGAGCACTTTGTTAACATGACTACTTTTTTTTTTAAAAAAAAAAAAAAAAAGAAAGAATGATTGATGATTGCTACTGAAAAATAAATTAGCTTTGATTGTTGCCTTGTAGCTCCCTCTGTTCTATCTGAAATGTCATCATTGAAATATTATTATTTAGAATTGAGAAATATTGGAGACTTACTGCCTAAGGCAGTGAGGAAGTAGAACAAAGGCTGTTTAATTGAACCTGCTAACAATAAGGTTGACTATTCACTTGAAACAGAGATGCATAATCAGAGGAAATGGGAGAAAGGGAATATATTAATTCTCAGTGCTGGGACGAAGTAGGAGCTCTAGACACAGTCATTATATTATTTTTTTTAATGAAGCATTATTTTTCACTGTATGGAGAAAGTAGGCTAATAGACATGTATAGCGGAGCAAATTTCTGTTTGAGAATCCTGCAAAAAAACCACAAAAAACAAAAAACCCCAAAAAACTTTGGTTCTTTTTCTTTGAAAAGTACAAAGTAACAGGTTCTAGTGATGTACAGTGTCTTCCATCTGTCCTCTAACCAGTGTGGCTGCTCGATACAACCTGTAGGTGACACCACAGAGACATAGGAAATCCTGCAAATATAGCCAAGTTCTGTCAAGCAACAAACCATGTCTAAAGGTCCTCTTTCTAGAGGACGTGTTAGGAATCACACCCGTCAGCATATTGTAATGTCAGTAAACTTACACAGTGAGCAATGCACAACCTCAATCTTGGGTTATACAAAGCAAGTGAAGACTGAAGAAGCAGGATCAGCTCCTGCAAATTAAAAAGCATTAAGGAAGTCTGGGGCTGTGTCAGGAGTTATAGCAACCCCTTGAAATTTGATCAATCCTTCTTTTTGGTGGCACACAGATGTTTTATGGGCACCTTACCTTTCACTCTGAAAGGTGATAGCTCATGGCAGCTGGTTCTCAGCGTTTGCACCCCTGTTTGTTTAATGGGAAGGAAGAGCATAGCATCCGAGTACTGCACCCCAGTGTGATGTGACGTACAGACTTGTGTGTTTGTTAAGTTTTACCAGACTAAATTTGCCTTCTATAACTTCCTGGAGACAGTGCCTTAAAAAGGGAAAGTTAGTCAGTAGGCGGCCATCTTCATGCACAAGCTGGACATTAATATTTTGGTTGTCATGGCAACAACACAGCATTTAAAACAAAAAATGCATCTTCAGAATGTGCAAAACCAATACATTTCACAATTAAAGAGGAATTAATAGAATTATCAGTAAGAAAAAGGAGAAGATAGATTAGATAGATTTAACTATTAGATTTGGTACCATGCAGGATTTATGCAAGTCCCAAATACAATATTATAAAACACACATGAACTGCAACAGTGTTAGATATCACCAAAAGTGAAAAAATTCTGCATTCTGATAGCATGTAATGGAAACAGAATAGCGGTTTGTAAGTGGTACAGAATTTTCCTCTGAAAGTAGACGATTTGTCCATGGTTAAATATTTTAAGTTTATATACAAAGTTTATATGAACAAAGTTCACTCAATCACAATGAATGTCTCGATTGCAAACAATAGTGAAATTACAGTTTAGTGTAATTTTCAATAAGTTGAAATATTAAAATAAAGGAAAGAATATCTGAGATTAATTCTTCTTAGTTCTTAACTAGTAACCTTGAGAATTTCCGACCAAATACTTTGGAAGCGATTACTCTTTACTAATCCATACTATTAAATGTAAGAAAATTTTTCTTTCTCTGGTGAAATCTGAGCTCCGCAAATTAAAGCAATGAGATGTAGTACCTCCAACATAATTATTGAAGTAATCAAGTGTTTAGTTTACCATGCTACAGCTACCAAGATCCAGTTGCAGATTCTTGTATTTTTTTTGGTTGCATAAAATTGTTCAGACATTTGTTTCCTAATAAAACATTGCAGGCCAGAAAGGTAATATAAATACTTCACCGAGGCTTGACATTTTTACATCAAAAATCTGGAAAAAGAAGAAGAGGGGAAAAAAAAACCCCAAACCTAACTGGAAGGCTTTGGGGTTTACACCAAACTACAGAACAACAGAAAAAAATAGAGAAATATTAACAGCCTAATAGAACAAACTTCGGGGAGCCTCTGTATTCTGTAACTTGTACTGATAAAAGCATGCAGGAGCTGTTTAGAAACTTTCTGTTGCTTAAATTTAAAGCTGAGGACAATAATGTCAATTTGTTTCCACCACAGGTATATCACATGATAAAATAAATAATATATGATTCAAGTGGAAGATCTTAGCAGTCCTTTTCATGAGTGGGGGCAGTGTGGGCACCGAATAAAATTCATTTACTGGAAGGAAAAAAAGAAGGGAGAGAAAACTCCAACCTCAAAGCAAAACTGAGATTATGCTAGCTGGATACTTTATGTAATTTTAATGCCAGGTGAGGTAAAATGAATACTATATTGGTCTAATTCAGAAGAAAGATAAATGACTATTTCAAAAAAGTAATTATCTCAAAAAATTTGTTTAAACTGTGAGTATACATGTATTTTAATGTAATTCCATTAAACTGTTGAAGCTCTTGATGTCATGCATCATAATTAAAAATTTAATCATCTAAGCAATTATATATAGTACATGGTATATAGACCTTAAAATTTCATAAATTAAGTCACAAAAATGTATTTAAAACAGGTGAAGCTATTACAAATATATATATTCTCTTCAATCATGAAAAAATCACATGTGTATGAGTGTGGGAGACTGAACTAGTATTTAAAATGTCACAAGGTGAAGCATTCCCAAAAATGTATTTCAGATAAAATGAGACCTTAACTATGCTACCTAGCTTTATGTCGTTAGATGATGTTCATATGGGCTGTGAAAACAGGGAAAGCACAGATAATTGTTAAGGGGAGATGTGCCACATACCTCTGGATTACATGTGCCCCGCTCTAATATTTTGGGTATGAGTGGGAAAGAAATAAAGCACCATAGTTTTACATCCTTGTTACACAAGTGTCCCAGGAAACTGTGCTAATTGGCTCTAGATATAGTGATTTTCAAAGAGAGTGACTTAAACATTTAAGTCAGAAAGCAACAAATAGTGAATAAACTAGCATCTAAGGAGAGGATAGATCCACAAGGAAATGAAGCCATGCAGAAGGCTAAGTCCGAGGTGGAACCACCACACATAAGGACAGGCCATCTGCTAGGACTCAACCACCTCAGCCAGCTGCAGGGAGTGTCCTCCTCCACCACTTCCATGGTGCTGGTTATAGCTGGACCAGTGACCTTAAATGGTGTGCACGTGCTCTGTAGAGTGTGTGTGTGTGTGTGTTAAATTACTATTCACCCACTATACCTGTCCTGTTTAGTAAATAGGGCTTGGATTTCATGATACTGAGTGGTGTGTTTCTGGATTTGTGGCTACCTCACCCTAAATTCCTCCATGATGTAAAGTTATACAAGTATGTATTAAAGCCATAATACATCAGAGAATTGTGGGTGTATGCTGTGCCCTCTTAGAATATGAGTTTCACCATGGCCAAGTAAAAGAATCAGAAGAATTTTGTACATAATTGCATACAGTTGTGGCAGAAATCCACGAGGGAAAGTTGGGGTTTTTCAAGGTTCCTCAGAGTTTTTAGTCCTTAAGGCTCAGGGTCTTTTTTTATGTACTTCCATTTAAAAAAAAAAAAAAACCAACAAACTTTTTTTTGTAGTTGATACTTGAAAATTTTGGTTGAGAAAAAAATACAAAATGTATTCTGCTGGTGTGATCTGAAGCACCATATGTCATGATCAATCTGTTCTCTCTACAGATATATGATAGGTTCTGTACCAGTATTGTATCTGTTAATTTAAAACATTTTCAAGGCAGATACTGAAAGAAGAGAAAACATCTGCTTTATAAGGTTGTAATTAAGTGTTAGTCTCATGAGTTTTATTGGATTGTCTGAATCCATAAACCATTCACTACTACTATCAGCGCCGCTAATAACATTATGAACCTAAACCTTCTTATCCTGCTTTCTGTTTGCTAAAATGGTCCGGAATTACTGTTGATTCTCTTAATAATAGCATAGCCTAACTATTAAGCCAAAAGAAATTGACAATGGCTGTGTATTTAATCTATATGGAACAGGAATGAATGAAGACAAAAAGAACAGAAATGTAGAGGAATTCTCTCATTCTGTGTAATCTTTTCAGTGCCAACTCAAAATTAAGACTGTGTAATGAAATAAAACTGCACATTCCAGAATCAGATAAAGATAAAAAGTGCATGAGGGCAAGCAACAGAGCAATAAGGATTAAATATGACCTACAGGTGTCTCACAATATCTGTGACAATAAAATAGCATAATCAGAGTTGGAATTCTGTCCTTGTGATCCATCCTACTGGTCATGGATTTCTAGTTCTCTCCTGACACAAACTTTGAACCAGTTGGAACAGGTGAAAGGCATCTTTCTAGATCATTAAAAAAAAAAAAGCAAACAAACAAAAAAAAAACCCACCAAAAACCACAAAGAAACCACAAACTCTAAAAATGCTCTCTACTTTAACTTTCATAATCTGCCTGGAAACTATTTATCTGAAGCAAAGCTCAATGCTTCAAGTTTTCCCTTTCAAAAACAAATGGTTAAATGTCTGTTTGTATGTGTGTGTGTTTCTTGGGCCTTTTATTGTTTCCCATACTTTAATTCCCTGTTTGTATAATATTCAATCTGTGTTATACTTATGACATTATAGGTATGTTCAGGATTAAACTATCTGTAAATCCATTGAACTGTTTACTCTCTAATAATCAGGGAAAAACCTGAGATTATATGTGGAGTATTTGGTTTGGGGTTTTTTTTCTATTTGAAAGTGCTGCACTGTGCTAAGAATGATTTAACCAACTATTCAGAAATTAGTTGAAAAAATATCTGCCATCCCATTAGCAATGAAAAACACATGAAATGTCAGAAACTAAATGCCTGTCTAGAGAAGGTGTCAGTAAAATAGAGAGATAGGAATTCAACCCATGAAATTATTACTCATGTAGACAAGTGTGGTTTTATGTGAATCCAAAAAGGTACAAGATACGCACATAAAGAAATAGTAAGATGCTGTGAGAAATTTTTTGGTCTTGGAACATGCACACTGGGACCTATTCTTGTATAATACCATCAGTTGCAATTCTGAGCTTCAATGTCATAACAAGGCCCTGTAGCATTAGAAATTTTGTCTTTTCAGCATCAGGTCATGACTAAAGTTATCATCTTGCAAGAATTTAGCAAAGCTCCTGTTGGAAGACATTACTAATGTAACATGCTGGGATTTGGCCCTACAAGGACAATGGTGCTGGGTTTAGAACAAAGAAAGAGGAGAGCTTTTACAGATTTTTAGCACAGGCTTAACATTTGTATTTATTGTTTTGCACCAGAAAGCCACACTTTACTATTCCAGAAAAGGTGATAGTAAATTACAAAGTATTACATCCCTGACAGTGGAAGCCTGGGATTATACAACACAACACAGAACTACTCTCTGGTCAGGGAAGGGCACACTGCACAAAATTCCCATTCAAGGTGAGGTTTACTACTGTTGCAGTCTTTAGTTTTTTAGGGTTTTCTTCAAGAGGATGTTTCTAGGAAAACACGTTCCTTCACTTCAGGGTAAAGGCAAGGACATGCCAGTGGCATCATCAGTGATGCCAGCTGGGAACCAGCTGTAGCATCTGCCTTTATGATTATCTATCTGAGTTTATCCTACATCAAAGGATACATGTAGCACAGCATAGTCCTTGAGGACAAGTAATGTGTACACTATGGCACAGCACAGGCCTGCACCTACTCAGGCCAACTGTTAGTGGAGCAGTGACTCTTCAATATACAAGAGTCTCCATGTCAACACCACTACATTTATTAAGAATACTTGGTAAATATTTGGTGGGTATTTTACCTTTGTCTTACCTGATCTCTAGACAGGAGCTACACTAGCAAGCTGGTAGCCCCAAAAGTACTGCTGAAGCTGTATCAAACCTCTAGCTTAGATTCTGTGAAAGGTAGTCTAGGCAAAGGACTTGAGACCAACTATTTTATCTAGGTAGGATATAAAAAGAACTTAATGGTAACATGTAACGAGTAGGGATAGTGTTGATGAGTTGTAAAAGCTGTCTTGCACCACCAATCAAAAACAACTGTCTGCTGCCTGCTTCATGGTATGATAACATGGTATGAAAATTTCTGAAACTTGGCAAAGAACATTTTGAAAAGCATCTTTGGCAAAATTTTCTTTTTGAAGCTTTTTAGAGAAAATGTATGTCAAAATTAGAATAATGAAACAGTTCATTCTGAAGTGTTGCAAGAAGTAGCCTTTTAGACTTTCACTAGGATTGGCCTTTTTTTAAAAAAAAGTTATTTTTAAGCTTGTAGTCTTCTAAATAATTTTCATTTTGGTGATACCATTTCAATGCAAAATGAGTGTTCTTTTTTTTTTACTCCAAGCCTAACTTCCATCTGTGCTGCATGCAAATGCACTTTCACCTCTGAAATTTCAACTTGGCCCTTAAAATCATCTTTAAATTTAGTGATCTGTTTGTTACATAGTATTACTTGCAGAAAAATACAACAAAGCCTTTGCTGGAATAGGCATATATTGAACTTAAGATCTCAGTTGTTTAGCCCCCATTGTATGCTGATGCTTGGAGTTATTCCTGCCTACATGCAGAACTTGGCATTTCCCTGCATTGAACTTCATGAGAGTCCTCCCTGCCTAATTCTCCAACCTGTCAAGGTCCATCTGAATGACAGTGCAATCCTCTGGTGTGTCAGTCACTCCTGTCAGTTTTGTATAACCTGCAAACTTGATGATTATACAGTCTGACCCATCCTCTAGGTCATTAACCTAGATGTTAAAAGGTATGGGACTCTGTATCAGCCCCTGGTGTACACCACTAGTGACTGGCCTCCAGCTGGAGTCTAGCAGTTCAGCCAATTTTCAGTATATTCATTGTTCATTCATCTGGCCTGTACTTTGTCAATTTTTCTGAGAGGATGTTACAAGAGACTATGCTGAAAGCCTTTACTGTAATGAGATAAACAATAACTACTTCTCTCCCCTTATCCACCAAGTCAGTCATATCAGATTGGTTAAGCACAATTTCATCTTGATAAATCCATGTTGGCACTTGTGACACCTCACCTAGGTACTACAACTAGTTGCTCTCCTTTCCCTCCAGCCACACATTGCAGGAAGGACATCAATTAACTAGAATGAGTCCAGCAAAAGCCATTGTTGTTGCAGGTGAATAACCTTTGAGGAAATGTTGAGGGACCAGGTCTGGAGAAGCGTTTAGGGAAAACTAATAGCAGCCTGCAAGGACGTACAAGAAGATCTATTAAGAAGATGGATCCCAGCTCTTCACAACAGTAAACGGTGGGAGTACAAGAGACCAGGAATGTGACTAGAAACAAGAGAAAAGCTTCACACTGGATAGAAGCAATACCTTCTCTCTGAAAACAGTGAAGCAAAGGAGCAAGTGGCCCAGGGGGCTGAGCAGTCCCCATTCTTGAAGATTTTAATGGCGCAACTGGAAAAAGCCCTGAGTAACATGACCTCATTGCTGAACCTGCTTTGAACTGAAGACCTCCTGAGGTCTCTTTCAACATGAATTGTCCTATGATCCTTTATAGTTTCACAGTTATAAAATTATAGGGCTATACATCATCTTAATCTTTTGAGCATTGTGTTCTTGAGTCCTCTGCACCTTCTTCCTTCCAATGCAAATAAAATATTGCAAAACTACATTTCATTAGGAATTTCATATATTTTGTTTTTCTTCTGTTTTCTTTCACCTGAAAATTAGATTAAATTTTATTTACAAAAGAAAAAAAAAAACCCCACTTGCTACAGCTGACTGGACAGCAGGAGTTCTGTGGAAATGGAAAATGGAAAAATTCTGTTGCCATTAAAAGACAGAATTACCTGAAAGGTGATTTTAATAATATCCAAAGATATAATAATAAATTATCAGTTTTGTTTATAGGTTTGGAAATGAAAAGCATCCATTTCTAGCAAAGCTTCACCTCATTTATTCTATTAAAATTAATGTGTTATTACATATATGTATATTACATTTTTTAATTTTTATTACTTTCTTTGCTTTAATCAGTGTAATTGCTGAATAAACATGTTTCTAAACAAATTTTGAACTATTTCAATTTCTTGTGGATCAGCTATAGTTTTAGTATTAATAGTATTAATACAGTACTTTGATTCAAAAAAAATCTTAGTTTAAATTAATTTAGAAAATAACAGTACTCTTAAAGGGAAGTTAGTGGTTTTTATCATAACTTACCTTAAATGTCCAGAAAAATGCATTATGAATTATGTTTAGTGGAATTCTTCATCTTTATATCTGTTTTATGGGTGTGGGTTTAGTGGTTATGTTTTAAATGTTCTACATGCCTAATCCAGGACAGCATCTATTTGCCTTCAATCTCAGTATTTGTCCTGTCTTCGTTCATAAGATGATCATCTGGCTCAAGAAAGTCCATACTTGTAAATAAAAAAACTTCCCTGAGTTTCGCACAGTGAAAGAGGAGCCCACATAAGAGGTAGGTTTTTTATTAGATTTCCTGAAATCCCCCAAAATTCTTGAAAAATTAAGATATGTACCACCCTAAAAAAAGGTGTATTGTCCTCAATCTGAACAGAATTCTAACCAGTAGGTCACTGGGTGCACCATCTGAAGAAAGGACTTGTACAAAAACCCAAGTTCATAACTGTGATAGAAGAAAAGGAAATTGTGTTAGGAGGAATGAGCTTTGCCTAGCTTTCTCTTTGCTACATATTTTTCCACTGCATTTTGCCTTCTCTTGTGAGGTCTTTGCTTGTTCCTGTGAGCACTAACTTCACTCTGCACAGAGGCCAAAAGTTGTACCCAGTGATAGCAAAAAAACCTATGAACACAGAACCAACTCATAATGTCTTTCAGCTTGATATATTGTATCGATGATATATTCATATATCTGAACTAATAATGATTTATGTATTAGACTCTCAGTTGTACTAACAATAAAGTCTTAGCTATATATATGAGGCATATTTCTTTTCTGCCATGAAGATTTTGAGGATAAAACAGTTCATAAGCTGCTGAACATCCACTGAGATGATGGGATCAAGCATATATGTAACCTTCCTCCAAAACTTCAGAAAATACAAGACACTTTTGAGTGAGACATAGAACTTGCCTAGTTCTTAATTTTAATTTGGGAGAAATCCTAGTTGTGGTGTTCTCCTAAGATTTCTGGAACAGAAATTTGAGACTTCATTACATTCTTCAGAAAAAAAAATAGTAAATATAGTGGGTGGGGAGATGTTGTTTTTATGACTGCCCAAAAGATGTTCTACTGCACAAAGATTAATTTCATCCACTTCTTATATGATAAATAGATTCAGAAGTTTTTGTATTACTGCCTCTACATTTTGCTATTGCACTTCTGTTTGACTTGATAATAAATAGAAACAGCTGAGAGAAACTGTAGTCTCTGAAATATGCATATACGTATCATAAGGCCTATACATGCACTTTTCTCTCATTGTATTTTTTAAAATATCTTTAACTTTAGAGAAAAGATGATTTCAGGTAAAACCTTATGCATAAAAGATGTAAGCTGGTGTTAAGAACCGTTTTATCAATGATAAATTTTCAGGAATATAAATTTTCAGTGTTTGCAGTTGCAATTTTTAATTTTTTAAATTGTTTAAGAGTGCTTATGGGGCTGCTATTTTGTTTGAGAGTTTATCAGACAATTTATCTACATGATGGTGTTTATACAGGTAAAAGATTGTTTTCAAAACTACTTACAAAGGTTACATGATGTCTTTTCTGAAAATTTTAACAAAATCTCCTAAACCCCTACTTGCAATCTAGAATCCAAGTGCTGTGTTTAAACAAAACTTTCTACAAAAACCCCAGAAATATTGTAGGAAATTCTGGTTTCCATTTTAATTGATAGTTTGCAAGAATCTCTCTCTGATGAGAGACTTAACTATGACTAAATATTGATTTATTTGAAATGTAATACAAGACAATTTTTTGTTGCTATTGTGTCTGATAGTCTCAATTATTAAAGTTTATCACCCTGAGATGTGGGTTTTTTTTTTAATGTCATTCATTTCATGTTTATGGGTTATGTCAGGGCAAGGTATTTTATATGAATTAATTCTTCTATCTATTGGCTAATATAACTGATAAAAAAGTTTTTTAAAACAAGGAAGGCAGCAAAAATGCAAGGATAGGCATTTCTTATCACTATAAATTATTCCCAAAGCAGAAATTTCATTATTTTAAGTGATGAAAACAGCTATCTTGCAACTGAAGTTTGCCAGCTTCACCAAAAATCTCTCCTGTAATTTGGTTGTGGTTTTATTTTTCTATTTAAACTCTTACAGAATGCCTACTATTTACCTTTTCCACAACAGAGCTTGGGGATAATATCATTCTAATCTCCTTTATCTATTTTAAAGAGAATTTTCTGAAGTTAAAAGCATTTTTCCAGGTGAGACTTCATCCAGCCCAAAATGGGAGAAGGATATTTTCATTTGAACGTGCTTTAATATTTCAAGGTTTTTTGTCCTGAGTGAGTCTGGAGCTTATGATTCTGGACTGAGTGTGGAACCTTACATTTGCCCCTACGTAGTTTGAGCTGCTTTTTTGGGACAGTTCTCCAGCTCTTTCTGTCCTGCCTTTCTGAATTCTGATTCTGTCCTTGGTGAAGAGGATGATCTGTTGAGCTGTAGAAGCCTGTCTTTTTTTAAGCAGAAAAGCAGGTTTTGGGTACTAAATTTAATAGAATTGTCTGTCATTTCATGATTTATAGCTTGAAAGAATAAGCATTTAATAATGTAAACACCAGTACATGAGTTCCTAGTTAGGAACTCATTCACAGACTAGTACCAGTTTACTTCTCATGTTTGTCATTTATGAATAATTCCTAGGTAATGTGAAGAAATATTTTGTACACAAACTTCTCATGTTCAAACTGGCTTTGTTTTTTGGAAATTTTCAGATTTTGGACACCTAAAAGCTGGGTTATTTTATTTCTGATCCATATTTAGGTGACAGAAAAAAATTAAACAGGAATATAAGGGCATCTGATCAGCAATGAATCTTGGCCTGGCTCTGATGCTGATAATTTTTGTACAACAAGTAGTGTGTGTGTGACAAAGCTCATACACAAAACTGGCTTGTGGGTTTTACTGACTTTACCTTATGTGGTGGTATACTTGACAAATGCTTAATATTTAATTGTTTGATTAACTGTTAGCTTTTATATATATAACTTTAGTATATTAACTTGTTAAAAGCATTTGTTCTCTGTAGTATAAAATAGTTCTCAGTTATACATTAAAGAAAGACAGAGGCAATACAATTGACCTTTTTTGCTTTGCCTAGGGATGTTTTTGAAATGATGATGTCTAAATAGTAGTATTTGCCTTTCTTCAAGAAGTAAGGTGACTATGGGTTCTCCAAACCCTGAGAACTTCCTAAAGCAGCAGTATTTTTATTTTCATTGAACTTCTATCATGTCCTATTGAGAAGGTTAACTGTGATTACTGCCTTTCAGTGAGAATCTACTTCATTCATTGTGCTATTTTCTTGCTAACACTTGTGCATCTGAGTGCTGAATTGAGTACAGCTGCATCAAAGATAGAGTGATGAAACTGGATTTCTGGAAGACACAGTTACACAGACAGAACTAAGTGTTAACTTTTTACCTGAAGAAAATGAAGCAAATGTGAAATATTTACCTGTAAACCTTAAAAGTTCCAGATGATCAAAAGATATTTACAATAAACATAAATAATTCAATGGTTGAAACTAAGGCAAGAAAAATACTGATTTGCCTGTGTAGTATTTATTTTAAGTAAGGTAATTTTTTACATAGTCTTGCAAGAACATTTTCTTTCTTTCGTTCTGAGAATAACCATGAGAAATAAACTATAATCATTGGGAGCAATACTGTCTTTAAATAAATGATCCAGTCACTCTGATAACATGCTGCTACAGTGAAATGGCATGATAAGGAAATTAGTGAAGTAAACCTCAAAGCTCCAAAGCTAGATGCAGAACTCCAGGTGGGGTTCACAAGAGCAGAGTAGAGGGGCAGAATCACGTCCTTCAATCTGATGGCCACGCTTCTTTTGATGCAGCCCAGGATATGGTTGGCTTTCTGGGCTGCAAGCATACATTGCCAGCTCGCATTTAGTTTTTCATTCACTGATACTCCCAAGTCCTTCTCTGCAGGGCTGCTCTCAATTCACTCACCACCCAGCCTGTATATACTTACAAAGTCTTTAAGCAAGTGAATTTTACACATTCACACTCTTGCTCACACACTTGGGCTAGGATTACTTATGTGCAATATAAAAAGCATGCCATCAAGTCCTCATTAGTTCTTGACTGGTGGTGACAAAAAAGTTTCTGGACAACTCTTTTGCAATCCTAAGGAGTGACCAGATGTTATGGCTGAGAATCTTTCTGATTTCTGCTTTCATAAATCTTTGGCTAAGTTTATGCCTACTGTATGTTTTTCCTTATTTGTGGGTACACAGTTAAAATACGTTTTCATAGTCTATTCTGGTTTTGAGCATACATAAAAATAAGAACGATGTGTACCATATACAGCAACCTAGTTACCATCTTCCTTGTGTGAGGGTAGCGGTCTTCAGCTGGGAAATCATCTGTGCTGTGACCTTTTCAGAGTGCAGGCCTTTTCATCTTGACATAAGCAAGATCTTCCTCAGTGCTACCAGTGAGAACACTGCCTGGGGAGAGGTACCCTTTCCTTCCCAGTGCAGGTCACATTTTTAAACCTTTTTCTACTGTTCCTTCATATACTTACTTATGCATTTCATTCACTCTGCATCCATGCAAACCTTACTATTTCTCTTACAAATTTGTTCAACATAAATGTTTGAGTATTTACATTATCTGAGGACTTGCTGCCATAATACTTCAAAAGAAACTAGAAGTCTATGTCTGCAATTGCAATCATTGGTATTTGATGGTATCTATTAACCCATCCTAAGGGCTCATCAAAATCTACGTTTAAATGATAACATACAGGAAGAACAATGTTAAGAGTGGGTAGATCCCTTCAGCTTGAGACTTGTTAGAACTTCCCTGAGTTTTCTCAGTGCTTACAGGGATTCTGTACCAATGAAGTAGATTACCAAAGCTCTAAGGAAAGGGGGACCATAAGAAAGACATTGACCTGTTAAGAAAGACATGGACCTGTTCCAGCAGGTCCAGAGGAGGGCCACAAAAATTATCAGAGGGATGGAGCACCTCTCCCATGAGGAAAGGCTGAGAGAGTTGGTGTTGTTAAGCCTGGAGAAGAGAAGGCTCCAGGGACAACTTATTGCATACTTTCAACACTTAAAGGGGACTTATAAGAAAGATGGGGACAGACTTTTAAATAGAGTCTGAAGTGATAGGAGAAGGGTTAATGGTTTTGCTTTAATTTCACAGTTTAAAGTAACAAAATCCAGGTTTTGGATAACTTTGTACAATATATGAGTTATGGTTATTCATTCTGATTCTCATATTAGTATCTTATATACATTTCCACTGATAAAATCATTGTTATAGTATTTAGCACCTGGAAAATATATTTCTACCCTTTAATTTGGCAAAACATGCTCACATAGGTTTCCATCATTTGCATTGTATTTCATTAGTCTGTTCACAGGAGGCCAGCTATATCAAGCAACTAAGCATCTTTACAGTAAGGTTAATTTTTACTAAATATGAATATGTTGTAAATCTTGGCAATTCAACACAGTTCAGCAATGGCAGCCTTAGTTTACAGATTTGCAAAACAATGTAATCTCTGTAGTGCAATGTGATGTAACATTATATATATATTCATAGGATTAATTACATTTACTGCAACAGAGATCAGTGGTGCTGTGCTGATCCCCTTGTTGACAGCTAAATTTAACCATTCAAATAATCCCAAAATATAAGAATCATAATTATTGACAGTGTGCTGGGAAAGGTGTGGGATGGGCTGGTATGTTGTTTTGGGCTTTTTTTTTCAGGGTATCTTTTTGTGGTGACTGCTGCATGGTGGCTGCTAAGTACTTTCTCACTGTCAACATACCTTCAGATAAGATTATCTTCATAGTGAAATTATATAGCAGGTGAAATGTGAAGAGAGGAAGAAAGTTATCAAAAGAAGACAAAGGTTTAGGCTTTGTTTTCAATGGTGTTTCTAGACCTAGCTCTTTCACTGAATTTAGCCAAATTAACCAATATATTTGGAGAACCTCTTGGAAATGCTATATATTAAAACTCTTCCACTCTTCCCCCAAACCAACATACCAGCTACTCAGAAAACCTCTTCAGGCAGCAACTTATGTGTCAACTTTAATATTCAAGCCCGAATATGATTTGACTGCAGAGAAATCTAAGAAAGAAAATTAAAACGGGTTGTATTAACAAGTTTTTGAAGCACTGCAGCCAAAATTGTTCTGTACATTTTAGATTTAATAGAGTGTAATAGAATAGATGACAAAACCAAAATTAGCGGTTGATAAATTGCTCATGATGTCTCAGCTGACTCACAGACAACCTATAATATATGTTTACTTAAGATTTTACACTAAATGAAACACGGGAGAACTCTTTTTTGACTTAATATTTTGAGAAAAAAGATACTTCTTTCAATAAACCATGGTTGTGCACACCTTGAGAAACCTTTCAAAAAAGTGTTTATGTGGTCAAACACATTGATGTGGTTATTTACAGCTGCATCCAACTAACAAAAAATTAGCATTTGAGCACTGCTATCCGAATCCTGCTACTACTAATGGTGTTTCTCAGCAGAGCAGGAAGCTGATGTGCTGTTGGGTGCCACACAGATTCTCAGTGCTGACCACGTTTCTGGCTTTGATGCAAAAGTGTTCTAGAATTCAGGGCTGTTAGAAATTGGACATGTTTGGCTGAGATCATAAGAAATGATTTAAGACTTTGGTAAAAAGCATTACAGTATGGAGAAAGGCCCTTGTAAGCAAGCAAGCACTGCTCCTGCAGCAGGTAATTAAGCAGGGAGCTAGGATGGTTTTAGTTAAGACTCAGGACTGCTGTAAAGACTTTGGGCAGACGGTCAATGGATATAACTTGTTAGGAAGTGACTTGGCAAGGAGTTAGGAATTACAGCACTGAAAGTCAAACCTGGTACTGCAGGACCAATTTTGCAGGGAATGTAGCTTAAAGGGGAACTTGAAAAATATTAGAGTGAGCTTCTGAAAAGCAGAATGATTAAGCTATACTGATTAGGGGAAGAATCAGTAGTAAACTGAGAGGCACTAGGCTTGTGATTACCACGTCAGACACAAATAAGATGAAGAACAGGGGACACTTGCTTGGAATTTCATTTTGCTATAAATGACCAGAGGGTTTCAGTTAGGTGCTCTTAGTGCAAGAACTTGTTGAGCTGAGGAAGAGATTGGTAGACTTACAATAGAGTCTGTGTGTAGACTTATGATAGAGTCTGCAAGACATGATAGAATCATAGAATCTTAGAATGTGTTGGGTTGGAAGGGACCTTTAAAGCTCATCTAGTCCAGCCCCTGCAGTGAGCAGGTTGATCCCACTGTCTATGTCATTGATGAAGATGTTGAACAGCACCATCCCAGTACGGATCCCTGAGGGACACCACTTGTCACCCCTCTCCATCTGGATATCGAGCCATTAACCACCACCCTCTGGATGCGACCATCCAGTCAGTTCCTTATGCACCAAAAAGTCCACCTATCAAATCCACATCTCTCCAACTTAGAGAGAAGCATGCTGTGGAGGACTGTGCCAAAGGCCTTGTAGAAGTTCAGATAGATGACATCCGTTGTTTTTCCCTTGTCGACTGATGCAGTCGCTCCATTGTAGAAAGTCACTATGTTGATCAGGCAGGACTTGCCCCTGGTGAAGCCATTCTGGCTGTCTTGAGCACATGCCAGTTCCCATCTCACCCTCTACCAGAATCAATACTCTTTGAATACACATGCAGTTCTGCATACACTCTACTTTCATCTCTTCTCCTCAAATTATTCAGTCTTTCTCCTTTGTAAAAAAATTGGCCTGCTCTTCTTTAAAAGAGCAGATGAACAAACTATCATTCTACCTGACTGCATCAGAAGTTGGAGCAGTGGTTCTGACTGGACCTTTTTGGAATAATCTACCCACAAGTCTAATAATAATAAGCCAAGGAATTCTTTTTTTCTTACAGTTTGGCTTCTTGTTTGTTTTTTTTTTTTTTTTTTTTTTGGGGGGGGGGATATATGCTTATACATATAATGTAAGCAGCAGTAAGAGGATTTTAACCTAACATTGTGATAAGCTAAATGGCAGTATTATCAAATTTGAAATGCGATTAAATCTTGAAATCTCTTTTTAAAATATCAACCAGGATGTTATGGATGTGTGCTGAGTTACAAGTAAATAGGACATAAATCTACCCTGAGCTGATTAATATTGTTCTCTGTTATACAGCTACCGAAGAACTTTGCTACGATTTAGAATTTGCAGCCTTTCATCAACTATTTTTCTAAAGCTTCTTTTTTTCCATGGGCACAATTCATTATTAACATAATCTAAAGAAAACCTAGAGGCTTCATTTGCCCACACAGATAAACATGATTTGAAATCTGTCTTATCTAAAATATTTCCGTTACAAACACAAGAAATAGAGTGTAAATACAACAATTCAATTAAAACTTTTCAAATAGTCTATAACTGAGGTACCACTATATCCTATCACTGAGGAACTCCTAAAACTCCTAGCTACCTTTAAAATAAAATTAAATTTTATTTGTTTATTTGCAAGACCTAAAACCATGAAGCTCTTATTTTCTACCTTCTTTGTCATTTAGAATAGTTTCAAAGCTTCCTTGAAATAGATAAGCTGCACTTAACAAATACAGCTTTACACATTTTAAACAATTTAGTCCTTCATAACCTTTAAATATAGTAGTTCTCCATCCAGGTTATTGCTGAGATCTGGAACTAGCCTTGTGATTATCTTATTTCTACATTACAGATTGTGATCACACAGTCATCAGCATGATCTTCCAGAACTGAATTGTTGTTCTGGAATGACTTAAAGACATTATGCTAACATTTCTTGATAAATAAGTCCCTGTCAACTAAGTCATCTGTGTTTATCTTATGTCTGCCCTCACTGATGTAAAATGCATGATCTTTCTCTTCTTTCATTAAGTTTCAGCACAATTGCATAACCTCCCAAGGAGGGCAAGCTAATATGGCATACATGGAATACAAGTACCAAAAGTACAGTATCACAGGTGACACCCACTGCTTTGTGGAGCCCCTTTGATTGAGACTTACCTAAGCGAATAGCTGAAATTGGTGTCTGCTCAAAAAATACTTCATCATACAAAAGTGTAATGCAAGTTATTCCCCAATTTAGACCAGTTCCAAAATATCTTTACTTTGATTTTAAATGAGAACTTTTAAAAAATTGAATATAATTTTTCAGCTATATTAAATTATACATTTTACAGGGTTTATTTTTAGGATAGCTAGAATATTATTGATTTGAAATTAGACTTGTAATAACAAGAGAAGAGATTAAAATTAAAAGCTAGAATATGAACAGGGTAAGGTTAATAATAAAGCATATTTTTTTGAGTAAAATAGTTTCATCCATATACATTTTTTCAAAGTTTGTTATAATTTTTATATTTGCTATTTATTATATTTTGTTGTACCGTACTTTATACCATCAAGGTCTGTGTTTCTGGGGAGGGGCACAGCCAGAAAAGCTGATCCCAAATGACCAAAGGGATAACTCATACCATGTGGCATCATGCTCAGCAGTAGAAGTTTGGGAAGGAACGATGAAGCAGGGGGACATTTGGAGCTGTGGCATATGTCTTCCTGAGTAACCATTATGTGTGATGGAGCCTTACTTTCCTGGAAATGGCTAAACACCTGCCTGACGATGGGAAAGAGTAAACGAATTCCTTATTTTATTTCATTTGCACATGCAGCTTTAGCTTTAGCTATTAAACTTTCTTTATCTCAACCCCTGAGTTTTCTTGCTTTTACCCTTCCAATTCTCTTCCCCATCCTACTGGAGGGGAATGAGCAAAGTGCTGTGTGGGGTTCATCTGGTTGCAAGAGCTAAACCACTACAATGGCCTAATTCAGCTCCAGAGAATAAAAAATGAGTAGTACTTCACATTCTTACAAATGAGTTGGCAGAGCTATTTGCACCACAGTTGTAGTTATTCCTGTTTCTTGTACATTTGGCTATCTTTCACTTGTTATCAAATAACTTCTTTTTTAATGTTCTAATATTTGGATGGTGTTTTGTGTAGTTTAATATTTATGCATGACTGTTAGAAAATATAAAATTATCAGGCTCCTAAAATGTTTAAAGAAGTTTTACAGAAATGTGAACTGTAAGAGTAAAGTATTATTGTAGACATTTGCAAATATGAGTGTATCTACAACTGTGGGCACACATCCCAGTAGCTTGGAATGTGGCTAAAAATTACTTGTTCTATTTTCCTGCTATTTAATTCTTTCAGAATCGGTTCCAAATAGCTTTCTGAAAATTCTTTAATTCTGCCAGTATCACCTCTTTAAAAAACAAAAAAAACCATTGTATTTTCTCAAAACATTTGAAACGCTGCAACAGCTGTGGCAATTTCAAATAAGAATTAAAAAGGAATAGAGTCTGACCTCATTAACCATCCCATGGCCACCTGCAAATCTAGAACCTGGGGGAAAAAAAAAAAAGGTAGTGATTTAAAATGTGTATAAGATTGCTCTAACAACTCAAGCTTAAACCAAACTCCATATTCTCATGAGTTGGTCTTCTTTGGGATTTATTCTAATTGCTTTTTATCAATACATTTTTCTTTCATTTCATTATTCCTGTTATAATTCACAAAGGATATCCCCCTCATTAACGGGAATTAGCACAGCATTATTAAGATCAAATGCCCGTTTTTTGCCCTTTTGCTCAAGGGCAACTACTACAGATCTTTCTGATATCCTGGTAGGAGTAAAAGTAATTTATGTCATGGTAAATTATTCTTGAGTGCCAGAATTCCGATGTCATATGGGGCACTCAGTGACAATCCTGTTCACAGTATTACCAAGAGCATTTAACAGCACTCTTTTACTGAAGGATTTCTCTCCTGAAGGTTGAAATGTTTCATTGCTGGAAGCAGAACCACAGCTAGTATATGAGATGAGCAAGATAACCCTGCTCTCTGTCCTAAAAGCAATTAAATACATCCCTAAAGGACACATCTGACTGAAAGCGGATTTTTATTTTGTATGTACAATTTCTGTCTAAACCAACAGGTGTTAATTCTACATTACCGAGAACAATACTTGGAATGTAGCTTAGTGTGTTAAATCTTCTACTGCTTTCAAGCACCAAATAAGATTCTGCTGGTTTAATTTTTTTCACCCTTGCCAGACTTTAATTTGCTCATACTATAGTAAAGAATTTAGGTGTATAATATAGAAATAGTTCTTGGTTTAGACATAAATTCAAATAAAGAAAATTATTTGGATTCACAAAACCAAAGATCTTTGTTTTTAAAAATTGTTTTAGTTGATACTAAATAGTGATTTGATACCCCTCAATCCAGTATGTTTTATCTTAACAGCTTCCCAAGAACTTTAACTATGGAGCTTCTGTGGTTTGGATTTTGTTCATTGTTTTTTTTCGTATTTGTAGTCCATCTAGTAATTTTCTCAGCAGTTACCTGGTACAAGCCGACTGTATCCTTCCAAGGGGTTGAATTCACCTCTCTTTCTACTGTGTATATAAACATATGCAATCTGTATCCTAGTCCAGTAGACTTGTTACCGCCCAACTTAAATGTCACTCTTGCAAGCAGTTTGGGACCTTCACTTTTTCTGCACATTGACCATCACATCACATTAATTTAGAACAGAACATACTCTGCAGATCTTTTTTTTGTGCTTTCATTTTCCTATCATCAAATTTAAGGAGGGCGTCAAATAGTATTTATTGTTCAGTCTGACATCACCTCGCACACAGTCATCTATTTTTGAATTTGCAGGTATACGTTTCTCTTCTGTGATTCATTGAGCTCCATCTGCCATTAAGTTGTTATTGTCTCATGTGTTGCTATTTCAATTAAGAAGGACTTGCTAATACAACTTCATTTTTAATATGCACAGCGAATTTTCATTAAATATAGACCAGCCTTACTGATGAGGGCTACGGTATGCAGAACTGAAGTGGCCAAAACAGTCAGTCAAAAATGAGAACATGGAAATTCATGTTGAGGCTTTTGACATGCTCACACAACTGGCTTCCTAAAAGACCTTCTTATCTGAAAGTTAGAATTCTTTTGAAAGAGTGAAAGGTCCATCATACAATGCCTTAATATGGTGGTAGTCTTACGTTTTTCAAGGCATACTTAAAGAAGTAAAGTGCCTTTTTTTTTTTTTTGTGGAATTTTAGTGTGTAAATTGGATGCTTAACTCCTTGAGGCCCCCACAGCATTAAAGGATTTCAAATATTTTTCATACTCTTTAAGTGGTGTACTTATTTGTAATTCTGACAGTGAAACTGCATATAAAAAGTCTTATGCTAACTTTTAGCATTTAATACAAAAGACACACAAATGAGTAAAAGGAAGTGATATGGAGAAATCATCTGTAGGCTCCGAAACAGTTTGTTGGTTTCTCTAATTGCATCTTCTCTCCCACTGCATCACACTTAGTTAAAACAGCGAGAAAGAGATCAAAAAGGTAATACAGATGAGATACTGCTCCCTCAGAGGTTCAGGAATTTTTCAGTCCAATTAAAGCTAGGGTGACTGGAAAAAGGTGAGGAGGAGAAGTAAGCAGTGCTGTCATGTCAAAAAGCAATTTTAGTAGAGAGTAATAAAGTGGTTTGGATTGTTCTTAAAAAATAGAGAAAGAAGGCTTTGCAGTTTATCAACCATGAGGATATTAGCTTTTTAAATAATACAGCCATCCTGGTCTTGTATCTTGTTTCCAAGTAGAATGAAAATATTACTATCAGCAAAAAACTGAATTTCATTCAAGTTGTTTGTTATCCTTTTTGTATCACTGATTCCCAAGATTTCTTTTGTTGAACCAAGAAGCCTGTTATTAATTAATTATGTTTCGAAGACACACTGCTTTCCAACAGATGACTGAGAAGTCTAGGCAATCCTACTTAATTCCTGCTGCTCTTCTGCAAACTCTCATCTAATGTCATCAAACACTCTCCCTTCTCCAGCAAAAGGAGTGTCCCCTGAGGCTGTTCATTTTCTCCATTCCTAAAAACATTTCCTCCTGTTTCAAACTAAGAGTTCTGGTGGGCAGGACAAAGACCCTTGTCACCTGCAACAGACTGCTGGTATCCAGGGATCATGCTCTGAAAATTGTTACTCTAGAACACTGAATGTTTGGAAGGAAACTCAAGTGATGTTCATGCTCCAATCAGGTACAAATACAAGTTTACAATATCCAACTGTGTTTCTGAAACTATTACTAACCCTAACACTGTTAGGGTAATAGACAGCAACAATCAGTAAATCCCACCTTGTTCCCACTGTTAAATCAGGTTTTTATTCGCATCCTTTTCCCCTGTAAAGTGTTAAGCTTTCTAATAGATAACACATTGACTTAACCCATAACTTGGAATCACCAGATCTGTTGCTTTTAGGGTTGCATCTGCCCTTTAATCTTTATATCCAAGTATTTGAACTAATGTTTGGTTTGGTGTGGTTTGGTATTGAAAGGAAGGAAAAATTACCACTTCGAATTAAATGACTGTCAGTGTAACCTAACTTTTCTTTGTTGTTAAAACCTGTCTGCTGGAATTCACTATCATTTCATATCAAAAATTTTATTTCTTATAAATGAAATATGTTTATTAGTGTGTTATTTCTTGTTTTAAAATGGACAATATTGATTTCTCTGGATGTTACTCATAAAGGAAAATGTAGATATTTCTATCATGGTAAACTACAAAATGTAGGGTATTATGTGATGCACTGTCCAGGGTAAAGTCAACTTTGAGATTTTGAAGTTGAATGGGTTTTTTTACCAAATTAACTGTAAACTCCAAGGAAAAAAACCCTCCTATATACTTAAGATATAGAAGTATAATTATGTACTTCACTCTACATAGGACTTTGGAAATCACGCTTCTTATCACACAGTGATTTTAAAGGATCTGTAAAAAGTGAAACAATTGTTTAGTAATATTTTCCAGTATGTCTTCTGATCCAATAAACAGAGTGTATCAAATTAAGATAGCAGGCAACAGGTTGAAACAAAAACTAGAGATTGCTTTTCCTAAAATGGGATGTTTAAACAGCAGAATAGTGTCCATGGGATACCACAGATACTAAAATCGGCTGGATAGACGATACAAGGAAGAGGAATAAATCAAGCTTTTATATATCTTGATGCACTTAGATCATTATGACATCATACCTAGGTTATTAAGTTCCTCTCTCTTAAGTCTCATTCAGTTTTTTTAGCAGAACCATGGAATAAGAGGCACACAGAAACTTCTTTTGGATTTGTCAGCTGGGAAGGAAAGAGAAATCTGCATCGTTTTCAGTATTTCCAATAAGAAGATGCAATTTCAGTTCTCAAGATATCTTAGCAAGCATCTGTCAGGGTTTGAGAACACCAGTTGTCACAGAGCAGTGAGGCATATGGTTCATAAGACAGTGTGTTGATGTGCTGTGAAGAGCATCCTCTTGGGCACAGGAAGTAATGCTTCCCACCCTCACTCAGTGCTGCTGTTAATTGCAGTCATGGCTAGGAAGGAAGGGCACTGGCAGATACCCCTCCTTCAGTGCTTTATCTGACACTCACTGTGGTACCTTGGGACAATGTGGAAATGGTGAAACGTGGAATAATCCTGTAATCAAATTGGATGTAGTATATGATGTTCATATTGGTGATAAAAATATAGAAATTTCATTTAATAAAGATTTCATGGTAACGTGAACAAAGTTTATGAGCTTTAGACTTCAGTATAAAAGGCATGAGAAAACAGACCGTTAACAGAGAAAAGGACACAAGCAAAGGAAGTTTTCAGAAAAAGTCAAACTTTGTGGTTACACTGTCACTTTATCTGTTTCCGTAGCTAACATATTCTAAACCTGTGACCCAAGCATGTTGGGTTTTTAGAGCTGTAAGGATTCTATACTCTGTGTGTTACACTTTGTGTATCAGTATTTTTGGCTGTACTGACACTGAAATGTAAGGCTAGTTGCAACAGAACCTGACTGTTAGACTCACGCAGCCTGGCATTTTTCCCCTTGAGGCATCCCAGCCCAGTGACCAGAACTTTATAAAACAATGAAAAGGAAAAAAAATAATCTATCAAACTAAATAAAGCATTCTCAACATGACGAAAAACTTCTTTACTTTGAGAGTGTCAGACCTCTAGAACAGGCTTCCCAGAGAGTTTGTGGAGTCTCCTTCTCTGGAGATAGGAAAACTTGCCTGGATGTGTTCCAGTCCAACCTGCTCTAGGTGAACCTGCTTTAGCAGGGGAGTTGGACTAGATGATCTCCAAAGGTCCCTTCCAACCCCTACCATTCTGTGATTTAGTAACTGAGAGAAGTTTTGGTTTTGCATCGGTAAGATTTGTTTCAGTGTGTCACAAACTGGTAAGATAGTATCCAACCTAGTGTTGTTAAGAGGGCTTCTTGATTCTCTTATCTAGGATACTAGTTTATAGCTTTTAAAGGCATCCTGAGCATAAGAATGTCCCGTATTCAAATTAAAGATATTAGCAGCAACCTATGATTTTATTAAAAAACCCCATAAATATGAAAACCCACTCCTTAAAACAAAGCATAGACTCTTTACTGCTTCACTTCCAGAGAAAGTGTGTGAATTGATGATAATATTTGCTCTGCTACTGGTTTTAGAATTAGAGGATGCTGACTAAACATGATAGTGGTATATTCTATCTGAAAATAAGAAAGGAAAAGTAAAATATCCCTATCTCTTTTTTTCTATCGGAAAATAGGAAAAGCAAAATAAGAAAGGAAAAGCAAAAATCATTACTAATAATTATCTCTATGAGCTTTTTATAATTTAATGTCACTTCAAACAACTTGGATTATTCACCCACACCAGAATTTATAATACCAGCTGGTTTATCTCTAACTTATCAGCACAAAAATAGGTCCTTTACATGTCCTATTGGGTGAGCAAATCAGAAAATGATACTGATCTTGTTTAAAATACCTATGTATTAAATCTACTAATTCCTGCATCTGCCTGAGATTACCAGATCTATAAAAACAAGATCTGACCTGTTTGGTACAGCATTCTGCCTTAGGAGAGGAAAAAGTGACTGACAAGGTTGTACTCAGCAATGAAAAAAAAAAAAAAA
>VXBO01008120.1:65197-80053 GCA_013400135.1 Rhinoptilus africanus
AAAGATTAACTAGAAAATGGAAAATGGCAAACCACCAAGAATTTGTCTCTCCACAGATAGTTCTGTTCTTTGCTTACCTAGTCTGGAGCAATTCTTCCATATAAAGTGTTCAACTGCCTATTTGCATTTCTGCTTCTCTGCTGTCTATGTACCATTTTAGCATAGCTGGATTTCAACTATCTGACTGAATTTGTATTGATAGAGAAGGATTTAGCTAACTGTGGACACTCCTTTCCTGGTGGACTTAGAATCATAGAATCATCTAGGTCGGAAAAGAACAAGTCCAACTGTCAACATAACACTGACAAAAACCATCACTAAACCATGTCCCTACGCACTTTATCCTTTTTAAAAATTCCTGCAGGGATGGTGATTTCACCATTTCCCTGGGCAGCCTGTTCCAATGTTTGATAACCCTTGTGATGAAGAAATTTTTCCTAGTATTGATCCTAAACTTCCCTGGCGCAACTTGAGGCCATTTCCTCTTGTCCTATCACTTGTTACTTGAGAGAGGAGACCAATCCCTAGCTCTCTACAACATCCTCTCAGTTAGTTCTAGGGACTAATAAGGTCTCCTCTCAGCATCTTTTTCTCCAGGCTAAACAACTCCAGTTTCTTCAGCTGCTCCTCATAAGACTTGTGCTCTAGACCCCTCTCCAGCTTCATTGCCCTTCTTCTCCAGCACCTCAATGTCTTTCTTGTAGTGGGGGACCCAAAATTGAACACAGTATTTGAGGTGTGGCCTTGCCAATGCTGAGTAGAGGTGGGCGACCACTTCCCTAAACCTACTCATCACACTATTGCTGATACAGTCCAGGATGATATTTGCCTTCTTATCCACCTGGGCACACTTCTGGCTTTCATTCAGCCATCTATCAACCAACACCTCAAGGTCCTTATCTGCTGGGCAGCTTTCTAGACACTCTTCCCCAAGCCTGTAGTGCTGCATGGGGTTGTTGTGACCCAAGTGCAAGACTCAGCACTTGACCTTGTTGAATCTCAGACGATGGGCCTCAGCCCATTGATCCATCCTGTCCAGATCCCTCTGTAGAGCCTTCATGCCCTCAAGCACATTGACACTTCCTCCTAACTTGCTGTCATCTGCAAACTTACTTGATCCCTTCATAACCCCTTCTGCATGGTGTCTGCAGGAGAAAGAAGAAATGCCTAACAGAGGTCCCTCAAACTCCTTCAACAGATGCTTGCTCTAGGGAGTCAATTCCTCATTCTTTGGCTTGTGTTATTAGTTTCCAGTTTCCTGATGGTCAGTCTCCTGACTGTAGCTATATATTGCTTGCTCTCTAGACATGGACTAATTTCTTTTTGCCTTTGCAGTTTGACAGAGCTTTTCCTTAGTTTATCTTGTGCTGTAATCTCTTCTGCGGTTTTGGCTCTCCAGTTCTGGTCACTGTCTGGTGTCTTATAATGGGTTCTGTCAAAGTTCCATGGCTGTCTATCTGTCATTAATTCAATATAAGTAATGAATTTTTCAAAGGATTCTGCCCGCATATGTAGTCTCTATTAAACACGTATTTTATAATAGCCTCATATGTCTGTTAGAATGTTATAATCTTTAACATTACTTCATACAATTTCATAACTAACTCTCTCATCCTGACAAATCTGTTAGCATTTTTAGTTTCATGTAACTTTCTGAACATTGCTGTATTCTGAATATTGTTGAATGCTTTCAAGAGTCTGCAAGAAAGTCTGTTGCTCCAGCTCCTTGCGAATTCCAGTTCCTTCCCCTGTGTCTCTGGGGTAAGATAAGAGTAAGACTTTCTTTTCTATGACCATGTTCTCTTGGAATACTGGTGAGGGGTATTGGGTTCTTGGAGAAAGAGCTTAATTGAATTCACAGTAAAAAGCAAACATTGGAGCTCCTGCAAAATCTAAAATTTCACTGTAGACAGACTGCTCTTAGGGGCTCAAGGGTTTTGTCTTCAGCAATTTCAGATGCACTATAAGGGAATGTAGGTAATCTCCCCATTATTTTAGTAACATGCAATTTGTGACCATCAGCATCTTCTTAAGTCTTGGCCTTCACGGTCAGTGGGAGGCTGGAGGAAAAATACTTGCCCAGTTGCTTTATGCATGAACAGCATGTCAAAAAGGGATGTTTGCTGCACTGACGTGAGGCTTTTATTTCTGCTAGGTGTAACTTGATTCTGCATCACGCCTAATTCTTCCAGTACTCTGAAGACTGCTGAACATTTGAGGCTGTACAGAATGACTGTGACAGCACACGGTCTACCTAGTGGAAACAGGTTAAGACAACACTTGATTTTTCCCATGTTAAAGAGATTAATACAATATAGTGCATAAATACTGCTCTGACAAACACAATAATAATCTCATTTTACAAGTCATAGGGAAGAATATAACTTTCATTTTGTATATTTAATTTGCAGCAGCATAGTTAAATTGCTTCTGTGTTTTCTACATAGAAGTTTGAAGCTCAGTAGTGTTTGGAAATGAGTGTGAACTCTTTCAGCATATTTTCTGTTTCTCTCTATATATACTTTGGGTTTGCATCAAGTGAGTATAGGCTGCCTTCATACTGAATCTGAGGGCTCCTTGACAGAATGGATTTACTTTATGAGCACCTTTAAAAATATTTGGCTGCCCCTTTTTCACAGTTTGGATGTTTTCCAGAGCTGCTTATGCAGAGTTGCTGTTTCTGCCAGATGAAATATACAGGCACGTTACCTTGTCTGACAAAAACAGTAAGCATCAAGGATTTCCTGAGAAGAAACATAAATATGCATCATGTGAAGTTTCACATTTCCCAACACTACTAATTACATTATCACCTTAACGTTGGCTTCTAATAATAGCTATTACTAAAATGTGCACTGCTGTTTATCTTCTTTAAAGAGAATTCATCTGACAGACTGCACACCTCTTTTATCTCAGCCATTGCCTTAAAGTGACTCAGAGCCTATTCCAGATGAATCAATAGCAATAATCCAATTTGCATCAATGGTGGGTAGGTTGGAACCACAGTGGCAGGAAAAATGTCCTTCTCATATATATAATATGATGGGAGTTGATATTAGTGTATTTAAATTGTGTTCTTGGTTTTTATTTTATTTTATTTTATTTTCAGTTTGAAATTAGGTATGATATGCAACCTGGCTACAAAGGTAAGTAGGGCAGCTGTCAGAAAAAGTGAAGTTTATTGCACTGAAAAGATTCCATGTTATATTTAATCTTAGTTATCTATTTAGATTCTTTTTTTGAAATGTAGCTGATCTATATCTTGTTTGTTTCTGAGAGGAAGAAGATGTTGTACCTAATGAGAAGGCAGCAATATATGGTAAGTGAAAAAGTCAAAACATTTTGTGGATAAATATGAAAGAGACAAAACTTGTTCTGCTTAAAAAATTATGTTAGATATATATGCATGTTATATATATATGTACATTCAGCAGATTAGGTGGTGAATTCAGGAAGTGACTAAAGGAACAAATGCAACCAAGTGCAGCACGGTGTTTCCAGGATACTTTGAAGATACCAAAGGTTCATGAAGTATGTACACACAGCAGTTTATAGCAAGTAGCATGAGTGTTCAACATACAGCCTGACTGAAATAATCTGTGCTGAAAAGCCTGGATAAAATCCAAAAATATAACCAGTAGGAATAAATAGAAAATGATGGATGCTGAACACATTGAGGAAGAACATCAACATCTAAGACTAACTTGCACATAAACATCATTTGCGAAAACATACATTTCACAGTTTAATTAACTGGAAAAGCAGAAAACTAATAGTATAGTAAATACAAAGTTTTACTAAAACCTACTGTTAAAATATCTAAGAGAAGCCAGAAACAACTGCAAATTTAGTAGGGAAAGACAGTGGATATATCAAAGGTGAGGGTTACACTGGAATCTAACCTAAGGCATCTAAGGCATGGCAGCGCACAAAGCTCTGCATGAGTGGCATGGGGAGAAGAAAATGTAAATGAAATTTTGGGGTCTTGCTGGAAGAATGTGGCAAGAGCTACTGAAGCAAGACTGAGGCAACAGGAAAAATCACTGGAGCACAAAACCATGAAAGTCCAAGGAAGCAATAGATAAGCTATAAAAATATTTACAGTGTTTGGAAACACTCGAGTGATCAAAGTGTGAGGAAAACAGAGAGAACATCTTTGGGTATAGCCAGCCCTAGTTTTTTAGTGAAGTCTAAGTAGTTCAGGATAATTTGAGAGGTGAAAACAACAGACTACTTATTTTCCTTGACATTATCAAGAATTAGAGTGAAGAATGTGAATTGAGAGCTTGGATGACTACTGTCAAGTGTACACAAACCAGGACTGTAATAAAGATTCTGAATTCATTTAACAGTCAATCATATTTGTAAAGCCCTTAAACTTTGAAATTCTGCTTTAGGTGCAGAATAAAAGAATGCAATTTCTCATGCAATTGTTCACCCTCTGCTCCTTTCCTTAAGTACCAACAGAGCTGACACCAAACTGCTCAATACTTCCAAATGATCACTTCATATCACAGTTCTTTCTTCTTCACCCTACATAAATCTTGTTATAATTGTGTCTTGGCAACTTCTTTGTGTTTAGCAAACATTAGTTATTTTGTTCTAATATTTTACGATGTGCAGTTTGCAAAGTATGGAAGGTTGTTACACACATATTAAAAACATGTAAAGGTTTGCAATGCCCACATTTCCTAACCCTTCCTAAAAGAATATCTATCGTGTCATACAGATAAATATATTTCAGCAAAACAATAATTTAAAAGCTCTGCTGCCCCCAGTTTCTTCCATATTTGCCATAATTGCATAACAACAGGGATTTTACATCATGTGGATTTTCTTAACAAGATTCATATAGAATGTATTGGTATAGGAATGTCAGCTACAACACAAAAACATGGCGAGGATTAGAAATGTAATAACATTTCAGCTGTACTCTTGAGAATGAGAGAAACTGAAGATACCACAGTCTGATACAAAAGCCTATTGCCATAGCAATTTCTGTAGCTTCTCCATAAAAAGAATAGAGTTCAAGTCTATTAGTTATGCCACAGATTAAGGAGCATGTCAAGCTTGTCTACGCTGTATGATACTGCTTTTCCTTACTGTTTTATAGTACATACTACAGCTACTTAGATTGCATTAGGATTTCAGACAGGTTGTAAGAATTTATTTATCCTGTTGGAAAATAAATAAACTGAAACAATATCTTGAAAGTAATGAAGTACCTATGTTAACTTTCTTTCCACAATCTGTTAGTACTGTAGTTTAACTGCCCTTGTCTAATAGTTAAGGATAGCACTTATCTTCATATGAGTGTCTCAGTAGGATAAAACATATATACCCTGTTGCTTACATATCGTTCAATAAATTAACTCATTAAATATGGGAGATGAATTGATATTTAGGCGAAGCAAGGTTCAGTTTCTCAAAACAGCTAAGAAAGCCATGATATTTATGTTTATCAACCTATTTTTAAAAGAAGCAGGAGCTTCTTTAGTGGAAGTGGCTTTGGTTTTGAAGTCTTTCGTTATTTTTAATTTTATGGGTTTCTTTAAAAATGAAACTTAATCTTATAGTCAATGGTTCTGGTTTAGCAAGAAATGAAAGAGGCTAGACTGATCAGAAACTCTCAAACTAATCACACAGTACAACTATTTTAGGTGCATGGGCAGAATAGTGAAGGTAAACCTCTTGAAATATTTTATAAGAACAAAATGGAAAAATTAATCATGGACCCATTACAATAAAAAATTGTCACTGAGGAGGAGGGGGTTTAGATCACTTGGGTTTTCATGGGAATGTAAAGACAGATTTATGTCTTTTTCTTTGGCAGAACACAAAGCTGCTTACTGTATCAAAGGAGATAAACTGAGTATATGAAATTTTTTGTATTACCTTTAAGACTTATTTCTATATAAATGTAATTAATGATGAATATTTCCTTTGATTCAAGTTGTGTGTTATATTCCAACTCTTTTTATGAAGTCTGCCTAGATTTGCTAAGGCTTGAAGTTTTGGACACTAAAGATTCAGTGTTGTGACAGGTGGTATAATGGAGGGCAGAAATATATTCTGGAGATTGTATCTTCAGTTTTCTGCTCCATTACCAGCTACACCTTTTCTTTTTTTTTTTTTTTTTTTTTTTTTTTTTGTTTTTTTTTTTAATCCACCACAGAGCAGGGCTGTCTGTTCTAAGGGAAGAGGAGGTGGGAAAGAACAAACAGGGTGGAGCACACAAGGACCCGTGTTTTAGGAAACCTCTGATCTGTTTGATGAAGGAATACCCAAAAGCAGCCCTACAGACTCACCTTCTGCCTTGTCCTTTCTAAAATATCTGTTCATACATGGGTATTAAAAAGTTTGTGATGTGGGAGGAAAGAGAAGCCTCCTACAGAATAAATCAAGGATAGGTCAAAGAGCCTTTCATAGCTAAGAGATTAGTGGAACTTGGATGAGACTGTATTGAGAAGTTTGGTCAGCTTTGGCACATGTCCTGTCTCAAGCTGAAGTGCTTGAAACAGCCCTGAGATTTCTTCTGCCAACCCTATTGTGCACAGTCCATGTGGTTAAATGTCATGAATTTACAGCCTGTGGCTGAATAGTAATGATGTCCTTGTCAAGCTTTGGTTAGTACAACCTCCACTAAACTGCACGTTAGTTGAAATGTCTGTGTACACTATATTATGCTCACAAGTTGTACAACAGCATTGCAGTATGACTTCTGTTGGCCAATAGATTACCTAAGTGAAACGACTGGGAAGACTGCAGCTGAATTCCCATTTGACAAATGTTTTAATCATAAAATGTAATAAAAATTGTCACTTCCTCCTGTGCTGCCTATACTTGAAGAATGGTGGCCTTGTCACATCAAGGTTAAATTATGTAGGTAAGCAGCAAATTAATTAATGGTGACTTACAGTCACCCAACATAATTATCATTACTGCTTGTGGTCCCACAGTTTCTGATTATAGCAGTGCAGTAATTTTTTTGTAGTATTAAAATTCAGTCTACATTGTGCTGTGAATAAATTCATGTCAAATGCATCAGTAGTGTCTGATACTTTTGTGGTTTGGGCTGGGCTGGCCACTGAAATGAACGACAAATGCTCTTTTTTACTTCTCTCCCTTCAGGGACAGAGGATGAGAGAGAAAAGAGACTTATGAGTTTAAAAACTAAGCAACTAATAAAAATATTAATAAATTAATAAAATGATAAAAAGAGAAAGAATGAAATGTATACACACTATTTCCAAATGATATCAAGGTCCCAGGGTGATGATCACATCACTGGCAGGCACTGGGAAAGTCCCAGACTGGACTTAGTGACAGACAGGAACTGGATTCCAGACCTGCATTCAGAAACACACAGATTGGGATCAAGGACAGAGGACCAGACAGAGTTGTCCTCGGACAACTGTTGGTCAGTTTTGGGTCACTGGTCCTGTCTGCTTCTCCCCACAGGTGTGACCTCTCTGTGCTTTTCCACTTCGACCCTCCAATGGGGCATATAACAAACTTATCTGACCTTGGTTGTTATAGCAATACGTGTAAGCAAGAGCCTAACATTCCTTGGTATAAGTTATAAACAATCAGGTCTTATCACTCTGAAAGTAGAGACTGTTAGAAAAATATGATGTTAATTTCAGAGAGTTCAGTTAGTTAGAGGAGGCTTAACTGAAACGTAAAACTGCACTGAACAGAAAACCTGTTCTGTTTTACCCCAAACCAGGACAGATACAGAGGGATACTTTTTAAGGTATTGTCTCAAATTTAGTGCAGATATTAATGTTACATTTGTTAAGTGGCTGTGGAACCAGTTAAAAATGTGAGGTGTAAAACAGAGAGGAAAAAGAGAAACTGACATGAAACGCTCAACATCAAATCCAGTTTTTGCAAAATATCTTGAAACTATTTTAGAACTTAACAGTTTTAAGCAATCTTGATTTACAGCTATATAACTTAATGGGATTTGAATTTTCCTTGTTGATAAATCTGATTTGTTGGAATTTGCATATATGTTTATGTAAATATGCTGAGAAACACTGAAATCATATCAGTTTCTAAAATGACGTATGACAAGTAAAAAGTCTTGACGTAAAAATTTTCTCACAGTATTGCAAAACTCTTTTTCTTATTTTCCAAGTATAGCCATTGCATTCGTCAAGATTTGCTTATGACAGACATTGCTGAAGATATCTGCCTACCCATAACATCATACCAACTATGAAAATGTCATATGATAACTATTGCTCTTTCTCTAGAGGCCAGATGTTACAGCTAGTTATCACTGATGCAATACCTCTGAAGACTGGCAACTTCAGCTTGTGCCTAAGACTCTTGCAGTGTCATGACAGAAGTAAATACGCACCTTTCACATGGAATGTATGATATCAGTGCAATGAGATAAGGGAAACTGTAGCATCTTTAAAAATAAAAAGAAACATATTTTTCAACAGATGAGTATTGTATACTCTATCTTATAGGTCAACAGTATAACTAGAGATGAAATCACTAAATATTATTCTGTTTCCAATTACACCATTAAATGACACTCAGAAAAAAGTCCTACTCTGTTTCAAATGATATGAAGCCATACATATGTATCTAACAAAAATAGCTATGCCAGTATACAGTCAAAGTGCATTACATTCTAAGAAGTAATCAGTGATGATGTTTACCCTTTCAATAGGTAACTCTTAATAGGATAACTTCTTCACTTGAATAGTTTTTTGTAAATTGCCTCACAGCTCAAAAAACAATGAGTATTTAGGTCTGTAAATACTCTTGTAACACACATTCATTTGGAAAAATAAGGCTTTATTTATGGATGCTCTTTTAAAAAGTCAAGTTTTCATCTCAAAGAAGATGAATGGTTGGGTTTTTTTCTCCCCTCTCCCATCCCTCATGCATACAAGGCTTTGTGTTCTCCATGTTACCTACAGAAGCTTTTCTGATTTTTTTTTCCATATTTTTGGAGCATGAAGTTATGAATTGCTTTTCATAATAATTTCAATAAACAGTCACTGTTCAGAAATCTATGAAAATCAACTGGGGCAAACTAGAAGAAATGAGAAGGAAATAGACTCTACTATATAGGGTTTAAGTCTTCAAAAAAGAAAGGAAATCAAAGAACAATGGCTATACTTTTGATGATTTTGACTTTGTTATAAAACATAAGGAATGCACATGATTAATAAAACATTCAGGTCACTGTTGCTTTATTCTTTCCTTCCAACTTTTGTTGCTCCTGTCACAAAGAAATCTTAAAGGAGAAATTGATGAAGAGAGTAGGAATGTGCTGCTAAAATTTTATGTTTAATACAACTTACATAATTTATGTTCTGTGGTGGATTTTTTTGGTTGGTTGGTTGGTTGGTTGGATGTTGTGGTTGTTGTTTTTTGTTGTTGGGGTTTTTTTGCAACATGGTTTACCTTTCCACTGAGCAATAGCAAACTGCTAGATCTTAACAGGACAGCTTCCTCAAGAGGAAAATTACTCATGAAAAGTGTCAAAATATTTCACATACAACAATTCTGAGAGTGATGGTGAACAACAATTAATTCCCTCCTCCTTTTTGTTCCTCATAAATGTCAGCGCAGATTTCCTGTCTGAAGAAACAAAAGCCACCTCAGGAAAGAAATTTAGTCAAAAAACAAACAAAAACTTCTGAAAGTATTTCTTTTCCTTCTTCCAAGTTTCCTTTCTGTCTAGGGTCTTCTCAGTCATTCTGCATTTAAGTTATATATTTCCTAATTGCATGAGCCTCTGTGAACAATTAAAATTGCCCAAACAAAGGTAATCCAATAAAGGAGAATTACATGACTCTGGGCACTATGTAGAATAACGAAGGCTTTGGAAAACTGTATAAGAGTTTCAAATGATGTAGCTCGAAGTTGGGTGATTTTTGCTAAATACTGGGGGTGGTGTTTAATAAATCTGTGTAAGATTCTAAAAAATCGCAGGTCAAGTCCATAATAACTACTGAAACAGAGACTGGTCACAGATAAGTATGAATGTATGGTGCTACTTCCTGAAAAAAAGAAAAGTATCTTCTATCAGTATTTGATATTTACTTCTGCAAGTTTATTCGTTCTCTGTAATTCAAAGGGGCTCCTGTAGCTATGTCCACTATGCAGCAGAAGGCTGTCTGACAGAGCAACAGGAAAACATGCAAGACTGATAATTTTTTATTTATTCTAAGTGATTTGAAAGAATCTGGTAACCCATATATTCCACATAGATGACAGGAAAGAATAATTCTGTGAAAACTTATTTCCTTCCAAAAAGGTCTTGGTAACTTTTAACAAAGAGATAATTAATAATAGATCTTCTTGAACACTACTTTTTCAGTTTGATTTATGTCACGGACTTTTAAAAACTAGAATGCAAAGTTCTTCTTTTGAACACATAGATTTTCTACTCTGGAAGGACAGATTTAGGAACCCAACCAACCTTGGCATTTTCTGATCCTCCAGTATGACAGACTAACGGTCCTCCTGTGGTCCATGAAAGATCGTGGTAAATCCCTGAAAAACAAAACAAAGCCTTAGGATATTTTTGTTGGAAGACTGAACAATAAATAAGGGGATAAAAGAAGAAATGCTGTAGCCTTTTGTTTTCCAGCCCGGAAGACACTCCTGCCATGAATCTCTAGCCATGCGATTCTTTTCCTACCAACTGTCAGCCTGACCTTTGGTTGCACAAAGACTGTGTTTGTGATGGCACCTTTGGGAATGTATTGCTCAAGCTATTTATTGTGTGGACTTCTGAGTTGATTATTTTTTTTTCAAATTCCTTTCTTATAAAATACAGGGTGCAAATTAGGGCAAGTCTCAATAAACTTGAAGAATGAGTGGAGCTTAAAATAATAGGTCTTGACTGAAATATTTCTGATCTGTCATTAACTTTTACTGTGAAGTTATTTTTTGCAGGACTTGTGTTTATCTTGAATTTTGAACTCTGCTGTTAGTGGAAAAGACTGGTTTAGTTTTTCTGTGAGTGTCTGATGCCCTAGACGGACCATGTAAGTGCTGCTAGTTCCTAATGATGCTTCTGTTGCAGATTTGATCAGTGGTCTACATTTTGTATTCAACTTATCCATGGTTCTTTGACACAGACCTTTAATAGGACCTTCTGGCAGAAATGATTTTTTTCTACATTCCTCCTTCGCTACATTGGTGTGAGATGTCGGAGGGAACCGAGATGAAAATGGTGAGCTAAACTAAAATGTCTTTTATGTGTCTATGTGCAGAAGAGGAGATGTTAGAAATGTCCAGATATTGTGGTTAATTTTATTTTAAGGTCATCTTAAATTTTTTAGGGATTTTACTTAAAGGTAGAAGCAGCGACGCTAATTTAACAGAAAGCTCAATGAGGTGCACCAGTTTTGCTTCATAATAATGAAGAGGGAACGTTTACTACAGAAATCCTATTAATGCTTAGATAGTTGTTCTGTTGGTCTATGGTCTGTGACTAGACTTACCTAATATGAGGTTTTGTTTACTTATATGTATTACTAAAATCCTCAATTAATGTAGAAGTTTAATAACTATTTCTTTATTAAATTTTTGCCTGTTAAAAATTGTTACATATAAGACAAAGATTGGCATCACAAGAAGACACAAGGAAATAATCAAGTTTCTGCTTTATATGTAGCTTGTTAATTTTTAAAGTCTGAGTGGAAGTCAGTGTTCTAAAAGACTTTTGCCTTTTTAAGTGATTGTTTGACTTGTTTACCCCTAGAATTTTTTAAAGGAAAATGAACATGTTTCTACTTGTGACTGATTCAAGTAGACTACTCAGTAAACCACCATTTCTCATAATACCTTAAATTTGCTTTGAAGGTTTATATGCTTTATTTCATTCCCTAATATTTGCATGTATATGTTTCTCACATTACTGAGTGTCCCCTGTGTATCGGTAAAAAGATAACTTTTCACTTGTTAGTGACTTTTCTAATTTATTTTAATTTATTCTGTGGCTTGTTTAACACTTTCAAGAAACATAATGATGATGCATAGTGTTTTTATTCTGCTTAAAGAATATTTTTTTTAATTGTTCTTCTCTCATACACTGTTTCAGTGCTAGTTAGTGTCTTAGAACACAGTCCTCAAGTCTTTTCATTTCATTTCAGCTCTGCTACTTGAAGATTCTTCCTAGGTTCCATTATGCTTTTCCAAATCCAGATTAACATGATAGTGATGAAAGTCTTTGCAAGGCCTTGTTTTCCTTTGCTATATGGCTTAACAGGAGTCAACTCAGTACAGTGTAAAAAGATTTTAAGATAATTTTCTGTAGTCAACAGCTGTTCCTGTTTTGCAGAGGGTCTGATTTGGTCCAACAGATGGACATTTATGGTATCTTATGCTTGTGCTCTTAGGGGTCTTGATTTATCACAGTAACTCATAGAAACCACTGAAGTTAAACAGGCATAACACAGTAGTGACGTAGTGATAAATTAGGATTTTATTGTAGTTTTGCAGAGCAGTCAGACAACTCCAGAGGTAACAAAGTATGTTATTCTCAGAATTTTAACATCAATCTGAAGTCTTGTTCTGTAAGCTTTAACATTCTCGGCTTGATGGATCAGGTACATTGGTGGTTCAGATATAATAAAATAATAATTCAGTCTCAACAATTTAAACAAGGTTTCTTTTAGATATTACATACAGATTTCTATAGGCCACTGACACAACTGTTGCATTGTGCATCTGCATGCAGACATAACATCTGGGGAGCTCACTCAGAATAGATAGAGAGAGAGAAAGAATGAGCTATGTGACCGTTTCTTACTTGTGGTCAGTTTTTAAATCTACTGAAAATGAAGGAATACAAACTTCTTGAGAACGCTGAGAGGCAGAGTTGTTAATCTTACACAAAATATTTAACATCAGGTTGAGTCTAACATATCTGGGTTTTTGGCAAAGAACAAATAGTACAGATTACTTCAGTAAACGAGGCAGCACCACTGATCATCTGATAATTCTATTTAGATTACAATTGTGGTGAGTGCAATTCATGTCATTAATAATAAAAAATAATAGTAAAATTTAAAATATTTATGATGGATTTATGGTCAATTTATAAGTATGTGACTCAGTCTGTGAAGATGTAAATGCACACAGAAACTTAGCTTAAACAAATTTAGAGAGAAGAAACACATTTTTTTCTTTTAGCACCAGCCAAAATCAATATGGTAAATATAACTTATTTACCATATACTTACGTGGAACATACCCGCAAAGAAAATAATGGTGTTATACTAAAACTTGGTATGCCTGTGCTGGTCTAATTGAGATAGGATAAATAGCAGTAGTATTGATTTACTGAGAAGACTCAGAGGGATGTTATTACATCTATAAACCTAGGCCTCTTACTTCTTTGCCCCATCATGTGATCAGATGCCACAGCAGAATTCAAACCATATGCTGATATTCCCATCAGAACTGCACCCATCCTTGTATTATGAGATTACCTTTTAAAAAATGTTGTATGAACGAAGGTTCTTAATGCACAGAAGTGTCTTGCTGATGTTCCTGGAATGAGAGGGAGGGAAGAGTCTGTGGCAGTAGTTCACTGTTCACTGTCATACCTAGTTTTCAGTTTGCTTAACTTAGGATATAGCACGTTTTTATGCTTCTTAGAGCATCCAAGGATGTCCTGTATTTACAGATGGGAAGAAAGTTAATCTCTTAGGGCTTATTGTGATGGAAATGGTGAAAAAACAAGACACCTGTCTTTCTTCAAACACAGGAAAGCTGACGGCATACAAGTTAGTCTCCTCATAGGGATATTTCTCATCATACTGATAACCACAGCAGAAATAAATCCTGTCAGCAGTCATTTTGCTTCTTTGTATCAAAAAATATTTTATACAACTAGAAAAAGGAGCTGGAGGTATGGGTCTGTGGCTCTGCTGCATCTGCCACCTTAAATTGCCTTTAATAAATTGCCCAATGATGCACATTAAAAGTCCAGACTATCCTGTATGTTTGTGAGAAAATGTAAAGGGTGCAAAGAGATATATTTGCACATGATTTTTCTACACCTGGAACAATTATATTTTATGTGAACAAGATGAAAAATCAGTAAGCTGCTACGAAAAAATTCACCTAAAATACCAAACAGCAGGAGTTTAATCTATTTTGCATTGTCAATCTGTGTTAAGCAACTCCAAACTGACAGTCACGAAGAGAAAGTATTCCACTTCCTTAAGATACTGAGTTTCGACTGATTTCTATTTAACGTTGTGAGGATTCAACACCTAAGACAGTTAGTTAATGTCATCTGCTCAAAAAGATATTTGCATCAAATTGGAGTGGACTTGAAGAACATTATGTGATTTTTCACGGGTTCTGGTTTCTCACCTAAATTTGATGTCTGGGAACTTGGTCAGTCAGTATGTGAGAGACGTACCTTAAGACTTCATTGTAATTCAAAACTAAGGAGGATGTTTCTAGTAGTCCAAAGATGAAAAAAAAGTGGTTGTGAGCTCTCATCTTCTTCTACAGTCATCTTTGCACTTCTTTATGCACTATGTTAGTGGCTATTTTTGAATAGCTTGTGTCTGTATGAGCTCCCTGCCTACTCCTTCTTTATTCCTTAAATTTCAGGGGGCTCAGTTACACCTGGATGTGAAATAGAAGATATTTTTGCAGCATTTCTTGCATGGATCTCATCAGGATCTGTTTACATATCCCTTTAAAGCAAAAATCTCATAAAAGATGTTATTATTCTGGAGTTCTGTTTCCATTTCTGGCAGTTTTCAAAGTCTTAACTATATGTTTTATTTTATAAATTTTTATTTATAGTTTTGTTTTATAACTTNCTTAATTTGCAGAAGAGGAGGCTGAGGG
>VXBO01008122.1:24072-45630 GCA_013400135.1 Rhinoptilus africanus
AGAAAAGAAAAGAAAAGAAAAGAAAAGAAAAGAAAAGAAAAGAAAAGAAAAGAAAAGAAAAGAAAAGAAAAGAGAAAATAACCAAAGCTCCAGGGATGAAAAGCTGTGTGAGCCAAAACTAAAATAAAGAATTTTATTAAATCTTATGAGCCTGTATAAAACCCTGATAAATATCAAGCATCTCTAGTTCTCCCAACAACTTGAAAATGCCTAAAAAGACTGTCTCATCTTCTTGTT
This sequence comes from Rhinoptilus africanus, assembly GCA_013400135.1. Classification (NCBI taxonomy): domain Eukaryota; kingdom Metazoa; phylum Chordata; class Aves; order Charadriiformes; family Glareolidae; genus Rhinoptilus; species Rhinoptilus africanus. The sequence goes on from VXBO01008122.1 coordinate 24,310, forward strand.
TTATGGCAAAAAAATCACTTCACAGCTGTTATCTATTACCTTGGAGACAATGCTAACAGTTGGGATACAATAAACCCCTGATGATAAAAAGTGTAAGTGTCATCACATCTAACTATAATAGTGTGAATGGTCCAACTATAATAGAGCAAATGACCTGACAGCTCCTACTCACTGAGTATTACCGCCCGTCACCAGCAGCAGACCAAAGGACAAGAATACTCTCATTCTGCATACAGTGCGCCTTGGGAAAAGCACAGTCCTATTAACTTACTGGTGGCAGTGAGAGAACAGTTGTCAAAGTGCCTGGAAGCAGACCAGCAGACTGTTGACTTAATTATGCCAGACAACAGAGCCAACGTTTTAAAGCTGTGAAAGATGGCAATTTTTCACACTTCACCTTCCTCCATTTTTTTTCTGATAGCCAGACTTACCCAATTCAATATTAAATATTAAATATAGAAATTATCCTTGTGCCTCTTCCAAATGTAAAATAAAATAAACTCTCACCACTAAAGTTAAGTCACGAAATTGTAACTCTTATGTTAGGATTCGATGTGAAAATATAGTGCTACTGATCAAACTATTATTTCATAATAAGTTTAAAGAAATAATGTACAATGTGGTCTACTGTTTAGATCATAACCTCTGAGTATTGCAGGAATGCAGACACAGATTTATAGGTGCTACATCGAAAGCAAAATGCTCACACATTCTGATCCCATACATCTATGTTGTCCATGCTTTTCATTGCACTTCTGTAAATTTTTAATAATGACTTATTACATGTGCTCTTAAGTTTACATGTAAGGGCTGAGAGTTTCACCTTCTCCTTTGTAACTGTGCCATACAAAGCTTCAGATTTTAAGTGCCTTCTGCTCAAAAGGGCTATACTACCAGACCATACTTCAGATTTGTCTGTAATTGGCCTAAGATGTTTTTTTTTCTGCATAATGATTCATTTCAGTATTATGTTTGCATGACTAAAGCATTTATAAAACCCATCAACTGAACTATAGTATACACTTACACTTTCCATCAGCATATCCCTTTTTTTTTTTATTACAAAAATATGTATCAGTACTTCAGTGCTATAGACGGGAAAATAAAATTAGATACCAGTCTTGTGACTTATTCTGGTTCCATAAATCTATAGTAACCTGTACATAAATCCATTTGCAAGCCATTTTGATCTGGCTTTATGTTGATGAGACTTGAAAATGTACTGCTTATGCTATTTAAACTGTTTCATTAATAATTCTATTACTTTTTTGAAGTCTACTTTCAAATCAGATTTTTGGTGTAAACAATCACAGTAATGACCTTTTTTCCTATTGATACAAATACATCATTGTTTAAATGTAATTATTTTCAAGAATCTTGACTTTGTTAAAGCTTTTGGTTTGTATTCGGAACACTTCCAATACAAATTCAACTACTCAGACAAACATCAGTTTGTTTTTCAGGGCTTCTTTAGCTATAATCACTATTCTGATACATTGGAACTTAAAATACATGTTTAATGATTTCATATCTAAGTATGGAAACAACCAAGGACTACTGGGTCAAAGAAGGAGGATCTGACTGCCATTTGCCCTATTATGATTTTTCTGATTCCAGCTGAAGCTGGAGGTAGATTTCATTATAGAGGGTGCATCTTATCCCCCTTTGAAGCAGGAAATAAGTGAGCAACCAGTGGAAAACATTTTCACTATGCTGACTTCTGCTTATAAATAATCTGTTTCAGACAACTCCTGACTCTGTATTCTTGTTTCTAAAACAGTGTTTCTAAAACAAAACAGGCTCCTGGACCAGATCCAGGCTCCGCGGTGGCTCAAAGAGAATGTGGGGCACTTCATGGGTAACCCACAGCGTATCACTATCTTCAGCTCTGGCTCCGCCTACATAGTCCTCCTCATCCTCTCCCACCACTCTGAAGGTCTCCTCCAGAAGGTCATCATGCAGGGCAGGATGAAAAAAAAATTTTTTTAGTACAATCAACACAACTTCACCAAGGGTAAATGGTGCCTGACAAACCTGATGGCCTTCTATGAGAAGGTCACAACATCAGTAGACAAGGGAAGAGCAACTGATGTCATTTACCTGGACCGTAGCAAAGCTTTTGACACTGTCCTGCATGACATCTTGGTCTCCAAACTGATAAAATATGGTTTTGATGGATGGACAGTTCAGCGGATAAAGAACTGGCTTGACGGCCGCACCCAAAGACTGGCTGTCAATGGGTCCATGTCCAAGTGGAGACCAGTGACAAGTGGAGTCCCTCAAGGATCAGTACTGGGACTGGTCTTGTTTAACATCTTTGTCAGCGACAAGGACAGTGGCCTAGAGTGCACCCTCNATAGTATCTTAGGGAGGCCTAGAAGAAAGCTGGTGAGGGACTTTTTAGGATGTTGGGTAATGGTAGGACTAGGGGGAATGGATTAAAACTAGAGATGGGTCAATTCAGAATGGATGTTAGGAAGAAGTTCTTCACCATCAGGGTGGTGAGACATTGGAACAGGTTTCCCAGAGAGGTGGTGGAAGCCCCATTCCTGGAATTTTTTAAGGCCAAGCTGGATGGGGCTCTGAGCAACGTGATCTAGTGGGAGATGTCCCTGCCCGTGGCAGGAGTGTTGGAACTACATGATCTTTAAGATCCCTTCCAACCCTGACAATTCTATGATTCTGTGATTTTTCATGATTTTTTTCTCAGAGGTGACACTCAGATCCACAATAGTCAAAGCACAGATGTTGTTAAAAGTAGAGTGAACGGGATTTATTCATGTCAAGTGGTGATGCTTTGATGAGGTCTACAGAGAAAAGAATAAGATATGGAAATCAGTAGAATTTGAATTTACATTGGTTAGTAATGTTGCTCACCTAAACCTGTACTGTCTTGTCTACTACGTATTTGAAACATATGATCCAGTGCTCTTTAGCATTACTTTCTGAATTCTGCTCTCTCCTCCCAGTTGTAACTGTTACTTTAGAAAAGATATGCTTGAATCATTGTGGATCCTTGATACCCTGTTCTAAAAGTATTTCATTTTAAAATGGATAGGAAACTTGTTATAAAATATTTTAAGTACTGAATTGTGCAGGGCTTTGAAGGGATCTATGACAGACATTTAACTCTACATAAAATCTGAAAGCCAATAAAATATTTCTATTGACCAGTATTGTTAATAATTCTCCTTCGGGAAGATATCTGTCCTTGAATAAGTAGCTTTGATTTCTCCCAGAAGACTACATTTTGAGTGACCTACCATGTGTTTAAAACATCACTGTCTGTTGCCATGGAATTTATTTCCCTGCTGGATCGAGCACAAGAAGAAAGCTTAATTTAAATGTGAGGATCTGAATTCTAGAAAAACGATACATACTATGTATGGAAAACAAATGGGGAAAAAAAATCTGAAGGACAGAGAACATTTATTGTAATACAAACAAAAAAATAATGCAGAACCAAATTCTCCAAAAATCTCAGCAGCTTCTGAAATACATTTGTAAGCCATCCATTTATATTGAAAAATCCTGATTCATGCATCTTTGAGTCATGAGTGTTGGTACTGTTTGTCTGGTTTCTTTTTCCTGCACAAAATTCCAAGGGAATTAAAACTGCAGTTAATATTTACCTGTTATTCTTCCAATTAAAGCCAAAAGAGGGAAAAAGAGACAAAATTATATGTCAGAAATAAAATGCAACAACGCAGATTCCGCCTCACACCTCCACCTCATTAATGGTCACATTAATGTCACGAGAAAGATATGAGAATTAAATAGGAGAGCTTCACCATGTAATTTTAAATTATTTTTTTTCCTTGAAATTTCAAGTCATTATTGGGATTATAAATCTTGCAAAGTTAAATGGTTAGATGCGGTCTAATCATTGGTCTGCATATATTATAGAATCATAGAATCATAGAATCGGTGAGGTTGGAAGGGACCTTTAAAATCATCAAGTCCAACCATTGACCTACCCTGACAAAAACCCCTTCTAAACCATGTCCCTAAGTACCTCATCTACCCTTTTCTTAAACACCTCCAGGGATGGTGAACCTACCACATCCCTGGGCAGCCTGTTCCAATGTTTAATAACCCTTTCAGTGAAAAAATGTTTCCTGATATCCAATCTAAACCTGCCCTGACATAACTTGAACCCGTTTCCTCTTGTCCTATCCCTTGTCACCAGGGAGAAGAGGTCAGCCCCCATCTCTCTACAACCTCCTTTCAGGTAGTTGTAGAGGGTGATGAGGTCTCCCCTCAGCCTCCTCTTCTCCAGGATAAACAACCCCAGTTCCCTCAGTCGTTCCTCATAAGGTTTGTCCTCCAGACCCCTCACCAGCTTCGTAGCCCTCCTCTGGACACGCTCCAACACCTCAATGTCCTTCCTGTAGTGAGGGGCCCAAAACTGAACGCAGTACTCGAGGTGGGGCCTCACCAGTGCCGAGTACAGGGGGATGATCCCTTCCCTAGTCCGGCTCACCACACTATTCCTGATACAGGCCAGGATGCTGTTGGCCTTCTTGGCCACCTGGGCACACTGCTGGCTCATATCCAGCCGGCTGGCCACCAACACCCCCAGGTCCCTTTCTGCCGGGCAGCTTTCGAGCCACTCCGCCCCGAGCCTGTAGCGCTGCTTGGGGTTGTTGTGACCCAAGTGCAGGACCCGGCACTTGGCCTTGTTGAACCTCATGCCATTGGCCTCAGCCCATCGATCCAGCCTGTCCAGATCCCTCTGCAGAGCCAACCTACCCTCCAGCAGATCAACACTCCCGCCTAGTTTAGTGTCATCTGCAAACTTACTGAGGGTGCATTCGATCCCCTCGTCCAGATCATTGATAAAGATATTAAAGAGAACCGGCCCCAGCACCGATCCCTGGGGGACACCACTTGTGACCGGACACCAACTGGATTTAACTCCATTTACCACCACTCTCTGGGCACGGCCATCCAGCCAGTTCTTTACCCAGCAAAGAGTACACTTGTCCAGGCCATGAGCAGCCAGTTTCTCCAGGAGAATGCTGTGGGAAACGGTGTCAAAAGCTTTGCAAAAATCCAGGCAGATGACATCCACAGCTTTTCCCTCATCCACCAAGTGGGTCACCTTATCATAGAGGGAGATCAGGTTTGACAGGCATGACCTGCCTTTCATGAACCCATGCTGACTGGGCCTGATCACCCTGTTCTCCTGCATGTGCCGTGTCATGGCACTGAGGATGAGCTGTTCCATGACCTTCCCAGGCACCGAGGTCAGACTGACTGGCCTGTAGTTCCCTGGATCCTCCTTCTGGCCCTTCTTGTGGATGGGTGTCACATTTGCCAGCCTCCAGTCAGCTGGGACCTCCCCGGTTATCCAGGACTGCTCATAAATGATGCAAAGTGGCCTGGTGAGCACTTCCGCCAGCTCCAAAATAGGAAATAAAAATACAAAATAGGAAATAAAACAGGCAAGTTGCAATGGAATAGATAACAATAAATGCAATAAACTTTCAATAATTTAAGTTAAATTTAATAAAGGCTAAGATTTATATCTAATGAGGCTTATAATTATTTCTAGTGGATGAAGAATAGAAAGAAGAAGGGAAAACAGCCTATTTGAAAATAAAAGAAGTGAATTATATTTGATGTATAGCTTGAAGTTCCTGGAAAACTGCATGTGGATGTGAAAGCCAAGTGTTAAAACATCTGTTAAAGATACATGCTAGGATTTTTGCTTGAAGGCGTAGCAGGGGTGGATAACAGCAAAAGGGTCTCAAGAAACATCATAAATAATCATTATAAATAAGCGGGGGAAACAAAATTCATTTCTTCTTGTGCAGTTTTGCCTGACATTTGTTTTAATCATATCTTTATTTTTAAATAAATGTGCTTTTTTCATTTCACTGTTTGTTGGGTTATTTTTATTGGATGTCTATGTTGCAACAGAGGTAGATAACTTTTCTTTCCTTTTTTCCCCTCCACATGATTTTACCAAGAAGAAAACATCTGCAGTCAGTCATTTGGTGTTTTGTCAGCTCACATCAAGATTGTTTCAATGTCATTCTGGTATTCTGGTGTAGCATGGGGCTGTAAGTAAGCATCAGGCAGTACTTTCCTCTCTATGGTGGAACTCTTTCCCACACAAATGTCTGGCATGGATATCAGGCAGCACCTAAATTTGTTTAACTGTATTCTGAGGACTTGGAGAGGTTTTACATGTTTTATAAAGCCGATACTGGCTGTCTGCACAGGAAGGAACTTCACAAGGAAACCATCTGACATCTGTGCTCCAGAAATTATAGTTCATCCTTCAGAAAGCTATTTTTACTCTTTTAAAAATGTCATGTTTAGTTACTGTACATTTTCAAGTCTCTCTTTCCTGTTGCCCGTTTTCAGGCAACCTGAGAAAACCTGAGAGCTTGGATGTTGACGCTGAGAGTACCTGATATAGTCTATAGGGCAGAGGAAATAAGGACTGTGTGTGAATAGTTTTAAAAGCATGCTTTCTAGAAGAATTGTGGACTAGAGGGTCAAAAGATAAGCAGAGAGCTATGGGTTCAGAGATCAGTGAGGAGCACCACTCTCAAGCTGGAGAAAATCCTAAATGCGCAGGAGCAGACTGTCCCCATGGGTCAGAAGATGAAGAAGAAGGGAAGGGGACCATCCCATCTGAACAGAGAGCTTTGGCTGGAACTTGGGGGAAAAAGGAGAGTTTATGACTTTTGGAAGAAGGGGCAGACAACTCAGGACAGCCACAAGGATGTTGTGAGGTTATGCAGGGAGAAAATTAGAAGGGCCAAAGCCTCAGTAGAAATTAATCTGTCCACTCTGGTAAAAGACAATAAGAAAAATTTCTGCAAATACAATAGGAACAAAAGGAGGGCTGAGGAGAATCTCCACCCTCTATTGGATGCGGAGGGGAAATATAGTAACAAAGGATAAGGAAAAGGCTGAGGTACTTAATGCCCTCTTTGCCTCAGTCTGTAATAGTAAGACCAGTTGCTCTCAGGGTACTCAGCCCCCCAAGCTGGAAGACAGGGACAGGGAGCAGAATGAAGCCCCCATAATCAAAGGGGAAATGGTGAGTGATCTGCTAGACCACTTAGGCACCCATAAGTCTATGGGGCAGGATGGGATCCACCCAAGGGTACTGAGGGAGCTTACAGAAGTGCTCACCAAACCACTTTCCATTATGTATCATCTGTCCTGGCTAACCAGGGAGATCCTAGTTGACTGGAGGTTAGCAAGTGTGACATCCATCCACAAGAAGAGCTAGAAGGAGGATCCAGAGAACTAGAGGTCTGTCAGTCTGACCTCGTTGCTGGCGAAGGCTGTAGAGCACCTTGAGTGCTGTCACGCGGCACATACAGGACAACCAGGTGATCAGGCCCAGTCAACATAGGTTTATGAAAGGCAGGTTCTACTCGGCAAACATGTTCTCCTTCTATGACAAGGTGACCCACTTAGTGGATGAGGAAAAGGTTGTGAATGTTGTTTACCTGAACTTTAGTAAAGTCTTTGACACCATTTCCCACAGCATTCTCCTGGAGCAACTGGCTGCTCATGACATGAATGGGCATATTCTTCACTGTGTGAAAAACTGGTTGGACAGCCAGGCGCAAAGCGTTGTGGTGAATGGACTTAAGTCCAGCTGTCGGCCAGTCACAAGTGGTGTTCCCCAGGGCTCTGTGTTTGGGCTAGTTCTGTTTAATGTCTTTATCAATGATCTGGACAAGGAGATCGAGGACACCCTCAGAAAGTTTGCAGGTGACACCAAGTTGGGCAGGAGTATTGACCTGCTGGAGTTGAATGGCTCTACAGAGGGATCTGGACAGGCTGGATCAATGGTCTATGACTTCTCAGACTCGACATATAACTATAGTTTAATCTGCTCCTAAGATCCCATTTCATTGGCTGGTCATTCCACATAAGGCTGAGAATTAATTTTTCAGGAATAGTGCTGGGCACCTTCAAAAATCTATGCATGTTCCCTAATTCTTTCTGAGGCATGAATGATAGGAGGCAAAATTGAGTCTGTCCAGTCCTTTCTAATTATTGAGAGTTGATACTATCTGCTTCCATTACAGCATTAAAAACACACACTAAAGACACTAATAAAACTAAAAAGAGTAATACTTTTAATTCCAAATATTCTGTCACGGGAATAGAATGTAATTACCCAATTATATATTAATCATAAATCTTCTTTTTATTTCTGTAGAACATATTGATGGCAAATCTTGAAGTTTGTTATGCCCTTTTTTTTCAGTAATGGAACAGGAATTCTTGCTAGCTTTCAGTTAAGCAGCAGAAGGTTTGCTGTTGTGCTGCTACAGCAGATTTATGTCTTTTTTTTTTTAACTAAGACAAAACATACAGTTTTTGATAAAAGTAAAATGTTCACAATTGCAACTGTTAAATAGCAAACCTGAATCGTCATCGAGTAAATTGTTATTTTTCACAGTTTCTTTATTCTTTCTGATTCTGGCAGCTTCAGAAGATTAATTTAGTGATATCTGTAGAACTGAACATGGATCATGACTTTCATGCAATGTACTCAGAATGGAAATTCATTATATTTCACAATATTGGAAATTATAAGAAAGGGTTAAGAAGCCAGAGGAAACTTCATCTATATTATCTATTATACTGATACTGAGGTCCAAAGCAAGATCCATTTTCTGAATTTAAAGCTTCCAAAGCAGTATTTTCCCAGAGGATTCCTTTAACTGAAGTTAAAATGTCTCTAGCTGTCTGTCCTGTGGCTTAATTGTTGGGATGCAGACAGACTTGTCATTTATTTTGATTAACAGTCATTTCTATTAATGTTTTTGGAAATAAAATAAACAGAAGTACTACACCAACTCTAACAATCTTTTTGTTAGCTTAATGATATGTGATGTTTTTTTAATAGGTCCAGTTCTTAGAGTCATGTGTCTACACCAGACTCCACTCTCATTAAAAATAAATACATTTCTACTCCACATTGTTGCTAGAATGCTTGAAGATATGACTTTTTAAGGATTAATATCCCAAACACAACTGCCTTAAATGCAATATTTTTTTAAAAAAAACCAACTTTATGATGCTGAAGTAATTATTTATTAATGTTTAGAACTGGTAATACTTCATTATTAAAAACAAATAAAGGTAACCTATGCAATGAGTTTAAGTGAGCAGTGAGAAGCACAGAAAACAGTCTGCAATTAGCTTTGTTTCTGAGGCTTTGGCCAGTGTAATAGTACTGTAGCTGCCCAGCTTATTCTTCTGCTGATTTTTAACCTCCTTTCTGATTCTAATCTGCCACACTAAGTACTTACCCTCACATAGACTTGAACCACTCTTCTCAAACTGTTCTCTTCTTCCTCTTCTTCTTCTTCTTAATTGTTGGGGGGTTTTATTATTATTAACACTGAATTAAAAAAAAAAAAATCTACTTACTGATTTAAATATCCATTTGCATAAAAACTTTCATGGTAGAATTAAAAAAAATCCTTTTAAAGGAATTTATTGTTAATCCTACATTTATCGTTTGGTTCATTATTTTATTATTTCAGGTATTTTTCTGTAGCATCTTGTACTCTGCTCAAGATGTGTTTTCACTAGCAAAACATAAATAGGTGATCAACATATATATAGATAAGAAGAGACTATTGCATATTAAATAAAATAATCACTTGTGGTTATTGTGATCACTTGTGATGGAGACTATCTGGAGACAGCTTGTGAATTTAGAGAAAGCAGGATCTCATTGTTGAAACTGTATAGGCCTACTTGCTAGAGAAGATAATATGAAGCTCAGTCTCTCATGGCTTGTCCTTCCTATCTTTAAGAAGAAAGACTAGTATTCAAACAAAAGTAACTATTGCATCTTGGAGTATGTACTTCCTGTCACAAGAGATACTTGTTATTTAAAAGCATCACAGACATTTTTGCTTGGTTGGTTTGGAATGAAGATTATTCCATATTACTTACCTTTCAGCGTGGTTGATGACTAAGCAAATAAGAAGACCACAGTAATTCATTACTAATTTAATCTGCAGGGAGAGTGATTGAAGGTATGACATACTTAGATACATTAAGTCTTGTGTATCATCCAGTTGTTGCAGACCAGCATCTGTGAAAAAACAGACACCATACATAATCTCAAATACAACTGTTATTGGTACTCAGTTTCATACTGTAAAGAGTTGACATATCCAAGACAATTAGTCAATTCTACCACCATTTTTTATGTTGCCGTTTCTTAGCCCCTTGATCTGACTGGTTGAACAAGTGCAGGAAGCCATAAGCCTACATTTTTACAATGAAAATGTGAAGTTAAAACTGTTATATGTAGTTTATATAGAGAGAAATATTACTGAGACGATAACAACCAAGCTTAGAATGAGCAAGAGTTTCTGGATCCCAAAATGTACATTTAATAGAGACTTAGTGATTCAGATCAGAAATAAAAAAGGCTAGGCTGACAAATGTTTTTCAAAAGACTAGTATGTAGTCAAGGTTGTATCAATAGATCAGTGTGTGTTTTAACAATCAGGTGTTGCAAATTACAATAATTTGTAATTTTAAATCTTCATGAGTTCCGTTTCTCCTCACAGATCATTGTTGCATTCCAAAACTGAGAAGATCTTCATACTTCATAAGGAGATATTTCAAACCTGAGTCCAAAAAAATGAGTTATCCTGTTAAGTGAAGATGGTACAGTGGGAAGTTAAGCTGGTCATTTCACCTAGACAGGTAGCTACATAGAGGAATTACTCCCTCAAAGCTCACATGCTTTCAAAGAGAGAAGAAAAAATTAATGAATGTCGAAGAAAAAACTCATACACATAAGCAGAAATTTCTTTTCCCCTTTTTAGTGTTTATTAAGAGAGTTCTACCAAACTCTATAAGTAATCAGAGTTCCAGATCCTCATGTACGACTTTGTAACATGTAGTAAGGAGGACACTCACCTTAACAGTAGAGACAGAATTTCAGAAAATATAGCCTGTAATCAAGACTGATATAGAGATGGCACAAAACCTTAGACAGTAACTACAGCTTTCAACATTTTAAGCATAGGAGCATAATGACATTTGTGATTTTTACAGGGCACTTTGTGGAGCAACAGTTGAAGGCCAGGATAGAGTAGAACAACTAAGTTAGTTCTGAAAATGTGTGAGCAACTGGATCAAGGCCTGGCTGACACAGAGGTGCCAACATTACTAATACATAAACTTGCATCTGAATCCGGGTCTGCATTGCTAAAACTGTGGCCAGCATACACAGTGTGATACGTAATAAAGTATGAAGAAACAGACTTATTTTCTGAGGGTAAAATTTGTGACCAGCATGATATATTGATACTCAAAATAAATACCTAGTTTATTCTTTACGGTAAGTTATTCTGAAGGCTATTGCAATGAGAATAACATATGTCTAAGTTTTTAAAGCATTTGTTGAGTTTTAAAAGGTGATGCTCATCAAGTTCAGCTGTACTCTGTAAAACAAGCAATGGAAGAGTTGTCATGAAAATAGTGGATTTGCTACTGAGGCTGAAGTCCACCAAAGGACCATCTGATTTACTACAGAGAGAAAGGGAAAATACAGAAAGACTTATAAGGTAGAAAAGAAAATGGTATAGTGAAAAAATTGAGATGCAGAAGATGTTCCTTCTGAACTCAGTTCTGTTCTTGATGACTTGGAAGCTAGTAGTGAATAATGGGGTGAAACGATGGACAGTTGCTTGCTTTGTGTTAAAAACATTAGGTATACGCAAGAAGTACACAGAAATAAATAATAGGAAACTATGATAGATTTATCTAGTAGATTACATTAAATTTGCAGCCTACTGAAACAGATTTTAGAACTGTAGGACGTTTGCCAAGACCATGGCAGGATTTTCAGGTGAGTGAATATAAATTGGTATAGGTTCTGACAGCTGACAGGAGCTAACAGCTGCTCTGAAGCCTGACAAATTGGCAATTTCAAAATGTTTTAGTATCAGAGATCTTCTACAGAGATCTTCTAGCAGGATGTAGTGTCATCTGGAAAACTCAAAATCAGCATCAGGGTTAACAGAATTTGAGTGGAAAGTGTGGGAAATCATGGAAAATAATTTAGGAAGTAAACCTGTGAGCTAGTAACTTCAGGTGCTATTCTCAAAAATTAACAAACTGAAGAGAGGATGTCAGTGTGAAATGTCAAATGAAAAATGGTCAACCATTACAGAGTATAGAACAAAATTATTGAGATTCTTACTGATATATAAACCAAACTGATTTTAAATCTTCTCAGCTAAAAAAACTTGTTCAAAATAGTACTCATCACTTTCTGAAACCCAGCCAAAGAAAAATGGACTATGTATATACTCATCACAAGGGTTGCTGTTGAAGAGAGATAAAAACTATACTGAAACACTGAAAGATACAAAAATATCAAGGTATGAGCTGTACCAATTGGCTTCGGTTATCTTGTCCATGCCAGCAACTCCAGGGAGTGTTGAATTGGCATTTTCAAGTTTTGTCACTGCAAAGATTCAATATGAAAGGGGTAATCTTGAATTATGCAATGCTCGAGAAGCTGAAGAATTTTAGAAAATTGTAATACTGTCAGTAAAACATAATATAAAACCATTGCCATAAGCATTCCTTTCTAGTCTTACTACATAAAATATGTTTATGTAAGTGCTAATATTGATCATTCTTATTCGTTATCTTTTTATCAAAGCATCATAAGCACCGAACAAACATGACATTAATTCTCCTGTTAACACAGGACATGAATGCTGAACTTCCTTGTTTTCTGGTTTTATCAGTTATGTGATTTCCTTTTTCACTTATTTCTTCTTATTCAGTATGTGATTTCTGATACTCTTATCTAGTAAAAATACTATTGTTGCAATATTATTGTAAAATACAATATAGATACATTCCAATCCCTTAAATGTTCGTGCCTTTGTTTCAGCTTCAGCGTTACGGTAATAGAGCAATTTCAAAATATATGATTTCTGATACTTGCTCTCAGTTATCACCACTTTCTCATATTAAATGGTACAAATGAATTAATCTAAATTTCCCATATAAGTGCTAGTTACAAAATGTTCTTGACACAATGTGAGTCATTACCAGTACCCCTGGTATTTTTTTCTGTCAGCATGAGCCAGCTAGAAATGGTGGGGATGAATTAAACTAGTTACTGAATGTTTCTTGATCTAATCCAGATCAGCTCTAGTTACAGCTGAAGCTGAATTTGAACTCATCTTAAAAACAAACAAGAAAAAAAATATCTTTTTTTCAACTCCTGTTATAAAAGTTCATACCCTTTTCCTTGAAATATGTGTGTATGTAATAATAATTAATAATAATTGAGAAAGTATGACAAGTAAACACCATGCATTAGTGACTGTGTAAATTGCATGTATGTATACATTGGGAAATTATAAAGTAGAGGTATACATTGGGAAATTATAAAATGGATGTATTTCACTGTTGAGTCAGTTGAACTTTTTCAGATTAACTTTTTTTTACTCTATCTGTTTACTTAGATGGTGATTTTACAGGGTTGAATATGTATAACTTTGAACAGCCTTGCCCCCGGAGTAGTTTTTCAAAACATATTATTGTGTTAACAGCCAAGATTGTTTAACAATAAATTTATTTAAAGCCAACATTATTTCTGTAATTATGCTCAGGAGTTTAGACTGTTCATCTTACATATTTCATCTTATATCTACTACCTCTTTGCAATAATGTGGTGCTTACGAAAAAAAAATCTTACTACAAATGTTTGAAGTCTGTAGGTATCTCTTACAGTGATGTCATATTGCAATAATTTTCACTTTAAAAATGTAGAAAAAACCTGATTACATACATTAACACAGAAAGAATAGCAACGGAAAATCAAACAGATACACATGCAGAAACGCACACAACTTTATGGTTAGATTGCAGGTAGCATTTTTTATTTTGCTATTTTGCCAGTAAATAACAAAACCTCATTAACTGTTTTTATCTTAATATTAATTGCTTACCAGCTACTGGCATAAGAAAAAGTCTGTTTTAAGAAATAAAAATTATTACTTAAAAATGGAGTTCACTAACAGGAGTTGGAACTGCTGATCAAACTTGATGCTATCTTTAAAATATCGCATAAGCGATAAGAGATCCCTTCCCATGCTGCTCTGTCAGCATCTACTTTATCATCATTTACAGGGAGAATTGCAAATGTCTCCATTATTTGGATAAATGAGTGTATTTGATGGCTGGCCTTATCCCCTAGATAATGTCACAGAAAGCAGACAGTCTCCCTTCCCTGTTGTAATTGTTATTTGCACGGGCAGACCAAATGTGTGGGAGAACAGAAGTTCAGATTTGAGCACAATAAACTCCTAAGGAAATAGTTTGCTATTACACAATTGAGTGACAGGCAAAATCCACAGATTATTTTTGCTTTTTAGCCACCCACAAGCAGATTTTGATTTTTGTTGGTGAGTTCACTATTTTAAAACATACAATGATAGATGTGAATGAGTATGTTTCAGGCAACAAGAAGCCAAGCAAGATGTTATGAGCAATCTCATACTCACAGTAAGTTGATCACAAATTTCTGTGGTGTGCAAAGTAATTATAAGCTAAAAGTGAAAGAAAGATCAGTTACACACTTTATTTTCATGTTGGAGATCTCAGTAACCCTACGGCTTGCCATTTGTTAAAGAAAGCTGATTCTTATTGTCTGCGTTACAGGACACGGAAATATTGAAAAAGAACTGGCATTTCTTCTAAAACATACTGAGCTCATTCACTCCTTTCCTTTCTATAAACACATCTATGCACCCACTGGTTCTGGGAAGTATTCCAGCTACAATGAATTCAAAGTGAGGAATATGCACAGTTGGGTGGCTTGTAAGGTGGTTGGCTAAAGATTTAGCAGAGAAAGCAAGAAAAGGAAGCAGAAAAGGGAAGTCAAATGAAGGCAGAAGAAGCAAGGGAGCCCTCAAAAAGGATGGGGGTGATGTTTAAAGGCAGAGATGAAACACGTGCTCACAGAAGGGACAAGATGGATTTGGAGCTAAAAAAAGAAAAGCAAAAAACTGTAAAAAAAGGAAAAAGAAAATAAATATGGAATATGATGAATATAGGTGAAAATTGTACCCTTGAATCTATTTCTATTAATGTTTTCGCATTTTTTGGGTTTTTTTCCTTTTGATCACACGTGTTTTGTTATCTTGTGACTGAATCTTCCAGGATTATTCATAAGGATGTGATGGACTTTACAACTATGACTCAGAACTACAGCTGCAAATTCACTTTGAATCATTCTTCCAATGAGCACAGACACTCTTCTTTATGCATCCTTATGGGAAGTTTTTGACTCTGTAATGTCACACTTTCTCCATCCCTCATAATTTTTTGAAATCTCCAAAACTGCAGGGTATTTTTATACTATAGATATATACATACTTAATAAAATATTGACATTTTGTCATAAGAACTTATAAGAGTTATTAAGATTCTTTGATAAAATGCCAGTCCAGGCAGCCAGCAAAACTAGGCTGGCTTTCTAGATGTTCAAAAGTGCAGAAAGAACTTTTGACTTCTAGTGATCTGTGATATTGTATTTAGTTCTAATGGGTTGGGTACACATGGAAACATATTGCTGCCAAAGACTGACCGTTCAGTCACACTCATAGTCTTATGAGAACAGTGAACTGAAGTCTCATGTTTGTTGGGTATTAATTTGAGAATGCCTGTTTTACATGAACAGGAATGCCTGTTTTTCTAACACTTCTGCTAGAAAAAACATCTCATAGGATCACCCCATGTCAATAATATTATGAAAAGAAGATAGAAATGTGCCACTTAGCAGCTGAAGTAAAGAAGAAATATCCAAGTAGAAGTCAAAGCTAACCAGAGCTGGTTGTTCCAAGCAACACTTCTTTGGTCTATTTATAGGTATGTGTGTCATCTCAGTGTTGTCATGTGCCCCACAAGTGATGCTATCATTATGGAAAAGCTGATGCATCTGTTCTGTCAGGATTTTACCCATTTACTGCATGTGTCTGATCCATATCATCTGTCTGGTAGGTGGAAGCTTTAGAAATCCCTTAGGAAAACTGAAAAATTTTGTTTGAGCCTTTTCTCAGCTATTTTTCAGTGCTAGGGATAGAAAAGTTAGCTACCGAGATTATCTGAAGCAATCTGGCATCTGATCCAGTGGAAAAATCATGCAAATTACTGTGTTGCTTTTAAGATTTAGGTAGTGGAAGTAATGGCAGCAGTAGAAAATTCAGCTTTACACTGACTATTTGAGCTTAACCAAATGATGAGAGATACACACTGATATGTTTCACTCCAGTGTAACTCAATTTTGGGGTTAAGGTGTGGGCATACATATTATACATAGGATACTTTCAAAGACAAAAATCATGCACAAATTTATATGTCTGGAGAAGATGAAATAAATATTGCTGTAAATCCACGCTCAGTCTCAGGTAGAAACTTTCAGTAACTTCCTTGATATTGGACGACAGGCAGTGTATCACTGCAGTGTAACAAAAATCTGTTTACGTTTCTCAATAAGAACAAGAAAATTTTTTAGGAGGAACTTATAAAATACCTTATTGTTAAGAAAATATGGTCATGCAGCTAGACATTTTGAAAATTTACAGAGTTTTTTAGCTAAAGATGGTATCAGTAAATATAAGCAATCCAAGATAATTCACATTAAAGAGTTCACTCTTAATGTTCCAGCTGGCTTAATTATGCAGTTAGAAATCTGTTCTGAATGGTTTTTATGATTTTTTTGATGGGAAAGAAATCCCCACAAAAAGTTCTCAAAGTTGTTGGCAGTGGAAAACTTGTTTTAAAAAGGAAAGGAGAGGAAACTCAAAGCAATTTCTGAAGGGCAGATATTGACTGTCAGTTGTAGTCTTCAGTCTGAAGCAACATGAACACAAACATTTCTGTATCCTAGAACCTCATAGCTAGTCATGCTTTTTAAAAACTGGATAAGTACATTTCAAATTTTTGTTTTTGTATAAAATACAAGTGCCTTTCCTGTGCAGAACCGGGATGCAAAAGAAAAATGTATTATTTATAGCGCCTGCATGGTATTGGTATGTATATAGCCTATGACCAATTATTTATTCTTACTCTCATTCCTAAAATGTGTCAAAATAAAAATCAAAACACTTGCAAAAATGTGTATTAAAAAATTAAACATTATTCTTCAACTTGATATGTATTGCATCAAAAGCATATATCTATGCTGTAGGGCATGTGTAGATTGAATTGTCTTATTAACTTTTCCCTTCCCCCCCCCGGAAAATGTTTTTGCCAGTTCCTACTTCACTAAATGGGACAAAAATGTAACAGGCCAAAACCAACACTCAAATAGGTGTCTGTTACAAATCACAGAATCAAAGAATCAGTGAGGTTGGAAGGGACCTTTAAGATCATCAAGTCCAACCATTAACCTGCCCTGACAAAAAAACACCTCTAAACCACGTCCCTAAGTACCACATCTACTCTTTTCTTAAACACCTCCAGGGATGGTGAATCCACCACCTCCCTGGGCAGCCTATTCCAATGTTTAATAACCCTTTCAGTGAAAAAATGTTTCCTGATATCCAATCTAAACCTGCCCTGACATAACTTGAACCCGTTTCCCCTTGTCCTATCACTTGTCACCAGGGAGAAGAGGTCAGCTCCCATCTCTCTACAGCCTCCTTTCAGGTAGTTGTAGAGGGTGATGAGGTCTCCCCTCAGCCTCCTCTTCTCCAGGCTAAACAACCCCAGTTCCCTCAGTCGTTCCTCATAAGATTTGTCCTCCAGACCCCTCACCAGCTTTGTAGCCCTTCTCTGGACAGACTCCAACACCTGAGAACTGATGTGCAATCTATCATCACTTCTAAGAGATATTAAGAACATTATCAATTGAGAAATCTGATAAAAGTGGTTTAGGATGTTTAACAAACTGTTAAGAACAAATGCTGTCACAGACTCAGGAGCTGGACTACATACTAGTTTTTAATTTCACAAGCTCAGCACTTTATTATTATTGGCCTTTACTTTTTCCTTTAGCTAGAAATAACAAAATTATTTATAATAGCACAAAGGAATTTGGAAAAACATGCGATAATTTTAAACCTATGAGGAGACAGACATATACATTATACACTCTCTGAATAACACTTCTCCATCTTTCAACATCTGGGAAATTTTGGCCTATCTACTTATTCAAAACAGAAGTAATTGGAGCTTAATGATATTGGATAAAAGCTTTGGTTAAGTGTGATTATTTGCTTTATGCCACTTCTGAAAGACTTCTTTGTTTCTGTCCTTTCACTAATAAATTTGGGTGGAAAATATCTAGGTATGTATACAAGTTATTTTGGCTGAATGACATCTAAATACGGGTGACATTCTTGTGATATCAGTCTGCATTTTATGCTATTTTAAAAATAAAAGCTGAAGAGACTAATTTTATTTGATAAGGAGAAAATTAAAGATGTGAGCGATTAAACTAGAAGGTAGAGATGTGTTCCTTCAGTGTAAGTCTGTTTTACAGCAAAAGTTAAAATGAGTGCAGGTATTCTTATCAGTTTGAAAGAACAGCTATGCTCCTTTTATCACTGGTATCTAGGATTAAGGTACCTTTCCATTCTAAAGTTCTAAATTTCAGCTAACCTATGTATGTGTACGTACAGGTGTATTTTTACACATAAACATTTATCACAGCTCTCTTGTACCTCCTTTGCTCCAAGAACATATCACATTCAGAGCTTCCTTTTAGTGTCCCATCTCTCCCATCACCTCCTGGGCAGTGTGCTTGGTGACAGGGCTCTGCTGCAATTATGCATATCATTTAAGGATCTACATACAGGGATTACAGTGGTCTTGACTTCAGGGTAGTCTGTACCAGTCTTACCTCTTAGTTCAGTCCTAAGGAAGAATTCATCAAAAACCCAGGCATCTGTTTTACCATTCCCACAGCTATAGTGGTGTTTGATATGAGACAAATATCCAGAATAATGCTTTCCTCTTGCTTATGTCAACATTGTTGACTTTAGCATGATCATAGAGTATGTTAATTTAAATGGATTTAAATGGAGTCTATCCTATTCTACCCTACCTACCTACCAGAACATGGCCCAGCTGGCACATGTGTTCTGTAATTATTAAATATAAGTGAAAATTATCTGCAAAAGACTATTGATTTGACCTTACTAAAAATTTTCATCCAATTCCGTATGCATTCAGCTGGATATAATTTTCTTAGAAATGCAATAAAGTAATTTGATTTCATTGTGATTATTCATTAAATGAGACATGGATTTATTGAAAAATTTGGGGTATGGAGTATAGTCCGCTTATCTAGCTGCTTTTTTTTTTCTATAATATGTAAAAACTGAACAAAAATTTGAACTCGTGCATCATGAGAAACTTTTCAAGAAAGACAAGGAAAGGAAATGTTCTTAGCCTCTTAAACCTCCTAAAGCAATGTGACAGAGAACTGTAACTTCCAATAACTTTAGTTTATGCGTAATGTCAGGAAACAGACTGTCAGGACCAGGTTTGAGAGCAGGATGAACAAGATTTTTGCATCTTTTAGTAAGAAAAACTATAAAAGCAAAATATGAATTTGGCTGCTGAAATCTGACTGAATAACCAGTGCTTCCATTTAATCCAGAAAACCTGAACATTTGAACAGGAAGAGGTATTTAAAAGACGGATATATGTGGTGTTTAATGACATGGTTTAGTGATAGTTTTTGTCAGTGTTAGGTTGATGTTTGGGCTTGATGATCTGAAAGGTCCCTTCCAATCTAGGCAATTCTATGATTCTATGATTCTACTATGAAGCAGAATAGATCAGAAAGACTTCAGGTAATACCAGCTTGCCTGCTGTAAAACACTCAATAGCCACTAACATTTTCAATACTTCCTGCTAAGTTGTGCAATGAATAAAATATCAGTTAGTGGTTTATTTATGTGAATGCCACAGAGGCTCAAAATGCATTAGATTTTGAAAATCTCTTTTAAACACTCATGTACAAAATGTGTCTTAGTACTCCAATGGAAAGCAAATATACAACATACAGTTTATAGATTACCATCAAGCATTTTTACTCATATAAAAATGCTTTACTGGTGAAAGTAATATTAGAGTTAAATACTCTGGAGTTTAACTAGACTATCTTTCTCAATTTGAACTTGGAAATTGCAATTAATTGATAAATGGAATATTCTGCTATAGACAAATTTGTCTTAGCATTAATCTTTTGTGGATAAGGTAAAGGAAATGTGAAAGACAAGAATGAAGGAAATAATGATCGTATAGAAAAGAGATAAAATGCATTCCCCCATTCAAATAAATTATTTTCTTCATCATTGTAAAAGAATTATATTACTCTCTGTGAATGGTAGATTTGTAGTTTTATGTGTAAAAACAAAATATACGTCAAAATATATAGGATGTTTATTTCTAGGAATGGTGAGGTGCTATTGAAATAAATATATTGGTAACAGTTTATTAGAATAACAGCAACTAATTTGTTTTCTTTCCAGTCATTTTATTAGTTTATGTCATAAAGAATAAATTCCTAAATCAATATAATAAGTCATTTTTATCCTATTACACTAGGAATTATCTACACTGTGAAATATTGGCTAGGTTTTCATAAAAACATTCTATATTTGTCATGGCTATCAGACGCTCTTCATAATTGATATGAAAACCTCTGTTCTGAATTCCCATTTGTAAAGAATTGAAATTTCTAACCATAATTGTTTTACTAGTTATTTTCTGCAAAGTCATAGGAAGTGAATTAAAATGTTTTCATTAATGTAATTGAAATAATCTTATGAGTGTTTGAAATTCAATGTTTTTTTTCCTCTCTCCTCTTGTATATCTACCTTTTGTCAGTGCTAATGTTGAAAAAATAAAGATAAGAAAAAAAAGCCCTAAAGCGATGTAATGAATGATCTTGACTTGCAGGTAGCAAGACTTCCATAGGTTATATGTAGTTACCCACAGGCCCAGAAAATATTCAATTTTCCAGTCCAGGGTGTTTTTCAGTATAGTGTCATTCTATTGATTTGGTCCTTACGTGGCCATCTTTATGACAATGCATATAAAAGAACCAGATGTGCATGGTGTAATGCTGATAGAATTCTCTCACATGAAAATTACTCATCCTCAGGTGATCTATTCCTCATTCTTGAAATCTAACAACCATGGAAAGTTGGGTTTTTTATGCCCCAGCAGTCTGCACAGCACTTCGCCCAGAAGAGAGCTGAAAGGCTGCCAACCCGGCCAGGTAAGCAATGGTCTGCACTCTAAGGATGGCCATGGCAC
>VXBO01008122.1:57612-97207 GCA_013400135.1 Rhinoptilus africanus
TTTTTTTTGTTGTTTGTTTTTGTTTTTGTTTTTTTTTTTTAACTTGCTTCCCAGGAGAACCTAACTGTGGGTTTCTCTCAAGTGCAAGGGATGACTGACCTGGTCTCTGTTCTCTCTTTCACGATTACACACTTATGAGTTCCAACTGGGGTAACCATCTTAGCTGAAGATGATCCATTACAAACTCTTGCTAATTGCCTTTTAAGCTTTCAAGAGTCTGTCTTAAATTGCTAAGTCCCAAAAGGGAAGGCCAGAAGTTCATAAAATCTTACAAACTCTGCCAAACTCTGTAGTGCTTTATATCCAGAGCAGGTCTGGGAAGATGACTGTTTTCATTTGCCATTTGCAATATGGAAGTAAAATTTCATTTCCCCCCACAGCTCTTTTGTCAGTTTCAGTACATTAAAACTATGTTCGCTTCCCAGGCATAACAGAACTGTTATTCCTGAATCACATAATGGTGATGAAAAAGACAAGACAGAGTTTAAAGCTACTGTACCTCTTGGTTTGGAATCAATCTAAATATTACCCACTTGATTGCTGGCACTCAAACACAACTGAGTTTCTCTTCACAGAGAATTAAGGTTAAGTAAAAGAAACTTACAAGTTTAAAAAGAAACTAAAATACGTTAATGAAAATATTAATCAAATAATAAAAATAAAATAATGAAATATATACAATATATACAAACCCATATCAAGCTCCCAGGATGATGTTCATGTCACCGGCAGGTACTGGGAAAGTCCCAGACTGCACTCAGTGACTGACGGGAACTGGATTCCAGATCCGGATTCAGGAATGCACAGGTCAGGATCAAAGGCAGACAAACAGAGTCCTCCTCAGACGCTTGCCATTGAAAAAAGAGGGTTGAGATCTTTGATCCCTCAGCTTTTGTAGTAAGCATGATCCAGATGGGATGGAATACCCTGTTGGTCAGTGTTGGGTTACCTGTCCTGTCCACTCCTCCCCACAGGTGTGACCTCTCTACGCTTTTCTGCTAATGGGGCATATAACAAGGTTATCTGACCTCGGCTGTTATAGCAGTACATATAAGCAAGATCCTCTCTACATACCATTCCTTGGTATAAATTAGAAACATGAGGTCTTACCACTCTGGAAGTGGATTACTGTCTTAAAAATAAGTCGTTAATTTCAGAGTTCATTTAGTTAGAAGAGGCTTAGCTGAAATGTAAAACTACCAAAAATAAAACTGGTTCTATTTTACCTCAAACCAGGACATAGGTATATTTTTCTAGCCTGGTAAGGGATAATAGAATAACATTTATATATTTACCCTTGTACTTCTACACTCCATCTCTTAGTGGCCAACAGTGTTCAGAGCCAAGAGGTCACCCTTGACACCTATCTTTGTTACTGCACATATCCTCCTGTGCTTTTCATCCATATTGCCATTTTCTGCCTCCAGACCTCACACCCAGTCTCTTGTCCTGTCCTAGAGTCCTTATCTTCTTTCAAGATCCACACAATGCCTGTCCCTACCTCCATTTATGCATGGCACTTTAAAAAATGTTTCAGATACCCAACTATTGATTTTGAGAACTATTTTAAATGCTCTAAGAAACATCTGTAACAGGTTGCCAGGTAAGTCACAGGGCAATATGTGGGATACTAATGGTCCTTTAGAAATGCAGCTGGAGAACAGGTGAAACACATATGGGTGTGCCTTCTTAATGCTCTATGTAGACATTTTAGAATTGCTTTCCATATATTCTGTCATCATATAAATTCAGTATCTCAGGACAGGCTAATTTATATTAGTGCTTTCTACCAGTTTAGTTACACAGCTACTATTTTACATGCTCTAATGGGAGGAAAATTTAGCACCACCCATCTGCCCCCTTGAAAAGTTTGTACATGTCTTTGTACATTGTATACACCTGTGTACAGTCTTGCTTAAGGGAAATATTGCCTGTATGAGCCGTATCAGGTAAAATTTAGCGTGACTTAGCATTATCAAGGTCCAAGAGAAACTTTTGGTTCTTTATGTGTAAGTTGGCATCCATAGCTCTACATCCATCACCAAAGCTAATCATTCATCTTAAAGAAGTGTTACTGTTTGATGTTTCTTTTGTACTGTTTTATTCATTTGCTATCAGCCTTTTCTGAGTAATGGATTTTATGAAAGTTAGCCCAGAGTAAAATAATCACATTCTGATGAAAATGCCAGCATGCCTCTGTGATTTGATTATGCAAAAGATATTTTTTTCCATTTTTTTGGAAACAGTTGAAATTGTGCTTTCTACTTGTAAGAGCGCTACTAATTTTTTAATGGTATGAATAATGATATTTCTGAGTAACAAAGCCAAGCCCTATATAAACTAGTACAATTGTTGATTTTGTGTTTTCAGACACACAAAAAAAATCTGTTTTGTTAGGTTGTTGATAAATCAAAGGCTTGTTTCTATCTCAGTCTATTGTTTTACATATACAATAGGCAGAATGGAATGAGTTAAATATATGATGTTTTTATTTGCTTGCCATTGTTGCTTACAGAACATTTATAACAAGCTCCTTGGGACTCCTTGTAATGGTGGGGAAACAATTTGTTTGGGGAATTAATTTGTTGAATAGGAAATGTTTCCAGTTTGCTTTCCAAGCTATAATGACGTGACTGAATTCAGAAGTGCCCTTGAAAATCTGCAATGTAGAATGGTATATACACAACACATTTATTCTATACAGTGCCAAGGAAGCTACTAACAACAAATAAATACATGCTGGTTTTCTTAATGTAATAACTGGTACTGATTTTGATTTCATTTCCTCATTTCACCTCTGATGTACCATTTGCAGCAACTTGCTGAGGTCTCAAGTCACCACAGAATTTAAGCACGTGCTAGGATTTAGCGCAATGAATAAAACTCTGCCTGTTTAGACTGACAATGCTCTGAGGTGCTACTCAGTGTTATGCTTTGCATTTCCTATGCAGTCCTTGAATCTTCCTGATTCTTTAAATCACTCTATTAGTTGTGGTTTCTGTGAGATCAGGTCCTACCTTGTGGACAATTAGTGATCAGTGACAAAGAGAACACAATCATTCCGCTTTACTTCTCTCACCCAATGAACTAATAAGCCAAATTAATAGTTTGAACTGAAGAAAACCAAATATCACTTTCTATTTTTGTAGGGGGCTGCTATGTGCTTTAGCTCTCTGAATATTCAACCTACACAGTCCTTGCCATGTATTAAGTATCAATGCTGAATCAATTAATGAAATTAATGAAATAGTTGTAATTTCCTGAATATATGATCAATTTTAATGATCTGCTTATATTTGTAAGCAGAAGAAAAAACATTTTCTGCATTGTGAACCTTTGAATTGCAAAAAGTCAGATGTGTAAGTTCTTTAGCAAAAAAAGAAAAAATGTGACAAATGATCTTATCATTGATTCAAATTGAAGAAATAGAAGAAAAACTGTCACAAATCAATTTACTTCCCCAAAATCTACATTCAAGTCTTTAGTAATCTAAAATTGCTAGGAAGGACACCATCAATCAAAGGTCAGCCTGCCAGTTGTGAAAAAAAAGCTACTATGAAGGAAACAATTCAGAAGATTTAATGGTATCTTAAGGTCTAAAACACAAAACTTCAACAAATAAAAAAAAGAAGTTTTGCTTACAAATATTCATTTAACAGCAGCTTCCTTAACTTTGCTATCAACATTTCTATCCACAAGGGAAAAAAGACTGTGGTTTCTATGGAAGAAAATGTGTAATACTTTAAATTTACCAAACTTAATTTCAAGATGTGGAAAAGAAAATATTTTCTATGCTATCATCTAATTGATAGTGCTACTTCTGTTGAAGGCAAGTAACAGCATAGAGCGAGAGACATGAGGATATACTGCAGGTGCTTGATCCTGTTGCAAGGCGAGTCCTGAATTCCCACTGACATTGTCATTTTTTTTCAGGAGCACTGAAAGTCTCATNTTATGTTATTATAAGAATGTATATTTTTTATTTAATCTAACCTCATGGAATTTTTTTTTTTTTGGAGAAAATATTAAATTGACATATTTCTAGGAATCTGTTGTTCTTGAAAGTAGGGTGTTTGACTGCTCATATCTGCCAGTACAATATCTAATAACATTCAAAGAGGTTTCAGATGAGCAATAACTGCTGAATCTATTCTGGACAACATACAGAGGTAGCAACAAGAAAAATGCTACTTCCTGAGACAGAAATAAATTGACTTTGACCTCTCTTATCTCACCTCTGTAGACATGTGGAAAAATAGAGGAATGAGCATGGGTTTGCTCTCAGTGTTTCCGTTAGGGAAATCTAGAATTGTTGATAAACTTATTCTTACGCACACACACGGCNTACTAACAACAAATAAATACATGCTGGTTTTCTTAATGTAATAACTGGTACTGATTTTGATTTCATTTCCTCATTTCACCTCTGATGTACCATTTGCAGCAACTTGCTGAGGTCTCAAGTCACCACAGAATTTAAGCACGTGCTAGGATTTAGCGCAATGAATAAAACTCTGCCTGTTTAGACTGACAATGCTCTGAGGTGCTACTCAGTGTTATGCTTTGCATTTCCTATGCAGTCCTTGAATCTTCCTGATTCTTTAAATCACTCTATTAGTTGTGGTTTCTGTGAGATCAGGTCCTACCTTGTGGACAATTAGTGATCAGTGACAAAGAGAACACAATCATTCCGCTTTACTTCTCTCACCCAATGAACTAATAAGCCAAATTAATAGTTTGAACTGAAGAAAACCAAATATCACTTTCTATTTTTGTAGGGGGCTGCTATGTGCTTTAGGTCTCTGAATATTCAACCTACACAGTCCTTGCCATGTATTAAGTATCAATGCTGAATCAATTAATGAAATTAATGAAATAGTTGTAATTTCCTGAATATATGATCAATTTTAATGATCTGCTTATATTTGTAAGCAGAAGAAAAAACATTTTCTGCATTGTGAACCTTTGAATTGCAAAAAGTCAGATGTGTAAGTTCTTTAGCAAAAAAAGAAAAAATGTGACAAATGATGTTATCATTGATTCAAATTGAAGAAATAGAAGAAAAACTGTCACAAATCAATTTACTTCCCCAAAATCTACATTCAAGTCTTTAGTAATCTAAAATTGCTAGGAAGGACACCATCAATCAAAGGTCAGCCTGCCAGTTGTGAAAAAAAAGCTACTATGAAGGAAACAATTCAGAAGATTTAATGGTATCTTAAGGTCTAAAACACAAAACTTCAACAAATAAAAAAAGAAGTTTTGCTTACAAATATTCATTTAACAGCAGCTTCCTTAACTTTGCTATCAACATTTCTATCCACAAGGGAAAAAAGACTGTGGTTTCTATGGAAGAAAATGTGTAATACTTTAAATTTACCAAACTTAATTTCAAGATGTGGAAAAGAAAATATTTTCTATGCTATCATCTAATTGATAGTGCTACTTCTGTTGAAGGCAAGTAACAGCATAGAGCGAGAGACATGAGGATATACTGCAGGTGCTTGATCCTGTTGCAAGGCGAGTCCTGAATTCCCACTGACATTGTCATTTTTTTTCAGGAGCACTGAAAGTCTCATTGGGCACAGAAGGCTCCATGGGATACCTGTCACTCTTGTGCTGTAGTGCATTTCAATTTGAGATGTCTGTATTTTCCATATTAGTAGTTTTCTATATAGGAGGGAGGTTACTTTTTGTGTTAGGCTACAGACTGGCAACCCCCTAAGGTTTAGTCTAAGGGGGAAGAACTTGGCCTTGAGGCTATGCTCAGATGTTTATATCAAAGTGTTGTTGACACATAACGAGAACAAAAGGCAAGAAATTTACCAACAAATAGCTGCTTTGAAAGCAGCTTGTTTTGAATCCTGATGTCTTTGTTCTGCTCTGTTCAGCAAGCTGGCAACTTGACATAGGGGGTGTTGCCTGGTACATCTTATTCTTGGTACTTGTATGCAGAAGAGGACTTGTCTTTGTTTGACTACATCTACATCTCTACTGACAGTTTCAGCCATATTGCAAGCATTCATTACCCTACCAACAATTTAGTTCCGAAATGCTCTCTCCAGAATTCCTATTCATCTGGTCTTTTAAAAAGTGCTACTAAATTCATCCAAATAACAAGAACATAGAGATATAAACATAGCCTTTTTACTTACTTCTCTCTCATCTTCAACTTGCCAGCAATTAGTCATGGATTTAAAAACAAAATAAACACATGCAATTCCTGCATGTAGACTATTTTGCATATTATAAATAGCATATTTTAAATATATTTAAATATTAAATATTATTTTAGTTTTATGTTTGTTATGTTATTATAAGAATGTATATTTTTTATTTAATCTAACCTCATGGAATTTTTTTTTTTTTTGAGAAAATATTAAATTGACATATTTCTAGGAATCTGTTGTTCTTGAAAGTAGGGTGTTTGACTGCTCATATCTGCCAGTACAATATCTAATAACATTCAAAGAGGTTTCAGATGAGCAATAACTGCTGAATCTATTCTGGACAACATACAGAGGTAGCAACAAGAAAAATGCTACTTCCTGAGACAGAAATAAATTGACTTTGACCTCTCTTATCTCACCTCTGTAGACATGTGGAAAAATAGAGGAATGAGCATGGGTTTGCTCTCAGTGTTTCCGTTAGGGAAATCTAGAATTGTTGATAAACTTATTCTTACGCACACACACGGCGTTTTTCTTTATCTCTCTTTCCACCTCAGCACTGTTTTTAGTAGAACTGGCTTCCCTAAGCCAGCCTTATGTTCTGTCCAGAAAGAATCCAAATAATTAATATTTACTAATTATCACAGTGATGTAAGAGACAGTGTGTGAATATTATTAAATATGTAAGTCAATAAATACTTAAAGGTATACTTGTATAACTTTGTAGTCATATACCAATATACAGCTTAAAGCAAATTGATTATGTGCAAGCCCATGGGATCAGATAAGATGTCTCTGAAGGTGTTGAGAAAGTTGGATGAAGTCATTGTGTGTCTACTCTTTGCATCTTTGACAGGTCATGACAATCAGAGGAGCTTCCCAATGACTAAAAAATGGCAACATGTCAAGGACTTTGTTAAAGTCAACATATACAACATCCACTTCTCTCCACTTCGGAGGGCAGCCAAGAATCTCATCATAAAAGACAAATGGGTCTGACATGATTTTTTCTTGGTAATTCTATGATCTCTCTTCCCAATCACAGTCTTGTTCTTCATGTACCCAGACATGGCTTCCAGGTGGATTTTATCCATAACTTTTCCAGGGACCTAGTTTAGGCTGATGAGTCTGTAGCTCTCCAAATAGTCCTTGCTGTTGTCAAAGGTGGACATAGTGTTCCCTTTTCCAGTCATTTGGAAGCTTCTCCCACAATCCATATCCCTGGATACTCTCCAAACCCAACTTGACAGGGTTCTAAGATATCTGTTTTAGGTTGACCCTGCTTTCATCAGAGTTTTGGACTAGATGGCCTTTAAAGGACCATTCAAATCTATTGCTCTGTGATTGTATATCTCCTGCACTACAAGAATACCGAGAAGCACCTAGTACCTTCGCACCCTACCTTCCTTGTGATAGGCCCAACAGGCAGACAGGATGTATGATATGGAGAATTCCCTATCTATCTTCTGTCCCACCTGGCCGAACGCAGTAACTCAAGGGATCAGGGACAATGGCAACAAGTTCCTGCCTGGCACAGCAGGCACGTCTCCTCTGTGACTACCTCACCTTCCCAGGCACCCTTGTGTGATAGGTATGAGGTTCTGCAAGTGCCCTGTATCAGAACTTCTTACACAAAAAATAAGCCGTGAGTTGGGGAAGGATGATCCAGTCAGGAGCTATAAATCTGTGTAGGCCATGAATTTTAAGAAGCATTTTGCAAGGATACTGGTTGTAGGGGCTGTGTTGTGCTTCCTATCAGGAAGCTGGAGTGTACGCCCAGATTACATATGAAGTGCACACCCAGATTTCCTGGTTAGGCTTATCATAAATATCACAAATGGAGACACCCCACAGACCATATGCTTTGATGCCTGTCAAGTACTGAAGTGTGGGGATTTAGAGGCTCAAAGATAGTTGAGTGGTGAGAACAAGTACCTGTGCCCAGAGATTTGGAGCGTTGCAGAGGGATATTCCGAGGCTGCACCTTGCTACCGATGGAGTGAAGTGTGATGGACCACCCAAATAGGAGAGCGGGCCATTGATGACCCAGATGGATGATTTGGCTACCTTAATAAAAGGAATAGGAGCAGATGTGCCTGGAAGAGATCCAAGGAGAAGAGTTAGAACAGCCATACTGGAAAAAGACATTCAAGCAGAAGGGACAATTATGACCACTAAGGCCCCGGGGGTGCTGCTGGACAGCTGGCTGAATATGAGCCAGCAGTGNGTCAGGGTAGGTTAATGGTTGGACTTGATGATCTTAAAGGTCCCTTCCAACCTCACCGATTCTATGTTTCTATGATAAAGAAAAAAAGACAGGTTATTGTCATAGGAGACTCTCTCCTATGGGGAACAGAAGGTCCAATATGCAATCTGGACCTGTTTCTTCAGAAACTATGCTGCTCCCTGCGGCCAGGGTTAAAGATGTGTAAAGAAAGCTTACTACCCTGGTATGGTCTGCAGATTACTATCCATTACTAATTCTTCAGTTAAGCAGAGATGACATTGCAACACAAAGCTTGAGGGAAATCAAGAGAGACTTCAGGGCCTTGGGATGGCTGGATAAAGGATCATAGAATCATAGTGTAGTTTGGGTTAGAAGGGACCTTTAAAGGTCATCTAGTCCAACCACGCTGCAGTGAGCAGAGACATCTTCAAGTACACCAGGTTGCTCAGAGCCCCACCCAATCTGGCCTTGAATGTTTCCAGGCATGGGGCATCTCTCACCTCCCTGGGAGGGTCTAAAATAGAGCCATGACTATGAATATATAAAAGTATTTGAAATTTTCAGTTGAAATGAAGACACATTATAAAACATTTCCCAACTATGTTTTAAAGTTAAAGAATGAACACAGTTTTAACTATACATTATAGTTCAATGAATCTTAGCTAAATTATTAATAGGAAGAGTCATAACAGGAATACAAATCTCATTGTGTTTTAAAATGTCATCCTATTTATATATTTTAAATATATATATTCAGACAAAAACTTCTTTAGGTCAGAACTGACAATTTGAATATATATGTAGAAGCATAACTATGAATGTTGGAATGATTTTCCTTTCCTGTGTGACAAGAACTCATGATAACTTTGTTTTTAAAAAGATGGGCAGTATGGGCTTAAAATAAGCATTCTTGAGACAAGGTAATAACTCCAGCTAGTAGAATTCACAACAGAGGCACATAAGTTTCAAAGAACCCATCCAAGGTACTTCAAAGAGTCATTTCTGCCAAAACCGTGGACAAGAAAGTACTTTCATGGTTTCAGAATAATGAGTTCTTTCTCCAGAAGCTGGTCATGACACTGGTCTTTAAATGAGATTCTAATCATTGCTTCAATATGTGGAAAAGGTTCTTCTGAGACTTTGTCAGTAACCAAAGCCTGAATGATTTTCTCTGAGAAAATAGAGGAGGAATTTTCCATTTCTAACTCTCTCTGTGCCAGTTTCCTGACTATTATCATATCATAGGATAGTTTGGGTTAGAAAGCACCTTTAAAAGTCGCCTAGTCCAATAGTCCAACAGTACTGGTTCCAGTATGGAACCCTTGAGGGACACCACTTGTCACTGATATCCATCTGGATATTGACCCATTGACCACTACTGTCTGGATGCAATCATCCAACAAATTCCTCATCTACTGAACAGTCCATCCATTAATTCCATATCTTTCTAATTTAGAGAGAAGGATATTGTGGGAGACCATGTCAAAGGCCAACCAAAGTCCAGATAGATAGCATCTGTAGCTCTTCCCTTGTCCACTGATGTAGTCACTCCATTATAAAAGGCCACTAGGTTGATCAAGAAGGACTTGCCCTTGGGGAAGCCATGCTGTTTGTCTCGAATCACCTCCTTGTCCCATGATCTTCCCAGGCACAGATATGAGGCTGACAGATTGATAGATCCCAGGGTCCTCCTGTCCACTCTTCTTAAAAATGGGTACAACGCTTTCTTTTCTCCAGTCACTGGTGACTTCACCTGACTGCCATGACTTTTCAAATATCAGGGAGAGTGGCTTGGCAACTACATCAGACAATTCCCTCAAGACTCTTGGATGCATCTCATCAGGTCCCATAGACAGATGTATATGATTTATGACATATCTTAGATCACATCAAAATACTGGTGAGCAGTGTTTATTCCTGAATCCATCTCAGGATTTGACACAACTCATCTGTGTTAACTTACCAGGGACAGAAGCATAAAGACTTTTGAGAATTTACTAGAAGAAATTCAAGGCCAGGCTGCAAAGAATTAGAATATCTAGACTTTAGGCTAAAAATGCATTTAGTAACCTTTGTCCTACTTGTAATTCTAGTCCTGAATATTTCAATTGCTCTTTTTCAACAAAATAAAATTCTCTTTATAGACATTTCCTTGGGATTATCATAAGAACTGTTATTAGTTAAGCACTGTCCCTGAATATCAATAGTTCTTCACTGACAGCCTCCATAGTATCAATTATCTGGATTTCATTCACCTAAAGAACAGAACAGGTTAGATGGCTACTGTACTAAAAATTCAGCTTAGTGCAATTTCAAAGATAGTGTTGAGTGAGACTGAGGGAATAATTGATTTTGTGATCCAAATGCAGGGCCATGTTTAAGGGTCAGGCATGGATTTTCCCACATCCCAACACAAAAGTTAAAGGTAAAATAAGTTGTTCCTGTTTTCCTCATGCCATTCACAGTTTAGGGTTGTGTTGGCATTCTGGATGAGTTAGATTTCCCTAGGATAAACAAAAGTCCAGTTTAATTTTTTCCTGGACTCAGAAGTTTTTGGAACATGATTTATCCTCTGAGTTTCTCGTCAGACAATAAAGTGATACCTCTCTGTCAGGCATAGTTGAACCACTCACCTAAAGCAAAGACAACATATCTGACAGCATCTTCATGGTCAAGCTTTTGATCTTCTACAGAGTACCAAAAATTTCAGAAAGACTGGTATACTTATGCATATTTTTTGACTCATACTTAGTTACAGTGGTCACATATTTTTAATCACGTGTTACCTAAGTACTTGAAAAAAGTAATTGAGGAAAGAAAACAGAAAAGGTTGTAGGACTGAAAAAGCGTTTATGTTTTCATACTGTTACACACAAACTCTTCAATATTATCTTTTCATTTTTGCTAACAATGGATTTTTATTAACATAAGATTAGACATTTTATGTAAAATAATTTCCCTCTTATACTTGTGCTGATATACCACTTATACTTGTCCCTTTCTCTTGCTCAGATAGTAGTTTATCATTCCTTATTTTCTCCCTGGTCTTGATTTGAGTCTAGTCTTTAAAGTTAATACCCAATTTTATCTAGCTTTATATTCTTAAATAACAAAATATAAATCTGAAATAACTCCCTGGTAGATAATATCACAAACCTGAATGTGATCCACCAGATGAGCAATTGCTAATTTAGAATGCTAAGAGGGGGCTTCCAGAACTATGTCAGAATGAATAGTGATTCTCATATTCTTTTCCTTCAGAGTCGTTTTTGGTTCTGATAAATCCAGCTCAGTAATGCACATGTAGTCAGTACCTTTCAAGTCCCCTTCTGAGTCCTATTTATATGTTCTGCCTCTTTTTTGACTACAAATTAAGTCCATTCATTTGATAATTTTTTTCCCCGTGTAAAACCATCAATTTATGATATAGTTACAAAATTGTAACTTTTTTATACTCTCAACAGGAATTGCTGTGCTTCACCATTTTTATTCCATTCTTCCCTTCTCTAGACACATAAGAACTGCTCTACTGGCTCATAACAAAGGTTCACTTCACCTAGTTAATTCTTTCTTGATTGCATCCTACAGGAGAAACTAAAGAAAAAGGTATGAAGAAACAAGACAAATACAGAGCTAAAGATCACAGGCTTACTCAATGACGGATGTAATCACAAGTTTTTTGTCTGATACACTCTTCCAGCTATGTTAATGAACATTTAAATACTACTTCTTCTCTGAATTTGTCTAGTCTTTTCAAAATCTATTTACAGTTCTATTGTCTGGAATATTTGGCACTCATGAGCTCCACAGTGTAATTATAAATCATACACAAGTTAACCAATTTTGTTTGCTCTAAGTTTCTTGTTTGATAATTTCAGCCATCTATTTTTTTCCTTGCTTTCATTACAGCAGATACATAATAATTTTGTATTCTGTTTCCACACTACTTTTTCGCAGAACTCTCATTCCCCTCATTATTAGTCTCTTTTCCTGAGGTTTCCAAACTATATCTGTGTCCTGTTCCATGTCCTTGTTCATCCTTTATTGCTTATCCACTCCATACACAAGTATTTATTAACACTGAATTTCCTGTTCTATCATTCAGCATTATGAAATATTCCTTTCCTTCACCAGCCAGATTTAAAATTAATAATCATGAATTTGCATGAAATTGTACATCATGTGCAAACTTTATCCCTCACTATTAACTATTTTCTTCTATCTGCTATGAATATACTAATCATATTGGCAGATATTCTGGTGGGGTTCCAACATTGGTAAACTACACTGATAATTAATATCTTCTTGTTTGTTTGGGGTTTTGTTGTTTTGTTTTGTTTTGTTTTCCTTATTCCTTGCTTACCAAGGCACAGAAGGACCAGTTCTCTTAGATCATGTACTGGTTTTGACCGTGACAGAGTTAATTTTCCTCGTAGAAGTTGTTACACAGGGTCAAGTGTCACGTGCTTCTCACAGGGCCCAACCAGTGAGAAGGCTGGAGGTGCACAAGACTTTGGGAAGGCACACAGCCGGGACAGCTGACCTCAATGGGCCATACCATATGATGTCATGCTCAGCAATAAAAGCTATGGGGAATAAGGAGGAAGGGGGGGGACGTTCAGAGTTGTGACATTTGTCTTCCCAAGTAACCATTAAGCATGATGGAGTCCTGCTTTCCTGGAGATGCCTGAACAACCTGTCTGCTGATGGGAATAAGTGAATAAATTCCTTATTTTGCTTTACTTGCACAAATCCCCATCAATGTTCCAATGTTCCTTTTAGTAACGTCTCATAAAAGTCACCTTCTCTTTCTTTGGTATCAAGGATTATTTGAACCATAGGTTGGTTTCACGTACTAATTCAGATATCTGGAGATTCATATATGACATTCATATCAAGGCAGAGATTCATATCTGAGATTCAGAGATTCACAACTAAGTCTTTGATGATTCTATTAATATCATCCATAACATAGTCAGAGGTTTCATATCTGAGTTTCTTAAGTGTGCCGTTAGAACTCATTGAACACCAGTTTCATTGAGTTGGGCAGCAGGATCCTAGCTTCACAAGGTTTTTTAAATTGTGGCATTCCTGTTTTGCATTGTTCATGAACTTTGTTATATGTTTTAAGTACCTTCTTGTCTAAGAGTCATTCATAAATGATACCCTCAGACACCTTGTTCTAAGCTGTAGTAATACCTTAAAATACCTGCAAAAAACCTGCTTTGTTCTGACAGGGAAAATAGCTGTCTTTTTTCTGAATTAATATTTGTACTTTTTCTCCAGATCAAGCATAGAAAGACATAAAATTCATACAAGAATTCTTGCTTTTACATTTTTGAAATCCCTTTTAGCTATTCATGCTTCACCCGTAGTTTATTAGATACGATATAATATGATTAAATCTATATGACAGGTAATTGTTGCTAATATTTCAACTATCAAGGGGTAAATTCTCCACTGGTGGAGTTATGCCACTGCAACCCGGCCCCATCAGTACAGGCTCATTTCCATTTGTGACAGATGAAAGTCTTTGGAAGCATGGAAACTTCAAAGACCATAACATTGAGATGCACAGCATTATGGATGCATAGATTCAGGAAAAGGCTGTTTCATCAAAGCTGGGGGTAATTAATGCAAATCCCTAGACTTTCAAGCAGGTAAATAAGCATGAAAGCCTCACCCATTTCTGCAAAACTGCATATATTGGTTTGTTTTGGCTCAAGAAACTGATGAAGAAGTTTGAAAATATGTCCATTGTCAGGAATAAGACACAGATATATTTTCTAGACTGTGAACTAGATCATAAGTGCTATGTGAATATGATAAATATTAATTACAGTGAAGTTGGAAGGAAGGCTGAAGCTTAAGAAATTATTTTGAGAGAATGAAACATGGTGTCATGAATGTCTAATCAATAAGTAGGAAACAAGAGTCTTGAGACTTGAGACATTAATGTGATACCTGTCTGAGGTCAAAACTGTGATTACTTTTATTACTTAATCAAATGGTATAACAAAGAATGAATGAAGATGAACACAAAATGGGTTTATCTATTTTTTTTTAATATTGTCCTTATCGTTTTGGCCATTAACATAAGAAAGTAAAACCACAAGCATTTTCACAAGAGAGAATTTCCAGAAGGAAATTCAGTTTGAAAGAAGTTAATATTTTTTGTCACGTGTGGAAAAAGGATTATTCCATCCCTATGGTTATTGACAATTCCTCATTTTACCTGGAAAAATTGACATACCCCCAGAATTTCCCATTAAGCTGCAGGAAGGTGAACATTTGTTTGTAGGGTTTATTTTTATGCTTGGTTTCACCTTACTTTTAATACAGTTACCAGAGGCAGTCAGGATACAAAACTTACAGCCTCTGACAGCTCTTCTTGAAAGATGCATGTCATTTCACCATTCACCTGAAGAGAGAGAGCCAAGGAACTATAAACAAAACTGAGTTTATTCTGGAAAGTACCAAGCATATTTTGAAAGAAAAGGTAAATCCAACACTCATATTCAGCTTTGTGGCTTAAAATTTTAAATGCCTTTTTAGCTGAGGACACTGCTAAAAATATATCACTGGATTCATCAAAATATTTAATCTCAGACAGACATGGGCTAATAACTGAAAAATAAAACCCCCTTCTGTTTCCTTAGTGCACATCTAAGGATTGTAAAAGGATTCTTTAAATGTTTTATTTTACTCTGATCAGGAAATTCACTTTTTCTTTTTTATCAATTCTATCATTACATCAATGAATAGATTGTGGGGATGTTTGTCTTATCTTATGTAACAGATGGTTAGTTATCTTAGAGTCCAGATTATTTCTGGACTATTTCAAAACTT
Source organism: Rhinoptilus africanus (assembly GCA_013400135.1). Taxonomy (NCBI): domain Eukaryota; kingdom Metazoa; phylum Chordata; class Aves; order Charadriiformes; family Glareolidae; genus Rhinoptilus; species Rhinoptilus africanus. The sequence goes on from VXBO01008122.1 coordinate 72,859, forward strand.
CATTTTATCTCCTTTTCTTCCCCTTACTAATGAAGTTTTCAGTGTATTTCTGTGCAAGATCTGCATTTACATAACAGGAATTACACAAATTTATGTCAAAATTCCACGAGAGATCCTGATTTTCACAAACAGGTTTCTATGGTGACACTTTTTACACATCTTTTACACTTTACAGCTTTACACTACTCTTTATCATGGTAATCTCCTAAAATATATTTAAATAAAGTTGCATAATAGCTGTGTTTGGAGTTTTGCCAAAGACCATATTTTTTATTTGTTTGTTGCTTGGTTTTTTTTCTCTAAAAACCATGTATTTCACAGTTTGGCTTTGTTTGTTAAGTCTGTTAATATATGATACACTTCAAACAAAGCTTTATGCACCGGTTTCCATCAGAGGCTTTTCTAATTTATTTGCCATCTTTTGCCGATCTACATTTCTAGTAGCTAATAACGTTTTGCTATTTTAACTAATTTCACACAATAAACATTTCAGTTGTAAATAATCTAGCTTTGCAAAACAGCAGCTAGAAGTTTGCATACTTATATGCTTAGTAGAAATTGACACATTTTTACCTGGTCTCTCTGTTTGCAAGTTTTTTATATATACTGCAATGATATTTCTAAAACATATAATGGTCTTTATACTTATTGAGCAAAAACTGGAAAACTTTTTTCCTGTCATCAGAAGACAGATCTGTTTCAAGTGCTTAAGGTATAGATCTGCTCACACATGAGAAATCAAGAGTCACAAATCAGGAGTCATTAGTCAAGATTAAGAGCCATGAGTCATGTGATCAGAATAAGATCAAACAGAAGGCATTATGAAAATACTTAACTTCCATTTGTCTATCATGTCTATAAATGATTATGAATTTTAGAAATACCCTCTCACCAGCCGATAGTTTCCTTATTTAAATTGACGCTGTTGTTAGAATGTTGCTGGAATGTGTAATTTTGTGGTACAGCAACAGGGGGTGAGAGGAGTCGAGGATCTAGACAGAGGTCAAGGTGAGCTTCTGCTGTAGTCAATTATACTTCTTTCAACATTGTTCCAATCCCTGCAAGCTCATACAACTTTTTGTTGTTCAGCAGTAATAACACCATTACATTATAATTCCTGCCTCCAAGTACACTTTGGCATACTGAGATTCAGATTAATGGCAACTGCTTTACCCTCACTGTACATTTCCTAAATAAAAGTTTTTTGGTACACTCATTTTTCATGTGAGGGAAAACAACATTCTTGATCTTCCAGTCTTCATCCTAAGAGAATCTTTTGATAAGAGGTGTTTCTGCATACATAGAATTACATCAGTTTTGAAGATGATGTCATGATCATAGCATGGCTTCGGAATGCAGATAGACACACACACACAGAATCACAGAATGGTTCGGGTTGGAAGGGACCTTAAGGATCATCTACTTCCAACCCCCCTGCCATGTGTAGGGACACCTTCCACTAGACCGTGCTGCTCAAAGCCCCATCCAGCCTGGCCTTGAATACTCTCTTGAAAGTCCTATCAACACTGACATATAGTATGGCTTTTGGGCAGGAAGCAGGAAGGACAGCACAGTAGCCCATGCCTTTCTCTGTAAGATGTTCGTTCTTTGATCCCAAGTGCAAATTTTTCAGGGTCACAATGTTCTGATACTGTCCTATGTGCCTGTTAAATGAAAAATATCAGTCCATGATGTCAAATGAAAAGGTTTTAGGACTCCGTCACTGCAAAACCTGTTGAAAAATGTTACCTGCTCAGGTTTCAGTTTGGTGTCAGTGACTATCACTTCATGTGTAACTCGGATTGATCTTCTTGGCTTTAGGCCTCTGAAAACTAAGCATTGACACAAAGAGGGTTTAGTAAAATCAAAACCCTTGAAAGAAAAAGATATTTCCAGGGAGTGATTAACCTGACTGTAAGCTACAGAGGATGAATGGTGTTCTGGAGATGTCTTTCTCTCTCACTTCTTTGATTAGCCATTTACTAGATGAGATTCATACGCTCACCTTCATACGTTATATGCCTTTCATCACTCTACACATTCGTTCTTATATTACATATTCGTTGGGGGGAGAAGAATATTATCTTCTTATGACTTATATGAAACTCAAACAAAAACTGTATTTAAAAGAAATCTGTAGGGAATTTATCAAAGGTGTTTTTGTTAAATCCCCACTCAGGAGTCTATTTATGATAGTGTCCTTCATCTAATCACAAATACGTATTATAAACTATTTAGATACAGCAGATTTTTTTCTTATATTTGATCACTACTTTCTAACATTCTTTTGACTATTGAAACTTTCAGATGCTTTCAAATTGTACCATGATTCATATAGCTTTTTAGAAATTATTACTTCCTTTATTCCATCTTCAGCAATCACTTTTATGTTATGCATTCCATTTAATAAGCTGATTCATGCCAGGTGCCACTTTTTCTCATCTTCTTTTAAGAAGTCAAATGACAAAGAAAGTTAATGATGAAAAACTGCACCATCGGGAGGTCAAGGAGTTCATTTTCTGACACAGACTCATTAGATGACGTGGCACACACCAAGGGTGGCATTGATTACCATAGCCTCTGTACTCTTAAAGGTTAATGATCAGGATAATTAGCTGACCTATTGGAACCAGATAACATTCAACTGAGATAAGATACAGGTGACTGTAGTTATTAAAATAGATGAGAAACAGACTCTCTGAGATTGCCCCTTACTTATTAAAAATTGCCTGTAAAAGAAACTGCGGAAAATATCAGCTGTCTCTTTTAGGAAAATCTAGTTTAACACTTCCCATTCTTCTCTCTTTTATCAATACCCTATAGCCACAAATATCTTGTCTCTAAAAAGAACCTAAAAAGATGTTTCGGAACAGATGCACTGGTGGAAATTTTAAAATGTAGTTGGTCACATATTACAAACTCTAACAGGGGTATATAAAAGCATCACTTGTGTTCACTTTAACAGCGTTATCCTACAACCAGAGTGAGAGTTTATAACGGCAGTCTCATGAGAAACTTATTTTTATTAAAAGTGTTTCATCATGTTCTATTTAAATGCATGGTGCTACTGGGAGAAAGGTTGTATCTTTAGGTTTAGGAATTTTAACTTGGAGACAAGCAAAAGTAAGTATGGAAGATGTTTGGTGAATATTTTCCTACATCATGGGAACAAACATATTCTTAACACTTAAGAGATTTGATCCAGAAAACTCATTGGTCCTATGTGATCGGACAACATGTCTTAGCTCTGGACGATCCCTGTACCACTGTTTTTTTTTGTTTTGTTTTGATGCTTCTTCTGCACTATGTTAGTGTAGAGAGCATGAGAAGATAGATCTGTGTAAGTCATGTCTTTCACCACTCTAGCTGATGTAACTGTCAAATTGGACAAGAAAGGCATAAAAATCCATCCTTACTTGTGAGACAGAGATATTTCATAGATATTTCATAAATACTTATTATCAAATTCCCGGAAGAAGCAGCATATGTAGAAACACAGACCTAGGAGGAATAACTAGGACAATTAAAAAATCAGTCTTATCTATGAGATGGAACTTCAGAAGAGTCCACAAGATCACATATTCTTGTCTTGCTTCACATATGGAGAATTACAAAATGCCCTCCCCATAGTACTTAGGATCTTTAGTACATGAAAGCCAAGAATCTACGAAAAAGCGGGTAATGATAAAGATTAGATCAGGAAGCAACAATAGTTTTGGCTTAGATCAGGAAGCAACAATAGTTTTGGCCTCTGAAAGTTCAGGGAATTCAGGAGCTGAAGATGTCTCTGCTTCATCTTAACAAAAGGAAGAACAGATCCTATGAATATGAATAAGGAAAAATTTGTTCCCTGGTATCAAATAAAATGACTGTCTAGCCCTGACAATATGAGAAAAAGACATCTGAGATTTTTTTCAGTATCAGTACAGTCACAGCATGCTAATCAACATTTCCTTTCTAACTATAGATGCTTCAGAGGAAGACCAAAAAAACCCTGCGAGCCAAGAAAGGGAAACTTTAGGCCCAAGCAGATTCCTATTCACCGACAATTGGATAATTAATTAATCACGAGCCAAAAGGATATCTACAGTTTCTTAGGATTTCAGTAAGTAATTAGCGTACATGTCTTCTTAGGATCACACTTTGACTTAGGTTAAAGTTTTACTGGTTTGTTTTCTCGGTATATACACTAATGTTATGTTTTCATACATTTTTATGAGGAGTGTTTGGTATTGTTTCTTTAATACAGACTAAAATTATACCAGTAAATTAAGCAGGGAATGTTCTTGGTTACTCAAACATGATTGTCTGAACCGTTAAACTGTTAGAGCTATAGTGGCACAGCTGTGGCCAGTGCTAATTATTACTTTTCTAAAGCATTTCTGTGCATGTTTCTGCAGCTAACACAGGCCAGGGACCATTTCAGAAAGTCAGTTTGCATGTGACCACACTGTTTTGCACATAAAAAGGTTCAATATTGACATCACACACTCTGCTGCATCAGCTGGTCTCAGTGCAGGAGAACAGTTCAAGGTGTGCTAAAATTTGCTAAATAAGGACTCTGGATTTAGCAAAATCCTTAGATACTGGATTCAGCCGATCTCATACGAAAGATACATCCCTTTCATCAAGAACACTTTGTTTCTAATTCTGGCATGTTTTATCTGGGGCATGGTACTGTTTCTGATGCCTGCAATGGTAAAACCCAAAGAAGCAAGAATGATCTGAGATTTCAGTATCTAGCCGATGAGGAAAGACTGAAGCAGCTAGGTTAATTCTCTCTGCTAAAGGAGAATTGCAACCTGTAAAATTGTAAATATTTGTGGAAAAGAGAGAGGAAATGTGTTTCTCAGAGTCAAAGAGGTTAGGACAAGAACTAATGGACATATATAAAAAGTGAGGGACATTTAGATTAGATATTAGGAAAAGCAGACAGAAGGATTTTAGTGACACTAAAATAGATCGCTTAGATGAATGTTCATTCCTGAAACTTCTTAAAAAAAGCTACAGAAAAGACTAAGAATTATTTAATTGAAAAAATGTTAGACAGAGAAACAATGCAGAAGGCACTGAAGGTGCTTTCTAACCCAATTTCATTAGAATATTCTGATCATGACAACTGCGTATAACAAAAAAGCAACCATTAAGTATTTGACAGTCAAAGAATTTTATTTTGTTGAAAAAATACAATAAAATGGAAAACCTTTTATTATTATTTACTGACTGTAAGTATACTTTTCTTTCAGTATTAAGTCATGGCTGATGAGGGAGGAAAAGAAAATTAAAAGCAATTATTTAAATTAAATTTTATACCACATTTTTGTGCATATCCTAAATGTGAACATTCATGATGATTTTTTCCAAATGCAATAATAATGATAGTGTTTTTCCCCCTTCTTCTGCACAGCACTAAATTTTAATGTGTTCTGTCATCATTGTTCTCATTACTTTCAAATGAATTCCTTTTCCACATCTTAATATTCTAGGAAAAGGTCTCCTGTTTCATTACTATACTTTCTTGCTCAGTTTCTTTGTCTATGCTGACTACTTCAGACACAAAAGCTAGAAATTCCACAGTTTCTAGCTTCTAATTTTCCTAATTCCACATTCAGTTAAAGAGATTATTTTACCACAGAATGTCTGTTGTAATAAAGGAGAAAGTGACCTTATTTTTCCCCCCTCTTTGCGTAGATTTTTATTTCATTGCACTAAATCTGGCATAGCTGTTTATAACAGCTGTTCCACTTTTCCTTTCTTCAAGTACTGCAAGCTATAAAGCTTCATTCTAGGCTCTTAATGCAGTTAATCATTTACCTAGTAAAATAAAGAAGTCTAATGAATCTTCTCCATATAAAGCTTCATTTAGCTGGGCTTGACAATACAGCAGTATTGCTCAAAGATGTGTGAACAAGCAACTGGAATATCTGGAGCCAGATACATTTAAGTAGCTCACAGTAGGTCATATATAGGAAAAAGGATTACAACAGTAGAAGGAAAAGCAAGAGTTTTTGCCTCAGGCTACCTCTGGGGCATTTGAAGTAATGTTGTAATTCTAGTAGGACCAGCATGGAGAAGCGTATAAGCTTCATAAGCTACTCATAAAGTAGTTGTAGAGATTAAATGTCTTTTAAATGCTTAATTTTAGTTGGAATGTGATTAGCCTGAAGGCACAAAAGTATGTCTAATATAATTTTTTTTGTCTTAACAGTTTAATAAATAGTTACAGAAAATACTTAATGAGAATTTCAAAACTGTTTTAAAAAACAGTTAACTTACTTACTTTTCTCTTGCAATAAAAAGTTCCAGGATCAAAATTTTAAGCTAGTATAGAAAACTGCTTTTAATTCACTGTCTCACAATTGATTGAAGCTGAATAATGAAGATATTAATTCAATTCAATATTTTGGTATATATGCAAAAACCATATGCAATTGCAAATATGTCAAAAAAAATTCTCTTTTGAATGAAATATATATATGCACAACATGTATAGTTTGTATACAATATCCAATTGTATACAATTTTTTAATAGAACACTGTTCATCTGAACAGCACCTTGAATAAATGGAATAAAAGCATTTTAATTATTTAGAAAGAAGTCTTTTTTTTCTTCTCTTTTTTTAAAATTTTATTTCTTGTTTTTACTCCCAAAGTGGTTCTCTGACTCTTTTATCTGAGAGGAAAAAAAAATAGGTAGAAACCAACTTTTTGTCTCCCCAGTAATGACTAGGCCACTGTGGCCTTCTGCCGGAGTAAATTGTACAGGTCTATGCATTCTTTTTTCTTGTTTCCTTCTATGTTTTACATAAACTATGTAAATTACATGACATTTTAGAACAAATTAATTAAGACTGAAGAATTAGCTTTACAAATTAAAAAAAAATAGCCTTTTCTGTGTCAAGCTTAACACCAATATAGACAGCTCCTTTAGCAATTTGTCTGTCATGTATCTGCGAGGCTCCTGATATGTATGAAGGGTCTATTTTTCAGACTTTTTGTCTGTGACAATATTAAACATTAAATTTACAAATTCTGTGGAAATAGGGGCACCTTCTGTGTTCCTTCCACACAATAGGGAACCAGACCTACTATATCTGTAGGAACCTCTTCCCAGTTGCGTTTGCCATCCAGATCTAACCCATTAATTCCTACAGGGTGATAAAAAACATACTTTTTCTGCTTTTATTGAAAAGGCAGTGTCTGTGCCTCCAAACAGACTCCGCCTGTTAGGCCAACTCCTGCCTTATGGATAGAAAGAGGCAACAGAACAAAATTCAGCCCTGGTTCTTGTTTTCGAACAGTAATTATCACTGTAAAACTATGCCCCAATTCTTTTAAGGAGGAAGGGGCTTCATAAGTTAAGTTTCATTAATGGTTGATGTCTTTATGCATCTGAAGTATCAGCATAACCAAGACTAAGTTTCTGTGACAGCCTTCACCCCTAATTTTATTTACATTGCTTTGTGTCAGACCTAAGTTGGTTTTCTGAAGGACACATTCAGACAGTCTGAAATCCAACTCAAGGGCAAAAAAGCTTTCTTCCCGAATGGTGTTATTGATAAATTCCTTACCAACTCTTTCAGCCTTGTTTATTTGTTTGTTAGGGGTTTTTTGTGCATGTATGTTTGACTTCAATTCTAAACCTCCTTAAATATGCTGTCATATTTTAAGGCAAACATAGACTGTATATTTTCAGCATAGCTCCCCTGTAAGTTCACTTAACTTCCTCTCACACCTGTGCTATCACTAATTGCTAGTTTACCTCCCTGGCTATAAACATTTATAGTCTACAATTACTCTGTGCACTAATTATCTTGAATAGCTGGTTTGGGGCAAGGGAAGAAGTCAGTGGGAAAATACACATCCTTGTTTTCTAGCACTGGATATATACAGTTTTCCTGTAACATTAAGATAGTATCCATCCTCATTTTCTGAAATTAATTATCAGAGCTGCCTTTTCTTTTGGAGTTGGTTTTTTTTTTTTTTTCTTTGTTTTAAGCTACTCTAGTCAGATAAGTTGAGATATCCATGAAAGACATAATGTTTGCAATTTGCATAGCGTAGAACAGTGAAATCTTTCTTGAAACCTGTAAAATGATTTTATTAGAATTCTCAAACTAAAAACTCTAATCCTTGACTGAACTAAGTGGCAGAATGGGAGAACAGATTTCAGCTATGAAGGTTAATTAGGTTATGAGAAGTTTTCAAAACTCTTGTTTCATTGGCAATTGGAAAATATGAACACCCTGGAGTAAATGCAATTGGTGTGAAGGGTGACATACACTCTTATAGATCTTGAGGTCTCCTCTGTCCTTCAGTCTGTGAAAGAGGATATTTAAGCTTTTGCCATAAGGAACTTTAAACTTGGGACTCATTCATCTTTGTTTCATTTTGTCACTTAAAACCACTTCAGCCACCCTAGACCATTGCAGCCCCTCTTCAGACTGCCTAGGTGATGCTGTCTCACTAAGGTGTCTGTAGCAGAACCTGAATGTACTGGCCTGAATTCTCTGTCACATGCTCCATGCTGTAAGGATCAAATATGCATCTGCCTTACAGCTTTTTCAGACTGCTGGTCCAGGTTAATAAGCTGTCAAGATCATGTAAATCAGGTTGACTGTGAGGAACATTAAGGCATGTGACTCTAAAGCAACCTTACTTTCACAAATCATTTTCTATATTTAATTTTTCCTCTTCTCCATGCTTTTTCTTTTTCTTTTTTCTTGTTTGCTGTGTTCCCCAAATAGGAATAGAAAATAAGATTTAACTAATAGTTTTGAAAATTCCTAATCAAGGAAAAGTTTAGGTTATTTGCTAATTAAAGGTAATGTAAACTGAAGCAGCAGATTCCTAGATTTTGGGGGAATTCCTATTATTATTATTTGGAAATCATAAAGGTATATTTTCAAGGAGGAAAGGTTAATCCCCTTGTCATCCTCTGCTTCATTTTCCTCCTAAGACTCACACTATCCCTCATTATCTTTAGTATGTTTTCGTAATAATATTTTCAGGGTTCTTTGATTCCTTCCACTTCCATGAACTCATATAGTCTGACTTTGTGGTGTACAATGCTATATGACACCATGCTGTGCGGACTATCTTGAAAATTTATGTCTGAAACATCAGTATTTGTTTCTGCCTACTTGGCCTCCAACTATATTTTTTGTTTCATTATTCTGAGAATTTGTATTTTTTAATCTATTCATAGTTTACAATGTATTCGTTATCTCCTTAATAATGCCACTGACTTCATTATTTTCTGGAAGACTTTGTCCACAACTCATTTGCTCCTTTATTCTTCTGTCATACTAATAACATCTGAAATAGTTCTTTGACATTTACTTTTATTTTTCATGTATGAAGTCTGCTTTTTAGGCATTTCAGAACAGATCTGTGGGAACTTTCAGAAGGGGTTGAGGGCCAAATAAGGTTATGATGCCAAAATGATATTTCCTGATACTCACTCCTTTTATTTTCTTTCTTTCTCTACATGCCCATTGAGGTAATGATCTCCAGTCCACCATGCAATCTTGTGCTTTATTTTGGACCAGCCATTTTACTCCTTTGTTATAATAGTTTATGTCATGTAATTCTTTGTTAGTGAAACTTGTTCCTTTTGGGAGGACTTAATCAGCATTTTCTCCATAGGTGTAATGAAATATTATAAATCTTTCTGCAGACAGAGGGCATATAGTAAATTAGTGTGATACTGACCAAAAATTAGTTCATGCATGTTTGGAAAAACATGAGCTCAGTTATTGATTATGGTCATTAAAACACAAATTTACAATTACTGGAAGCAGTAACAAACATAAATCAGATTAAAACCCTCTGAAAAATAATCAAATATTTAATATTCTCTTTTTCTATTTCTGTAGCTTTCACTTCTCACAAGAATATTTCTCTCCATCCTTCAACTTGGTTGAATTTTTTCAGGACAAAGCATCTCTGTTTTGCTAGACTTCTGTATTATAGGGAAGGTTTTCAAATTGGTTCACATCATAAAACAAGTATGACTGGTAGTTCTACTTCACCAGACATCGACACTGGCAGAAATGTTTACATTTTCCTTGGATAGCCAAATCGGTCACTAAGGAATTAAAAATATCTGAATCTATAACCTACTGAAGCCTTTCACTATCAAAGAAAAGTAACAATCCGTAACCCCATAGAGTTATTGCCTACTTAGTTATAGTATTATATTACAATCAATTGCAAAATACATACAAATAAAGTATTTCCTTTGCTTTATATCACCTTGAATTTGAGGATGAAAAATTGGAACACGTGAAAGTGTCTAATAGGATTGAATCATTATAATTTTACTTATTGTTCCTTAACTGCAGACAAAGCACAAAGGAAATATCACCTTTGTATAAAGAAGAACCCCAAGAGCTGCTAGAATAAAATAATGAAAACATTTTTTAATGATAATTAATGTATTTTTCATATTTTTTAGTATAACCCTTTAGTTCTATTATGAAGGAGCAAATGGAATAAGAGATCTTGGATAAAATCATCAGCTATTTTAAAAATACTAGTGTATTCCTGATAGGTAATCCTGTGTCATATGGGATGGTCATCTAACTGACTAAAAAAGGTAAGTAATTCAGGTAAATAACCTGCCCTTTTTTACTCATCATAAAATTCTTATTAAGAAAGTTCTATAGGTCTCAGGAAATATTGTCACTTTTTCGGAATATAAGAAATTGACCATGAGAAAACAACAAAAACATTACCATTATCTGAACAACATAAAAATAGGAATTACGGTCCCCCACAACATTCTTGCTGCTAAATTGGAGACATTCGGGTTTCATGAGTAGACTGATAGACAGATAAGGAATTGTCTGGATGGCCGTGTCCAAATAGTTACACTCAATGGCTCAATGAGTTACACTCAATGGCTTGATATTCAAGTGGAAGCCACTAACAAGTTGTGTCCCTCAAGGACGTGTGTTGGTACCAATACTATTTAATATCTTCATCAGTCTCACAGACAGTAACATCAAACATCATGAAGTTCCACAAGGCCAAGTGCAAGGTCCTGCAAATTGGTTGGGGCAATCTCCAGTATCAATACAGACTGTGGTTTGAATAGATTGAAGGCAACCCTGCTGAGGACTTGGGGATACTGGTGGACAAAAAAACTGGATATAAGCCAGCAATATGTTCCTGCAGCCCATAAAGCCAAACAGATCGTGGGCTGCAGAAAAATGAAACGTGTCCAGCAGACCGAGGGAGGTGATTCTCTCTCTCTACTCCACTCTCGTAGGACACTCACCTGGAATCTTGCATTCAGCTCTGGGGTCCTTGGTACAAGACAGACATTGACTTGGTAGAGCAGGTCCAGACAAGGGTGATGAAAATTATCAGAGGGCTGGACCACCTCTCCTATGAAGAAAGGCTGAGAGATCTGGGGTTGTTTGGCCTGGAGAAGAAAAGTCTCCGGGGAGACCTTCTTGTGGCATTTTAATACTTAAAGGGGACTTCTAAGAAAGATAGAGACATTTAACCAGGGCCTGTAGTGACAGGACAAGGGGCAATAGTTTTAAACTGAAAGAGAGCAGATTTAGATCAGACACAAGGAAGAAATCTTTTTATGATGAGGTTGGTGAAACACTGGAACAGGTATCCCAGAGAAGGTGTGAATACCCCATCATTGGAAATATTCAAGGTCAGGGTAGATGGGGCTTTGAGGCACTTGATCTAGTGAAAGATGTTGGGTTGGTTGGACTAGATGATCATAGAATCATCGAATCATAGAATGGTTTATGTTGAAAAGGTCATTTCTATCCCAAACCACTCTATGTTAGTACAAAATTTTGTATTAAATTTCCTAAACAAGGGCAATAGTTACAGCTCATTTATACTTTTGTACTAAAATAGAACGGTTTCTGTTGCAATGGTTCTTTAAAAATTATCTTTATAGGTCCTTTCCAACCCATACTATTCTGTGACGTGATGAGACTATGATTGAGGAATGATTAGGAAATTCCAGAGGAAATGTGAGAATTTGAATACCAAGCTGCAACACACAACTGTTATTTAGGTCCACTTGTGATACAGAAACAAAGTTTTGGACCAAAAGTGTAGCAATTGCTCTTGTTCAGGAAATTTAGTATCAATTTTTCTACTAATTAGAAGAACATTTAGCATCATCTAGAACAATGCAAAGTACAAATGGTATTTACTGATATTTCTTACAGTTCATTAAGATTTATGGAATTAATATATTTATATCTCTCCAAAGGCTAGCAGACCCAAACAAAAGTAGTACTGAGTTTCACCAGCTCCCTGGTCACATCTCTGTGTGAGCACTGAAAATGCAAAATTAGTACTAGAGATTCATCTCTCTCATTAGTATGCTTATATCGGTTGCCTTAGTTTATTTTCATTCTCTCTGATTTGTTGGGAATATCTGCAATGCAGATTATACATTTCAATATTTGTCAGAAAAAAAATGTGTATTTATATATAATATACACTTTATTGTTTACATCCTTTTAAGTCCTTTATACTTCCTAAGAAATCACTAATTTTGTGCTTATCAAGTCGCCAGTGTGGTGCTTATCAAAACCAAATGTATCATGGAATGCAAAGTCCATCTGTCTAACTCTGCATTAGAGAAACAAATACAGAAAACCTGCATATATGCTGTACTGTAAGCTATTCTTGAAAGACTGGACATGCCAATTATTGCTTTGAATTAGATGGCACTTCTGCTGTTTTAAGCTCATCAGATGTGGCAATGTTGATAAAATTGTCACACAATATGTTTTAAATTTAAGATGCACAGGCAAAAGTGAGAATGGTAATTTTCTCAGTTAACAAAAATGTTTCCAGGGCTAAAGAAATAGTTGATAGTATTAAGAAACCCAACCATTGATAATTCAAGTCCATGAAAGTTTGAGTTTGTAAGTAATATGAATATGACACCTGTTTCATCAAATATTGATAAAAAATATCCATTTCTTTCTATACATATCACAGCTTCCATTTATTATTAAACAGTGGTTTGGAACTAAAAATTCTCATTTTCTCTTCTCTATGTTCCAAAACGGCTGCAATTGATTACACCTAAAATTTATAACATTGCTGTGTATATTTGGTGCATCAGTAGGAAGAGAAAGTGAGTAATTGATCAGTTTATTAAAACAAGACCAACAATGCGAATATGGTGTGTTGTCAGTGAATAAAACAGCACAGGATATATAAAACTATGGCAGAAGGCACAGAGTTCTGTTGTTATTATATCACTGCTGTTATTTCTCTTGCTGCTCTTTTACTCACATCATTCCCCCTGGGTCCCAAAGCCTTCACGGTTCATTTTCTGTTGATTCTCAATACTACTTCTAGGAATTGGAAAGATGAAGAAATATTCAGAAGTGAGCAACAAGCAGTCAGAAGCAAGTAAATCCTTTATGATGTAAGTAACTTGAAAAAAATTATGGCAATGTGCTTTATATTATATTAGAATTCTTCACTTAGCTCTGCCCTCAGTTCCATTTCATATATTTTACAAGGCTTGCAGTTTATCTGTTCATATCAGTAGACCTTTTTATTTAATTTTCTCAGACATTTTGACATTTAATAAGACTGAATAATGACAGCTTCCCACAATGGATATTGTGTGGTTATTTATGCTCTCCGTAAACATACAGTTTTAGCTGTATGCTATGTAAAGTATTCTTTAAAGCACCCTCAAAGCGCATGACAGGCATCCACAGTTATGGTTTTCTTCCCTTTTTTCAAATCTAAATCTCGAGGGGACTGCTCTTCTTCTAAGAATGGAAAAACCCCATGCTCAGCCAGATTTTCATGAATTGTAATGCAGTTCTAACACTTACAGAATTTTCTTTACTAACATAATCAATTTTAAATGTGTAAAGGTCTCATGAAATTGTCATTGTCATAATAAAGCCCTTTGCACTGCTGATTTTCTCAAAAGGGCATTCCACGCATCTAGTAAATAGCCAATGAAAGCAAACATCTGTAGTGAGACAAACAACATCTGTAACAGCAAATCAATAACATTCATTTAATATCATTTAACAGCAGTAATTTAGAGCAGAAGTTCTACTGTAGCAAATGTTTGGAAACGTTGTATATGCATACGCACAGGCACACATATATATATATATACGGGGAGATACATGTGCACATACAGATATCTACTTTCTAAAAAAATGCATCATGCAAATCAAAAGCCTTAGTAGTCAAAATAATTGGCTAAAGTTTTAGTTAAAATGCGTCTGATGGTGCCCAAAAAGAGCACATTAACTTTGCCCAATAGAAGTTTTTAGACAATGCCATGTCATAATTTCAGTTATAATCATCTCACCAAAGAACAAAGTATCTGTAGTAATGGGAAGTCTGTGTTGCAGCATACCGGAGTGGATTTTTTTAAAGCATAAATGGTATGTGAGAATGCATAACACAATAAAATAAGTGGCATAACTTTAGAGTAATGTTAAGCAAGAAAGGAGGTAAACCCAGCACAGGGTAATTCCTGCTGTTTATTGAGAGACATCTCTGAAAAAACTTTTCCCAGAACTTCACCTAGGAGTAACTGCAGAGGAATGAGTTGTCTTACTCCAGAAAACACAGGAAGTGTGCTAAAATCTGGCTGATGTAGATGAACATGGGATCAGGATAAAGGAATCTTGTGGAAGATAGGTAGTTCAATACAGAGAGATTCTGACAATGTCAAGAAAAAAAAAAAAAAAAAAAAAAAAAAAAAAAGAAGAAAAAGAAAAGCCCTCTGGATTGCCCTTATTATTTCCAACAATATTTTGCAAATTACTATTCCCCTAGGAGTATCTTCAAAGATGGAAAGTATCTATGTGATGCAAAATGGGAGGAACACATCAGCCTTATTAATGAAAGGAAGAAAACAAGCTCAACAATAAGTATCTGTCAGAGTTAAGAGACAGGCTTATTCTTCTGCATGAGGGCACTTTTCTTCTAGTCTTCTTGCCTCTTGAATTTAAGAATTTTCATGTTATCAAGAATTTTTGAGAAATGTTATACATCATGCAAAAGCATCCTTTGTGCCCTCCTTCCAGGTATTTTGCAATAAATCTATCATTTTCCCTAATTCAATTTTTAATGAGTAACACCTGAACATATAATTTGAAGGTACTGAGTGATCTTCTACACAGCAGAAATAATTTGCCACTATCTAGAAGTAATGGTAATCCTGGTAGACAAACACTTACAAAACCTGTTGACATACTCAAAGCCAGTTTCTCCTCCCTGAAAGAAACAGTAGCACTCTGGTCAAGTACATTGTGATTTTCAGAGGAAACAGAGATTATATTGGGGGAAAATCTTTCAAGCAGCAGCTGCTGGTTGAATTAATTAACCATCATCCCCAACTCCCAGTAAGCAAAGACAAATACTATGGTATCCTTGAGTCAAATTGCATGTTTTGCAGATTAATATTAAATCTGTGTAATTAATTGACTTTTGGTTTGTTTTTTTTTTTTTTTAGAAGAGAGAGAACTCAAGAAACTGTTTTCAATTACTTACTGTGGATTAAATTTTGCTACTCATATACCATTTAATGCTTTTCTCACTAAAATGTGTTTTTCACAGAGGAAAGATGTTATTTATCACATGTAAAGGTAATAGAATAACAGGATATGTACTTATGCCAGATTAAAATTAATCGATCTGAGAGGTTAGGTTTCTGAACTAATTTAATGCTGTTTACTTGGTACCTACTTCTCCAAAATCAGCTACTACTTTGTAAAGTTTCTCTTTGAGATTTTGAATTTAATTGTGTGTGCATTCAAAGGGTAATTATATGCAGCTACCTGATTAAATGTTCATTCACATAATGATTAAAAGTGTCTTATGATGACAGTTGTAGTATGTCAGGTTCAGAACTGAATGATTATCACCTGCTGATTGTAGAAGTGAATGTCTATAATGGGAGTAATTTTATAGTAGCACTTATTATAAACTAATACTGATCATATATTACAGTGATTATTTTGTTGTGTCAGATACCTATTTGAACAGAAAGAATTATTTTCTACCTTCGTTTACCTATTGACAGACATAGAACTAGAAGGTAAAAAATCAGAGTATTTTATGCAGTTTAAAGTATTATGTCTCCATAGGGGTATGGTCAAAGTAAGCTCTCTTAGAGACAGCACAGGAGCATTAAGGATTTTTAAGAGTGTTCTTTTTGTAAATTTTGAAAACAGAGAGGAAAGAAGTTGCATAAAATAGTATAGCTAATTACATTATAGTGTTACTGTATTGCAAAAATGAAACCAGTTTCCAATGTCAGCAAAAATACATTAAGAATATTTAGCCTTTTATCATTTTGGATTAAAATTATTTGGCCCTTACCACAGATTTTCCCATTTCTTTAACACCGATTGAGAGCTTCTATGTATTTGGATTTTATGTAAGTTGGGGGAATAGCTTAGTTTTGGTCCATTCCCACATTTATCTGTGAAAATTCAGGATTCTCAAGAATTGTGAACTTATTTGAATGCCATTAGTTTTAGATGAAAAGAATAAAAGTTGAGTTAAAAAGGAGAAAATTGTTCAGGAATGGGTTTTGACTAATAAAATTTACATTAGGACTTCCTTTCATAATATCTGAATTAGTATCTAAACCCCTTCTAATAAAAGGAGATAAAAATGTATTTCCATTGCTGTTTTTAATTCCTGAAGAACAAAGAGGTAGTCAACAATCTCATAAATCATTGCACTGTTAGCTATCTCACATTGCAAGAACGCAGAAAGCCTAATCGATAGCTGGTCAATAGAAAGTTGCCCTTTTCTGGAAGTCGTAGAATGATTCCCTTGTTGAAGGTTAGAACCTCTTAGTGTTGAAAGTACTTAATTATTACAGATAATTGGAATTTGGCCTTGACTGAAATAGTATGAAACGGAAACTGAAGTCAAAATGCTCATGCTGCTTTTCTGTTTTATTTTACTGCTTCTCCAGAACCCTAAGAATGGGATGGTTTTAAGACACTTTGCAACTGAACATCATAAAATGCTATTACTTGGATGTTTATCTTAATTTCTTTATACCTTCTTAAATCAGAATTATTTCTATGGAAATCAATTGTTTTGTACCAGATTTATGCAACTAACATAAAATCTGTTGAGAACGAATGTTTGGTTGGGTTCACTTTGGTCTGGTTTTACATACAATATAGCAGCTGCTGTGGTAGAGATTGTCACATGACCTTTTCCTCATTTTTGGCTTTTTTTTTTGGTTGGTTGTTTTTTGTTTTGTTTTTGGTTTTGTTTGTTGTTTTTTTATTACTATGAGCTTTCTGCATGGTCCTAGACAGCTAATGGTGTTGGACTATGGAAACTGTTTTTCCACATTTCTCAAGCTGGTGATATACTCTGTTTCAGTGAAACAGGGATAATGTCAAGGAAGAGGAATGGAGAAGTCCCAATAATTTCATTGACTGTGAGCACTTCTTTTGCCTAAATTAAATGTGTAATTATCACACCTTATCTATACTGTCATATGGTTTAACCTTTATTGAACTAATTAGGATGAAGCTTAAAATTACTTGCTGACTCACTTGATGAAACAGCTGCAATTCTTTCCCTCTAAAGAAGAAACTGGGGGAAACATAAGCAACTCTGAGTTTAAAAGTTATTATCAACAGCACACGACACAGACAGATATTATAAAAGGATCAATTATTGAGGTGATCTACATGGAAGAACTTGTATTTTCTGAAAAAAACCTGGAACAAACATGTATGTAACATAGGTAATATTGTAATACTGAGAAACAGGAAAAAAGGTGATTTTACATATTTATTTTGATGACCTAGTGTTTTTACATTATTTATTTTGTGAGATTTACAAAACTTTTAATTAAGGCAATAATAAAGTGACGTGTACTCACCTCTCATAGCAGCTGTGGAAGCACCTCACTTTCTTTCTGAACAAGTTTACTCAGACTAGAATAAATTCCCCTGTATGTAGCCATCTTATCTAACACATGATTGCAAACATATTAAGTAATTGTCAGGGAGTGAACTCCCAAAAATACATAATGAAAACATGTGACAGAACAGTTGATTCCTTTTGTCTAAAAAAACATGCTGGCAGTAAGTCTGAACATATTGACTCTCATATTAGGGTAGGCTCTTTGAACACATGCGTCCGCAGCTGCTGATCAAGCTTCATTAAGATAGCTTTTCTGGTTTATCCTGTAGTGATGATGAACATTCACAGACACTCAGTCAATATTTTGAAGATGATTAGAAGATTAAACACTGTGCTTTTACTACTCAAACAGCACTTCGTTATGATCCATAATTGTAAGATTTTACTAGTTCCTAACAGTCAAAACTAATTGTATCTGAAGTCCTTATTTTGTGAAAACTAGCATTTTCAGAATACTGCCAACGAGCAAGAAGAGGAAAGAACCACCTTTAAAGTGTTAATATTTCTAACCAATGTATTTCATGGGCACAGTCTTCTAATTTCACTCCACAGAGGCAGGCAAATATCCATCTGGAGACCGCCTGCCTGTGGCTAAGTGAGGGATAAGTCTGCTTCTAAGTGGAATCTGGAGCCCCGCAGTCATCCAGCCCAGGAGATCTACAGGAGCTCATTGCTCTCTGTATGCCTTCATTGCTCTCTGGTGAAAATCAGTGAATAAAGATATGGTAGGCAGATCTTGCACATCCAGGCCAGTAAATGCTCTATACTCACAAAGCCATTGAATTTATTTAGAAAGTAACATACATTTCCCTCATCCTGCTAGCAAGACATGTTGCAGTATTATTCCTCTGCATAGAACACCATTTCTATCAAGAGCCTCATGAAGCAGGACATTATCAGAGAGTCAGCTAGCTGTACCTCCTTTTTGCACATGAATCATAGGAATGTACACTGATATAACTTTAAAACAATCAAACAAGTAAACAAAAAAGCAAACCCCAAAATCCACCCAAAGCAGAATTAAAAATTATCTTGTATTCACATGCTGCTAAGTAAATCAGTAATCTGGTAATATGTGCCTTTCAACCAAATTTTAAGAATTTTCCCCTACATGTTTTCCTGGTTTTAAACAGATGAAGACCATGAAGCTTTGAAAACTATGCAAAAAGTTCCTATTTAAGCTTTAGTACTGTGGATGGAGAATGTAAGATTTTTGTTACTACACAGAAAATGCTGTGTATATATATATTTTTTTTTTCCTAAAATCACTAGAGTATTTTTCTTTTTAAGTACTAAACATTACAGTTTCCCTTCCAGACTTCCTAACTATTCAGGGAGAATTAGATGCCTTAAAAAAAGATCTTCAGATGCTAGTCAGTTGACAAAAGAGATATGTAACACAGAAAAGAAACAGAAGTACAGAAGATTTGTTATCTTGCATTGAAGCACTCTAAGAAAACAGGCAACTTAATTTGTTTTGTGCAGCGTGGCTACAAATTAGATCTGGGGAAAAAACAAACCCAAAACACCTTGAACGGGAATCCTTGCTTTTTAGACAGCTTTGGAGGTGAGCAGTTTATATCAGATTAAGGCTCACAATTATCATGTGTTTTTGCACGGTGACCAGAATTTTTTTTTTCTGTATAAATTATTCAGCAAGTTTTGTCAGGAGCCAATGTGATATTCTCTGATTCAGAACTATGACAACATGGTTCTAAGACTAGAGTTGTAGGAAGTATCCATTTATAAGGTAAAAACTGATAGCCTTTTTGCCATTTCAACATGAAATAGCTGAAGAGCAGTGTTATTGTTGGGAAGTCATTTGATGCTGAAACACTGCTAAGGTTATATAAAAATACTACTAGATAGTTTCTTGAGATTTTTTTTTTCTTTCCTTTAAAGTTTAGGATGAAGCAATTTTTTTTTTTTTTTTTCCCCTAAAAATGTCTTCAACCTCTGGACAATTGTTCTCTTTCAGACTGAGGACTTGTGCTTCATACCAAATAACATGTAACATTTTCAGACTTCCTTTGAGGAAAAATTGAGTCTGTTTTCAAAGCCACTTATTGCAAATGAAGGGTGCTGGACCATTCTTCCTTCTTTAATGTATTGGAATGCTACATTATAGATTTAAAAATGGATTAAATGATGCCTTTCGTATCAGTTTGAATAGTGCTTAATCAAAGCAAATGTTTAGCATTTCTCTGAATTGCAATTAACCATGCGTTCCTGAAAGAAAAGATTTACCCTGTTTTTTAGTTACAGATGAACAGGGACTTTGCAAATGCATTCAACTTCTGTTTTTATCTGCTGCTTGTTATTACAAGATACACAAAAATCTGAGACTGTTCCCATTAATGATTCATCTGGCAACAGAAAGTAGGAGTCATTTCCTACTGGAACTCAAAAGAAGTATTTGATTGAATGCCTTCGAGATAGCTGTGAGAAAATCGCTGTTGACTGAACAAATATTTTAGAGGGGAAAAATTCATATAGGAAATCAAACTGAAGACTTTGCCCTAAATGAAGAGTCCATAGTGTAATACCATGTGCAGTCAGAGGGGCTTTATTTTTATTTGGAACGTGTACGTTTGTATACAATCTGTGAAGACAAGAGGTCTACAGAGGAAAAGATGTGCAATAGCAGTGTACAGTATATTAGATATGAGACTCTGCAAAGTACTATAGAGTCACATCGTTCTGTCTTGATGTTACTGTAATAATTCCTTGCAGAAAGTGCAGATAAAGAAGGAGGATGTGGTGATCAAGCTAGATGTCTAGTAGTCATTATCAGAAGCTATTGGGAGGTGACTGCTTGTGAGAAGCTGTGAGTTCATGACTGATGGGTTCAGATGAGTGATTAAGAAGAACAGCATTGGAATACTGATTTGGGGAATAAGAAAATGGAAAACTGATATGCCTCAAACACAGACAGGAGTGGGAGAAAAAATAGCTATGTGAAAAATTTGTAGAATATTTTGTAATGTGGAAACTATGGGGAGTGGGAAGCTCACTAGGTATATGAGGAATGAAAATAAGTATGGAAGAAGAAAAAGAGTGTTGGAGGAATATCACAAAGAGGAGAGATAGTAAAGGGATGAACACTGATGATAACACTGGAAAAAACAGTAAAAAATGGGAAAGTAGAAGGAAACAAGGAAATATGACTGAAGTGAGAGGAGTAGGAAAGAAATTAACATTTCATGCATACAGAACAGAATGTATGCATCCCTTCATTGCAATCGAATTAATTGGTTTATCTAAATAATACAGAAATACAAGTATAGCAAAAATTTTGTGCAATAGGTGTTGTTTAGCATACCAGAAAAATGTCAGAGTTTTTCTTCAAACAACAATAAACATGAAACAAATCGTATTAGTGTAGGTTAATTAACACTGTTAATTTAAAATGTAAATTACAAGAAGAGGATCAGAAGAGGAAAGCTCCCTTCTGTTCATATGCTACATCTTTTTTCTGGAAAACTGCTAACCAACTCTGACAGAAATGCCTTCAGGAGTGTGTTTATAACTAAGAATAATTAATTATTTTCATATTGAAAAGGACTGTATTGTACCAAACTATTTTAAAATACTAATATCATGGAGAAAATATTCTGAAAGCTCTCACAAAATTACAAACACCACCCCCACATGCTTTTTCTCCCTAAGAATTATACTTTCTAAAATATATAAAAAAAATGTTCAAGCATATTTGTCTCGCAAATCTGGATTTGCGTGGTTTGGAACTGGAAAACTTAGCTATTTATATGTATCATTGGTGGCAGGAATCTAGACAGCTCCACCCCACATCAAAAAAGGTGTCAAATTATTCAAGAAATACAGGAAAAATACATTGAAAAAATTATTTATGAAAAAAATGTTGAGCAGTATCAGGAAATAATAGCATCTGAGCCTTTCTAGGTTGCAGTTTTTTCCTCTAAAAGAAGAAGCAAGAAGTGAAAACCACAAAGGGCCATCTTCAATCAACACATTTTATTTTTTCTAGTATCAGTAGATCCACTTCTAAACCAACTTTATCAAATGAAAGCATTTTTCTTGTGTAGACAAGGCACATACTTTAATTTACCTTGTTCCTCACAGTAATTGAAGTATGTGGTGAGCAATCCTGATTAGCTTTGAAGCCATTTCTTATTTTGCAGACATCTGTCAATTAGCACAGTTTCTTACCAGTGGAACATCTTATTTTTGATCAGATTTGTCCACAAAAGTTTTGTGTCTCGACTGAGAGATTTATTTCTATCTTTGAAGAGAGCTTTGTCAAAGCTTCCTTTGAGAGATGTGACTGCTTTTTGTGTCACTTTCTATGGCCTTCATTTCTGTCACCTCACTGGAGGCTCTCAACTGGAACATCTAACTGAGGAGTGGAGCCATCACAATCTCCTCATAGGCAAGGATCATCCACAGGGGTTGACTCAACTTAGACTCTAAGAGGTGCAAACACATAACATTTCTACATGAGGAGCTTAGGTCAGTTGGGCTTCTAACTCAAGTTCATGTCTGGGGACTTGAACTATGTGTCCCACTGTCCTAGGGACACATATTTTTGTAGGCGACAAGCAAAAACTCACAGCCCAGCAGTACAAATTTTACGCTGCTCTTTACTGGGTCCAGCTGGTTGGATGATCCTCTGATGGTGTATCTGCTGTTTCCTTTAAGAACAAAGAGTAGAGGACAGGCTTCTGTGCTGCATGACTACTCTGGTATGTGCCCCGGAGAGGCTTTCTTTCTGCGCTGAGTGGCTTGTTGGGAGACCCAGGCCATCATGTGGTCTGATGCTCAGGAACATATGGCTTCTTAGAAGAAAGGTGAAGT
Source organism: Rhinoptilus africanus (assembly GCA_013400135.1). Taxonomy (NCBI): domain Eukaryota; kingdom Metazoa; phylum Chordata; class Aves; order Charadriiformes; family Glareolidae; genus Rhinoptilus; species Rhinoptilus africanus. The sequence goes on from VXBO01008122.1 coordinate 95,638, forward strand.
GGATCACGGTTTTGCAGAATTCTTGTGAATCCCAACAGACAAGGTGATTTTCATTTCTCTTCACAAGTGAAGCTCACTCTTTCTTTAAATAAGTATCCCATGTATATGGTGCTTACTATTTTTTTTTTTTTTGTGCTCTCAGAGGATTTCTGCATTCTTTTCTCAGAAACTACATTTACTGGAACATGCTTAATAACAGTCATCTCTTTGCACTTCTTTTGGGACAAGTTACTTAGCAAATACAGCCAGTGTTTATACAAACTATATATGATGTTAACATAGCAAAAACACACAAAAAGAACTGTCACAATCATTATTTTCCTAAAGATGGCCCTAAATATAGATTCATGGACTTACACTCAGGCAGTTAAACAAGTGCCATGTTGCTAGTGCAAGCTGCTGCATTCTCATTTTCTACTTTTTGTTTTAGCTAGGTCACTTTTTCATTTAGGATTCTAACCTTAACTATCTTCTCCTAAGAAACTTGTCATACACGCTTTGATTCTTGCCTGACCTTTCAGGCTACGAACAGTGGCTGCAGTTTCACAATTGCAATATTTCTTTCAAAATTAGTTGGGCTTGTAAGCGCCTGAAGGGAAGAGCTGTCTTCCCTTCTTCTCTGTGTTAAGCAAGAGAAATGGGAGAAGATTTATCTGGGTTTCAGTCAAGTTAATAATTATGCTACTCTGATATAAGAATTAGCCTATGTGATGCATAAAGATGGAATTTAGGAAAGTAGAATGAACTGGAAGAAGAAATACTGGGGCAGAGGAAAAAAGTCTTCTCATTCTGCCACTATGCTCTGACTGCGAGATGAAAATCTGCTGGTATCCTGAAACTCATGTTTCAGGGTCATCAAGAGGCTTGGTTAAGTGGAAATTGTCAAATTATTTAGAATAGTTTTACTTAGGCAGAGGGAAGGAATTAGAGATAACGGAGTACTTGCCAAAATAAGCTACAAAGTGATACCTACAAATTGCAGTGGTCAGCCATAGGAGCTTCCAGCAAGGCGATTGGGAAAAAATATTGTCTACTGTCTGAATAAATTCTCCTCTAGTTCAAGCTTTTATACTGTTCTAGGTTTTTCTGCCTTCTCTTAACAGTGTTAGGATGTTATACAAAAGCATTACCTTCTCAGAGAGTGGGTTACCTCTATCCCATTTTTGCTACAAAGCATAAAAAGAGACTCAGTGGTACCTCCACCTTGACTCACAGTGAAGAGCAACCCCCTCCCAAACAATACACTAAAAATTCTAAAAGATTATCAGCTTTTGATGGTAACTGTTAGTCTAAACTTTAAAATTTTAGCTTAGCTTTAGGATATAAGTAAAATAAACAAATTGCCTGTGGGGTTTCTTTGGTATCAGATATTGTGAGTTCTTTGAAGCTTTTATTGCCAAGTAAACAGCAATGTATCTTCTTGCAGGGAGAAGTGACCTTTGGTTTTGATATTATAATTTTCAATGACTGTAATTTCTTCCAGCCAAATAAAGAGTGATGTTTGCTTTGTTAACACAGCAAAGAACAGCGTGGTCCTTGTCTCTGTTATTTTTTCTTTAAGTCCTTTTGG
>VXBO01008122.1:103370-125905 GCA_013400135.1 Rhinoptilus africanus
AGTAGTCTTTGGGGGTTCTTAATCATGGACATGTCTCTGTTCCCATACCTTTTTATGAAGTATCTACATGCCAAAACAATACATCTGGAAAAAATTGTTTGCTACCAAAAGAAGCAGGAGCAAGCAAAAAAAATATACTGAAAGCCAGAATAACAAAGTACTAAAATTCAAAGAAATTTATATTCTCGACCCAGTAAAAATCAATGCAAATATACTCCAATTATAGCAAGTGAAGTGTAGAAATAAAAACACAAAAAAGAACAGTAATTTAAAGACAGTAACAGAAACAAAAAATAAAATTTTCAATTATGTCAGGAGGAAAAAGTCTGTGAGAGAATTTTTGGATTGCTTATTTACTTGCATATCAGACACTAAAACTGCTGGTTAAGAAAATCAAAATAGCAGAAGTATCCTCTGCATCATCCTTCATCAATAGAACAAAAAACTCTCTCTACTCAGGTATAGGAACCAAGGTACAACATCTATAAAAACTGTGGTGGAACTACCTAATGAACTGATACTAGACCACACTGAGAATTTACTCTTTGGCACTTTACAGCTGCATGCCAGGCACACAAGCTAAATGGTGCAGAACAGACCGCTTCTCCAGAGAGGGCTGATTTTTTTTCTACAACAGCTAGCACATAGCACTGGGATTTCTTCAGCACTATTTTTTGTTTCTATGACCCCCGCATTCTATGTATGTGGGTTTTTTTCAGTTCAAAGTGTCTGATAGTAGGCAAAGTCTGTGCAGACCAGATGGTTGCATAAACATCAGAGTGAAGATCTTATTGAATGAAATGATTATATGTATTTCATGCTTGGGAAGCGTTTGGGAGTGCTTCGGGATGCTGACTCTTCTGGGAAAATGTTGGAAACGTGCATGGGATAGCAAATATACAAATCTCATGCAATTTTTTTTCATATGGCCTTTTAGGACAACTCCTTAGAAAGAACACTCTGGTTATATCTAGGCTTTGGTTTGCAGGAGATAGTTGATTCACTCCAGAGGGGTGTTATAAGTGAATTACCACTCACACAGGACCTAGGAGCAAATTCAACATCTATGTCATCTGGCAAAACAAAAAGATACTAAAGCCAATTAATAACAACGTTTTCAGATTGCGTACATCTTTTTGTAAGCAAAGGATTAATCCAAAGAACTGGCAGGAATGTAATTTTTATAATAGTAAATCACAAAAATATGATTTTAGTTTTGAATTTGGGTCAATTTGGCAGAGAAAGGATTTTGGGATTCCTAAATAAATGGATTAATCCAAACAAAATCCAAACCAAAATGAGACAGGATCAGAACCATTCTATATTCAGGAACTCAATGGTTTTAATTCCTCTACAGAATGACAAAGAGAAGAGCATAATATCTTCTGAAGTTTCCCATCTGTCCAAGAGTGTCATTTATGCTAGAATACAGCAAGTCCTGTGATAAGGTTCAGCTTCATTAATACTGAAATGTAAAAATTCTCTATGCTGTGCCCTACATTCCAGTCTTCCAAGTATCTGGATCAGGCATTGGACAGAAATGCACTGTTACTCTCTTTTGAAAAACATCTGTTTTCACCTCTCTTCTAAAGCACATTCAGAATTTCTTTCACAAAGAAAGCAAGACATAGTTGCAGAAAAAAGGGGGCAATAAATGTCCATGTCTTACTCATACTCTGATGATATATATCTGGGGATCCTGGATTCTGAAATGCTCTCCGGTATCTTGTAAGACATCTTTGTCAACCAACCCCATTTAATAAATAACTCCCACTGTACTGAGGAAAACTGTCCCTGGGGTCAAGGCTTAAGCCTTCCTCCTGCCTCAGCTGTCCAGCACTCAATTCTTTCCTTCTTTTTGAGAATTCACCTGGTTGCAGAGTGAACTGGTTTGGGAAACTGATTTGAGAGAAAACTAACTCTGTGTGTGCCTTGATCTGAGTGTTTATGACATTGCATCCCTGGGCAAGAGGTGGTAGACCATATGATTCAAGCCCCTTCTGTTGTGGATACTTCATTATTGATACAAAGTACAATAGCAAGCTTTTGGTTTGGTGCTTAGTCATATAGAATTCAAACATTTTTAATTACATGTGTCATGTATAAACGCTTAAAGATAATAAAAATGATGGTCACTTTTATTTCACTCTAGTTCTTGTTTTCTTTTGTTCATTTGCAAGTTCTTGGTATGAAAATTTCACTTTCAATTTTCAAGTACTCTTGATGGCACAGTTCGGAGATGGGGGTAATTTCTTTTCAGTGAAAAATTAAATCTGTCAACGTGAACAATTTTTTGACCCAAGGACAGTACCAAAAATGAATTATGAGTAGTGTCTTCACCATGCTCCTTGTAAGTAAGGATAACTGTACCTGGGTAAGTAACTAATGGAATATTACATATGCTATGCCTAGATGAATGAACATAATACACCTAAAGTGTGGAAGTTTGCCTTGTCCAGTCTTCTCTAGTTTTACTTTTTTTGTCTCCTGTGTACGCAAATACTGATTATGTAGTTCTTTAATGGTCAGCTGGGTTTTGTTGGTAATTAGCCTCAAAGAAAAGGCTAATTGCTCAATTGTCTTTGGAAAGTCTGATGGGAGAAGTCAGAGCTGGTGGCCAACCGAAAAGTGAAAAAGGACAACTCCCCAGAGTTAATGAAGGAAGCTTGTATTAATGTCTTTTAACTTTCTTTTGACAGTATATACATTTTCTCCTTCTAAACACACATGGCCCAAAAGCCAAGATGCTATATCAGATATTGTAAGTTTACACTAATATGTAATATTTCTGGATATTTCTGAGATAAGCTTTTTAACTGTTTCCTGTCACGGTGTTTATATTTAAAAGAGTTTGTTTAAACTCTAGTGAAGATATAGTTGCAATTACCAGTGGGAGACTTAAAAAACAATGGAAAAGCTTTCTAAAAATATATAATTCTGTGTGGTCAAATGTACTTAATATGTCAGTAGTGATACTATTACTGTTATAACAGACAATGAAACAGATTTAACAGGTGATAACCAGAAAGCCAAATAATAGACTATCTTCTAATCTGGTAGCGTTTTGTTATCTAGGTGGTGATAGAAAGATCTATGTAACTTGAAGAGAAAACAGATGAATCTTCTCTTCCAAGTGCACTTTTTTTTTTTCTAGAGAGGATTAAATTTGGAAGAGGACTTTGGTGCTGTTAATAAGGGGCTTGTGGTCCTCTAAACATCTACATTAAGTCCAGAAGTATCCTGGATGTATTTGTATCACCTATTTCTAGGCACTCTCTTTTATGACCTGTTATTCAAATGAGAGTTTCCATAACTGACAGAATTTATGTCAGATTATTTTCATAAATGGATGGAAAGGTAACTAAACTGCCTCAAAGATCCCAACATAATTAGTTTTACTATCTATTATAATTTTGCCATTTTTATCACAGCCTGTGTTCTCCCTAACCAATTTTCCATGTTCATGGTCTTACATCTTGCTGTGATTTTATAGAAAGCTGCTAATTAGTAAGAGATTAATTTGAATTTGTTCATTCCTATCACACTTTATAGTAGCCAACAGACCTAATAATATTGCTGAAGTGAATCATCAGGGAGTTCAGTTTTATGATTATATTTAATCATGAAAGCATATTATCCTAAACCTTTTGATTTTGAGGTCCATTCACAACATGGAGAAAAAGCAAATGAACCTAGCCAACCGATTTTAAAAAAATGGAAAGACAGGAGTTTGTATTCCAAATGAAAATAGTGAAGATACTGAAAATAAAGTAGGTTAAACATACTATGTGTAACATTGCCTTCACTTGAGGCAGTGGGATTTTCATCTTGCTATTCAGAGTGGCAAGGGAGGATACAGGGACACACTTGCCCATCAGCTATATCTTTTCCTTTTCCCTGAAGACAACAGATGAAGTAAGCCATCATATTTCCATCCCATTTTCCCCAAACCTTCTCCTCTGACCCAGGCACAGAGTCTGACAAAATTAATTTGATACAGGGCTGAGAATGCTTGAGCCAGCCCTTACTGTAGCATGCTAGAGAGAGCCCTCATCTATCAATTAAATGAATAAGTAGATCAAGTAATTTTTTTTTCAGTTGCAATATACAACTTCCATTTTACAATATGTAGTATTTTTTCACTGCAAAGTCATTTTCTAAACTGTACAGATTAACTACAAAGGACTGAAGCGTAGAGTTTTCATGGTATGCTTATCTGTACCATGGTTCTGAGACATCCTTACAGCATACAGAGCTTAATATTGTGATTATTAAATCACAAAAAGACATACACAGTGAAAATCTGATAGAAAACTACTTGTAGCAGAAAAAAAAAAAAAAGACATTTAAAAAAAGATAAAATCTGTGGAGGACTGGAAAAAATAAATTTGAAATGCTGTAGTACAGTATTCTCAATATATGAAGTTATGTATGCAAATAACTGTGCAGTAAGAATTATTTTCAGTTATTTTAGGCTTACTTGTGAGTACCTTAATGACATCAAGCAGTACCTATCTGATCAAATTCTCCAATTAAGTTCACAGAGTGAGATATTATTCACTGGAGAAGATGAACAAACTCCTTTCTTAGCTGTGTCACATGCGACTACTTTGATGGAAGTTATTAGATATCCTGCTGCAAATATTGACATTGAGCTATTGCTTCTATAGAATGAGAGCAGCAGGTTTTGTACTATTATTAGGTATACTTTTAAATTCAAAATATAACAGAAATAAATATGTGTAGGAATAAAAATATGTGTGTGTGGTTTATATCTTTAGGTATATAAAGATAGATACAATATGCAGGCATGAGTGAGTATTAAAAATTGTTGAGAACACAATATTGTTAACAAAAATGGAAAGACACTATAAAATACCCCACAATAAAGCTCAATAATTAAGTACCTTTAGAACAAGATCTAAGTGGCAGTACAGATGATATTACAGAAATTAGGATGACTTTTCATCTGCAAACTGTACATGATTATTGCTTTCTAGACTGCAGACAGTATGCATGACCTTTTTGACAGGGAAATAGTAGTTCATGAGGGTTTGCAAATTGCAGTTTGTCCATCAGATATGCAACAACTTTGATGTTTCTGCCTTGTAAATGATGTAGTGAATTTTTCTAGGCAAACTTGAAAATTCCTGACAGTTTGCTATCTTCCTGGAAAATGTCAGGAAATCCAAAAAAGCATTCAGTCATAAAGAGGTGTCATGTCTCATGAAACTACAACAAGAACAAGGGGTTATTAAATTTATGCTGTAATTCACTGGATTCAGTTTGTGCAATTTCCAAAGAAGAAACTCCATAAAGAACAGGAAGGTAGTGTGGTGGCATGTGTTGTGCAGTTTTGTACTACTGTAAGCCAGTGCAGTGTGTGTAAAGTATTACTCCTGTAAACAAGTTTTTTCCACAAGCTCTAAGAACTACTTTGATGCTTGTCTTCTTCTTCTACATGAATCTCAGAATTCAAACTTCCATATAAATCAAACATTGTCTGTATTTGGTTTTACTGCACTATATGGTATAATACATCACCATAAGATAATCTATGTGCAACATTAAATGTTGTAAATTACTGTAAAATGAAGCAACATATCACAATGTGATGCTGGAAGTGTAAATCTTTGATATTTACTAGTTTCCAGACAGATGTTGTTTTTCTTAAGCTCAGGGTGTCAGAATTCATTTTTTTCTCATTCACATACCTGGCCTTAAATTATCCTGTTGTCAAAAACCAGCAGGTATACATGAGCATATACACACACACATATACATGTGAATACTTATGTGAGATATCATTTCTGAATTGAATTAAAAGGGATTTTGAACTTGTAGAAGTAAATAAAAAAGCATATATCATTCATTATTTCAATTGGTCTACAAATATAGGCCACAGCTTAAACTGATGAAGAAGAACCTATGAGTAGTTGTGATAGGCTTTAAATAATAACCTTGTGCTACATCATTAATTTGAGCTGATACTACCTTCTCTGTTATAGCATCATTATATAAGATGTAAGCATGTTTCAAGGGACGACAGAATTGTCAAATTTTCTAAGGTTTCCTTTTCTGTACCACTAGATAGAGACTACATTTATAACTGGGTTTGGTTTTTTCCCCCTACTTTTGGTTGTAATTTATCACTGAAAATAAACAGTTTGATGTTACAAAATCCTTTAAAAAATTGCTGTAAGTTAAATTGATCAGGTATGTTTCCCTATCTTCAGTGTGACAGCACTGTTGACTTTAAGTCTATTTCTGCTATACACTGGTGTAGGCAGGAGCGGGCAGCTCTGCAAACAGGCAGAAGCTCCGCACAGAGCTGCTAATCAACTCTGTTCAACAACTGATATTAGTTAGGGAACTAGTGGATTAGAACAATGTATTTGCAAAATGTCAGATCTGTTTGTTTTGAGACAGCACGAGCTACTTCTGAGGGAGATTAAATATCAGCTGAGGTCCTGTGAGGGAAAAGAAACAGATAGTTCAGTAAGGAATCTGCATTAGAAACAGAGTAAAATATAATAAAATCAGCACCATCTCAAAGAATCTCAATTCAAGACCAAGAAAAAAACTTCTGCTTAATATATACCAGCAAGGGATTTGGAAGCAAAGTCTCTGTGTTTAAATGAAGTAGAAAATGGATTTAATCTCACTTTATAAACAATCTTTGGATTTTATTATTTTAGTGAAGACAAAAGGGGCACGTGCACTTCTTACAGAGTATGAATAGTGTATATTTTAGAATGAAAATTTTTTTTGTGTGTATACAAACCAGATTAACTATTTGTTAATTGTTTAAGAGGCCAATAAGATAAATGACTAAACTGTCACAGCACTACTACGTATTTTACACTGTGTATTGAGTTGAAATCTGAGGCATAGCTACTAAGTGTGCATATGAAGTAGCTGTGCTGAATCCATGGATACAGGGACCCAGAGCACCAAAGGGCAGAGGTGAGCCCTGGCAGCTGGCCAATGAATGGTGAGGCAGAGGTGCTCCCTTCCTTACATTCGGCTCATGCACCAGCCTAAAGGAAAGAGGGAGATTTCCCTGGGTCAAGTGGGAACATAATGAGCCAGGATTAAGTTCTCAGATCAAAAGCAGTTCTTCTTTAGGCTTGAACTGGAAAAAATTCAGCCCTCTTGCATGGGCTATTGCTGACATAACCAATAGATGAAGCGCTACCTTTAGAATGACTGACTGCTCCTCAGCCTGCAGTTAGTTTTAATAGCAAGGCATCTAATTTTTAAGGGCTGATAAATATGGTCCTTAGTGTCCATCTCCTAGCTGCATGGTGTTGCAGTTTTGCTCGGGTTGGCCAATGACAAGATGACAGATTCTCTTGCCCTCCTCTCACTCCAGGGAGAGAAAGAAGAGAGATAAGGAGATTTATGAGTTTAGAAAAAACTAAACTACTTTAAGGAAATATTAATAATAAAATAAATTTATTAATAATAAAATAAAAAAGGAATCTCAGTAAAAAAAGACCCAGTGGTGAAGAGGAACTGGACTCCAGATCTTGATTCAGGAACCCATGGATCGGGATAAAAGTCAGACTAACTGACAGGGTCCTCTGCAGAGATGAATCATTTCAATGTCAGAGATCAGCCATTGAAAAAGAGAACTACCCCCTTCATCCCTCAGCTTTTATACTGAACATGTTGGATGGGATGGAATATCCTACTGGTCAGTTTGGGTCACCTGACCTGTCCACTCCTCCCCACAGGTGCAACCCCTCCATGGGGTAAACAACCAAGTCAGATGACCCTGTTTGCCACAGCAACAAGTAAGAGCAAGAGCCTCTCACTGAACAGAAAGTTGGCTCTGCTCCACCCCAAACCATTACCAAGTGACCAATTGCCAGTCCCAATGCATGTATCGTACCTGTACTGGTCTTGCAATAACGCACCAGAGTGTATGGATACTGTGCAGGCAGTAGAAGCAGGGACAGGTATCCTGGGAAGAGTATAGGGATGCTACCCAGNTAATAGCAAGGCATCTAATTTTTAAGGGCTGATAAATATGGTCCTTAGTGTCCATCTCCTAGCTGCATGGTGTTGCAGTTTTGCTCGGGTTGGCCAATGACAAGATGACAGATGCTCTTGCCCTCCTCTCACTCCAGGGAGAGAAAGAAGAGAGATAAGGAGATTTATGAGTTTAGAAAAAACTAAACTACTTTAAGGAAATATTAATAATAAAATAAATTTATTAATAATAAAATAAAAAAGGAATCTCAGTAAAAAAAGACCCAGTGGTGAAGAGGAACTGGACTCCAGATCTTGATTCAGGAACCCATGGATCGGGATAAAAGTCAGACTAACTGACAGGGTCCTCTGCAGAGATGAATCATTTCAATGTCAGAGATCAGCCATTGAAAAAGAGAACTACCCCCTTCATCCCTCAGCTTTTATACTGAACATGTTGGATGGGATGGAATATCCTACTGGTCGGTTTGGGTCACCTGACCTGTCCACTCCTCCCCACAGGTGCAACCCCTCCATGGGGTAAACAACCAAGTCAGATGACCCTGTTTGCCACAGCAACAAGTAAGAGCAAGAGCCTCTCACTGAACAGAAAGTTGGCTCTGCTCCACCCCAAACCATTACCAAGTGACCAATTGCCAGTCCCAATGCATGTATCGTACCTGTACTGGTCTTGCAATAACGCACCAGAGTGTATGGATACTGTGCAGGCAGTAGAAGCAGGGACAGGTATCCTGGGAAGAGTATAGGGATGCTACCCAGTTGTGTAGGGATAGGGTCAGGAAGGCCAATGCGCAGCTGGAGCTGAACTTGGCAACGGACACAAAGAACAATAAGAAGGGTTTCTACAGGTATGTCAGCCACGAAAGGATGGTCAAAGAAAGCATACCCCTCCTGATGAACAAGACTGGCAAACTGGTAACAACAGACGAGGAGAAAGCTGAGGTACTCAACAATGTCTCTGCCACAATATTCACTAGCAACCTCTCTCCCCACACCCCTTGAGTGGATGGGCTGCAAGACAGGGAATGGGGGAGCAAAGTCCCTCCCACTGTAGGAGAAGATGAGGTTTGTGACCACCTGAGGAAACCTGACATACAGAAATCTATGGGACCTAATGAGATGCATCCCAGAGTCCTGAGGGAATTGGCTGATGTAGTTGCCAAGCCACTCTCCCTGATATTTAAAAAGTCATGGCAGTCAGATGAAGTCCCCAGTGACTGGAAATGGGAAACATTGCATCCATTTTTAAAAAGAGTGGACAGGAGGACCCTGGAAACTACCAATCTGTCAGCCTCACCTCTGTCCCTGGGAAGATTGTGGAACACATCCCCCTAGAAGTTATGCTAAGGCAAATGGAAAACAGGGAGGTGATTCAAGACAACCAGCATGGCTTCCCAAGGGCAAGTAGTGGCCTTCTATGACCAAGTGACTACATCAGTGGACAAGGGAAGAGCTACGGATGTCATCTGTCTGGAATTCTTTTAGGACTTTGTCACGGCCCCCCACAACATCCTTCTCTCTAAGTTAGAGAGACAGGGATTTGATGGGTGGACTGCTCAGTAGATGAGGAATTGGTTGGATAGTTGCATTCAGAGGGTAGTGGTCAACGGCTCAATGTCCATATGGAGATCAGTAACAATTGGTGTCCCTCAGGGGTCTGTAGTGGGATCAGTACTGCTTCATATCTTTATCAATGACATAGACAGTGAGAATGAATGCAACCTCATCAAGTTTGCAGATGACACTAAGCTGAGTGTTGTGGTGGACACACCTGTGGGACCTGGAAAAGCCCAAGAAGTGGGTCCCTGCAAACCTCATGAAGTTCAACAAGGCCAAGTGAAAGGTCCTGCACCTGGTTTGGGGACACCCCCAGTATCAATATAGGCTGGGAGATGAAGGAATTGAGAGCAGCCCTGCTGAGAAAGACTTGGGGGTACAAGTGGATGAAAAGCTGGGCATGAGCTGCCAATCGTATCCTGGGCTGTATCAAAAGAAGCATGGCCAGCAAATCAAGGGAGGTGATTCTACCCCTCTACTCTGCTCTGGTGAGACCCCACCTGCAGTACTGCATCCAGCTGTGGAACCCTCAGCACAAGAAAACATGGACCTGTTGGAGCAGGTCCAGGGGAGGCTGCAGAAATGATCAGAGGGATGGAACACCTCTCCTATGAAGAAAGGCTGAGAGAGGTGAGGTTGTTCTGCCTGGAGAAAATAAGGCTGTGGGAGACCTTATAGCAGCCTTTCAGTATTTAAAGGTTGCTTATAAGAAAGATGGGGAAAAACTTTTTAGCAGGGCCTGTTGCAATAGGACAAGAGGTAATGGTTTTAAACTAAAAGAAGGTAGATTCATACTAGATAGAAGGAAGACATTTTTCACAGTGAAAGTGGTTAAATTCTGGAACAGGTTGCCCGGAAAGGTGGTAGATGCGCCACCCCTGGAAGTGTTCAAGGTCAGATTGGATAGGACTCTAAGCAATCGGATGAGGCTGAAGATATCCCTGCTCATTGCAGGGGGGTTTGGACTAGGTGACCTTCACAGGCCCCTTCCAACCCAAGCTATTCTGTGATTCTATGATTCTGTGAATGCTCGCCTAAATTAGACATTTTAGCAAATCCTTCCTGTCTGTTCATCATGGGTTAGTTCTCAGCTCAGTAATTTGCCTGGTTTTGTACATCACATTTAAACAAAGATTTGGGCCAGTGTGACAGTCTGAAAGAGAGTTACAAAAATGGCCAGAAATCTAGAAAACAACTCCCTGTGAGGAAAGTTTGACGAATTCAGCTAGTTTAATCTGAAGATCTGAAAACTAAAGGGAGACAAAATAACAGCCTTCAAATCTATGGAAGATTACGGCAGAGAAGAATGAATAAATTATTCCCCAAGGGGAAAGGAAAAAAGAAATACGTTAAATTGTGTAGAAAGAATTCTAGCTTCGACATTGGGAAGAATTTTCCAGCCATGAGGATATTTAAGCAACGTAACTGATTACTCTGGCAGGATGTAGAATCTCTATCTTTAGATGCTTTTAAGAACAGGTTAGGTAAACATCTGTCAGGATGTTAGACATGGTGACCCTCTCTTCAGGAGGCAATTTTCACAAATGAATTCCTGAAGTGTTTGGTAAGTTTTTGAGACTCATTTTCTAATTTTTATACATCTCAAAAATGTATGCTTAATGAATTTACAAATTAATTAACAGAGAAATACATGTAGATCTGTCATCTAGTCTTTCATGCTGCATTCTTTTTAGAGTTAGGTTGGGTTTTTTCCATCTTTACTCTATGTTTTACGACTGAATAATGCTTCTATTGCTTAACAAATACCACCTTTAAGAGGTACATAGCAAAGTTGCACATAACTGTAGGAGCAGGACCCTGCTATTATTATTTATGAACAATCATACTTAATGTATTACACAGTTGTTTCACCTTGGCAGAGAGAAAGGATTCCATTTACAACATAAAATTAACATTAATCCAATAAATAGAGTAGCTGAAACCTAAACAATATGCAGGCTTTTAAGTATAAGTGAAATATTTGTCATTTTTTTAGTTGTAATCCTACTTGTTCCAGCCTTACTCCTGTAATAAAATCTTGGAATACCTGCCTTATAAATGTGTTCCAGTTAATTTATATTCTGTTTAAATGCATGATTATTCTAGAAGGTTGGATTAAGAAGGCATACTTTCCTTTTGTGATTAATGTTAACTCAGAACACATACAAAGCCATTTATCAACAGATGCGTTTTGACACCTGATAAAGTCTGTTCATCCAGATATTTTTTTCCTAAAGCATACTTGTATAAACATTCTCTAATGTATAAAATATGGCAGTTCTGCATAGCTTTGAAAGTGAAAAAGGTATTTTATTCAGCAGATGAGAAATGCTTTATTTTCCCAAAGGTGCATGGCTATGTAATTTATGTTATTTATACAGAACAATTCTGCAGCTCCATGTTCCAGTACTCAGAAGAAAAAGGAGAGAAAAAAAATAAAAGACATAGAGGTGTCTTTTTGATGCTAAACAGTGTTCACAAGATATATGTATACACATATATGTAATTTAAACACAGTTTTGTCAGTAAGTTTTTCTCATAAAAGTACACTACAAAAAAATTATCACCAGCAAAAGAAGGCAAAAGACAAACCTATCCTTCATACAGTAGCAGGTCTATTACTCTCTTTACAATAAATGTTCCATACAGTAAATCCCATAGATATTTTTCTTAAACACTGCTGTATTAATCACTTAAAGTAAACCAGTCAGAGTGATTTCAAAATGGTCTGTGGGCCTAAAACAGTACTGGAGGACAGATGTTTATAATCACCAGTGCTGCTTCTCATTAATTTTTCCAAATGTTTCTCCAAAGCAGCTACCTAAGACTATTTGGTTTTAGTTAAGGGAAATTCAAGCCCGAATGATGTTCCAAATTTTACAAAATACTTCTATTAAAAGGCTCGTTGACAGAAAGTCTGGCAAAAAGGGCAGTTCGGTATAGAATACAGCAACATCCAACAGCCACGATGCCAGTTAGATTAGGGTTGAGTAGCATTTTCTTTTGAAAGGGAAAAAATGTTGTGGAGTAGCTTGTGCCAGGTGTGTATAGGAATACCAACAGCAGAGGCTGTGTGCTACTGGTGGTAAAGTGCTTAAAGTTTGTTACTGCTTTCCAAGATGAACTGTTATATTTCTCAGAACTTGTCCCCTGATTTTCCATGCACTTCTCCTTGTTTGAACTGGGAGAAGTAAAAAAAAAAAATCCCTAAGTTTTCTGTGTAGAAATAAAAGAAAAATAAAACATAACAAGTCCACTGAAATAAATTGAAACATAATGATGAAGCTTTTTATGTTGGTTATTTAGATCTAATATCAATTATAATCCTTGAGAAAGAAAAAAACCACATTATTATATCTGAATACCAAAACTTTTAATTTTTATGATTTTTTTCTAGTTGAAAACCCAGCAAATCCAGACTTCCCCATTTTAAAACTGAGGTGAATTGAAATCAATAAATAAACATAAGAAGCTAGAATTTTTAGCAATTTGTCTTTTAATTCTGAAGAAAACAGATTATGAATAAACTAAGACCGGAACTAGTTATGATGTAGCTTTTGTATTAATAGCTGAAAGGTAATTAGCAACTGTTAAACAACAGTTTGGGTAGGTAAAGCCAATGGAGGCCTGGTTATATTTAATTTGTGGTAGTACAGTATTATCCAGTGAAAAAAATGATGTTTAAGAAAACCCCACAAACCATAACAAAACAGGTGTGCTTTATTCTGATTATAAGACAATATACAAATTCTAGAGATGTGAATGATCAATGGCTACAGATACTGGCCTTTTACTTAATGTAGAAGAGCACAATGAAAGTACTTCAATGATGCATGTGGCAGCCGCACAGTGGAGAGTCCTGTGAGAGATGCTTCTGATAGGAGACCTAAGCTGGTGGGTCCCTGGTGCTGAGAGCTAGCTGAGGACTAGCTTCCTTCTATCACGTGATTTCAGGTCTTAAGTTACCTGCTCTTTGCAACACCCATCTGCTATTGGTTTCATTGGCAAAATGTGCTTGTGTACCTCAGCCACTCTGTTTTCAAAATCTGGAGTAGAAGTGAACGTTTGTATTGATCTACAGTTTATGCGATTGCAGGTACCAACATCCACAACAATTAAATTACTCTGATAATGTTATAAAAGATAATTTCATATAAGGGATGGTAAGTGACAATTCAGAGCATTCTTCCTACTCCATTTTGGTGCTTGCCAGCACTTTTTAGCCTACTACACACTACTATTATTAGTGAACACTTACATAAGTAACCTCATAAATGAGTCAGGTTGTACTGTGAGCAAGTGCTGCTGCAAGGCATGTAATAGTTAGCCCAACACATCATCATCAGTCAGCATGAAACAAGTGTGTTTAATTACCAGGTGGAGGAAAAGAATTTAGAAATGTCATATGTGTGTGTATCTACATACACACACACATATGTACACGTTAATATATATACACGTTAAATACATTTCCACTCCTCTTTGTCTTCTAAAAATACTCCCTATATTCTTCTTTAGAGGAATGATAGAGCATCTCAATGATGCTATAGATTTTTAGTGAAAAAAGACACCCTTTCACTTTCTTTTGGAAACTCCCATAGCATGTAATAGTAAGAGCATTTTTTAAATATTATTTAAAATGTTGTTATTCAAAATATATATATATGTTTTACTTGATAATGCCATATATGTTTCCAAGGGATCATTTTTAAAGCATTGTTCCTCTTTATTGAAACTTGGGTCATCTAATGGATTTGAATTAGAATTAAATGATTGCCATTTTACCCATAAATAATAGGCACAAACTGAATAATAAAGTAAAAAGTTGAAGTGAACAGCTTTTGAAAGAAATCAGGTTGAATGCTATTTTAAGTAAATAACTGATGAAAAAATTAAGAAATAAAGCTGATTTTTCTGTATTTAGCAAGGTTGATGCATTAATACATTACATTTTTTATGTTTCTCACTTCAGTTTGCGTCACTTTCCCAGAATACTGTCGTTCAAGTTTGTCTTCTCATGCTTACATAGTTAGTTGACAGTATTTCTACACAACTTAAATGTGGAATTATCTGAAAAAAATAGATTAAAATATATATTGCTTTATTGCTTTATTTAAAAATGAATAAAAAATAATTCATAATTTACTGAGGAAGAAGAATGTCAGGCACCAATATAGGTTAGGGATGGACCTACTGGAAAGCAGTTCTGAAGAAAAGGATCTGAGGATCTGGTAAAGGGTGGGTTTAATGAGAATGGAGCCAGACTCTTTTCAGCGGTTCCCAGCAACAGGTCGAGAGGTAACGGGCACAAGCTGGAACACAGGAAGTTCCAATCAAATGTGAGAAAAAACTTCTTTACAGTGAGGATGCCAGAGCACTGGAACAGTCTGCCCAGGGAGGTTGTGGAGTCCTCTTCTCTGGAGATTTTTAAGACCCGCCTGGATGCAGTCCTGAGTAATGTGCTCTGGGCAATCCTGCTTTGGCAGGGGAGTTGGACTAGATGATCTCTAGAGGTCTTTTCCAACTCCGTGATTCCATGAAATTCCGTGATTCCATGAAACATACTTGTTATCAGAGCAGTAGTTCTATTGTTATCCAGTTTCTTTTCAAGTTGTTTCACCTTTGCTTTGCCTTATTTTTATAAAAGTGTCTAACATACGGTACATGTTAGCAAAACTAAATTGTATACACTATTTTTTTTAATCACTCTTGCGCTGCTGAAAACTATACAATAAATTAAGAAAGGGGTTAGTAACAACTGAAAGAAAGAGGATATGCAGACTTTTTTTTAACTATCTACCCAGATTAAATATTGTTAAAGAATGAGAGAAAAACGCTCATATTTTGTAAGGACACTGTTCTCACACCAGTGCACTGCTCAGAAAACTTAGATCATGATGACTTAAGATGAGAGGAACACAAATGTGGCACATTTCCTCTAAAGATGTTTGGAATCAGTGTAAGGATCCAGAATTTTCAGTAATAACTTGAGATCGTGACATAAAAAAAAATCAGAATCTCCTCAGGTCAATTTAAATGTCTTTAATAACAAATTATTTGGTTTTTTTTTTTTTTTAATCATTTCCTTCTCTTGCTGAGGTTTTGACATCTCAGAAACAGTGATTTTCCTTATTACTTTTGTTGGGTCTNTTTCTCACTTCAGTTTGCGTCACTTTCCCAGAATACTGTCGTTCAAGTTTGTCTTCTCATGCTTACATAGTTAGTTGACAGTATTTCTACACAACTTAAATGTGGAATTATCTGAAAAAAATAGATTAAAATATATATTGCTTTATTGCTTTATTTAAAAATGAATAAAAAATAATTCATAATTTACTGAGGAAGAAGAATGTCAGGCACCAATATAGGTTAGGGATGGACCTACTGGAAAGCAGTTCTGAAGAAAAGGATCTGAGGATCTGGTAAAGGGTGGGTTTAATGAGAATGGAGCCAGACTCTTTTCAGCGGTTCACAGCAACAGGTCGAGAGGTAACGGGCACAAGCTGGAACACAGGAAGTTCCAATCAAATGTGAGAAAAAACTTCTTTACAGTGAGGATGCCAGAGCACTGGAACAGTCTGCCCAGGGAGGTTGTGGAGTCCTCTTCTCTGGAGATTTTTAAGACCCGCCTGGATGCAGTCCTGAGTAATGTGCTCTGGGCAATCCTGCTTTGGCAGGGGAGTTGGACTAGATGATCTCTAGAGGTCTTTTCCAACTCCGTGATTCCATGAAATTCCGTGATTCCATGAAACATACTTGTTATCAGAGCAGTAGTTCTATTGTTATCCAGTTTCTTTTCAAGTTGTTTCACCTTTGCTTTGCCTTATTTTTATAAAAGTGTCTAACATACGGTACATGTTAGCAAAACTAAATTGTATACACTATTTTTTTTAATCACTCTTGCGCTGCTGAAAACTATACAATAAATTAAGAAAGGGGTTAGTAACAACTGAAAGAAAGAGGATATGCAGACTTTTTTTTAACTATCTACCCAGATTAAATATTGTTAAAGAATGAGAGAAAAACGCTCATATTTTGTAAGGACACTGTTCTCACACCAGTGCACTGCTCAGAAAACTTAGATCATGATGACTTAAGATGAGAGGAACACAAATGTGGCACATTTCCTCTAAAGATGTTTGGAATCAGTGTAAGGATCCAGAATTTTCAGTAATAACTTGAGATCGTGACATAAAAAAAAATCAGAATCTCCTCAGGTCAATTTAAATGTCTTTAATAACAAATTATTTGGTTTTTTTTTTTTTTTAATCATTTCCTTCTCTTGCTGAGGTTTTGACATCTCAGAAACAGTGATTTTCCTTATTACTTTTGTTGGGTCTTGAGGAGGGAGGGGGAGTTGATTGATTTTATTGGGTTTTGTTGTTTTTTTGTTGTTGGGGAGGGGTGTTTTGTTTTTACATCCACTAATGCTAAAATATGTTTTCATTGATAATTATTTTAGTATCATCCTAGTAATTATAACTCTTAGGCAAAATAATTTTAGTGGTTAGTTTTCAACTCTGTTTCAGGAGACCTCTGCCTCAATGCTTCCATATACAATAACATCCTACCCTTTTACAAAGCTAATGGACCAAAGAAAGGACTAGTTTTGGAGTGGGTGTATAGGTGGATAGCTGGAGCTGCAACAAAATGTAGTTATAGAAAAGCTTCAGTTCTATTTGACTCCAAAAAATCCAATGAAATAATTTTCAAGTGTAGTCCCAAAATGTATTGCAAGATGTTTAAATGTTCAGTTTTGTTATGGTGCAATTTTCAGTAAAATATTATCATTATAAAGCAATGTGTGCAGAATTCTGTTAGGTGTCGTATATATCAGACCCAACACACTTACATGTTAGTAGTCTGGGTGCTGCTAAGGTATCAGTATTTTACAAAGTTTCCAGATTGCTTCTGCTGTTTTTACATTCATATTAAAAGTATGTTTCTACTTGACACTAGCCTGGGAAAAAAACACATTTAAAAAAACAAAGCAAAGCATTAGTCTTCTAGCTTATTCTAAATAGAGCAAGGACAAGCCAAAAAGGTGTGTTTTTTTTTTTTNGGAAATGATAACACTATTAAAGATGGAAACATTCTATTTTAAAAAGGCAAATTTCCATCTTAGAAAATCTGGATATTTCATGAATATCGTACCTTAGTCTTACTATAATACAGTGAAGATGAAAAAGCAGTGCTCTTTATGATGATTGATTTTATGTGCTGGAATGTAATAACAATCTGTTTATTTAGTCAGAATTCTTATTATGGTACTTGAACCGCATGTATCCTAATTTGATATAAAAATGTCAGGATATTCATATGAACTTATTCTAAACTGGTTAAACTCAATGCATTCCAAGCATGTAAGATACAACATGTGGATTTCTGTTCTCTAACCTTATGAACATTTGCACATGTTCAGGAAAGCCCACTGGATAAAATTTATGTATTGCTAATGATTTTTATTGGCCCCATGGCCCAAAGTGGTGGCAAAATGCCCAGGAATTTGAAAGAATCCTGGTTTTACTTAGTAGTCAGAAAGCGAGAGCCGTAAAAATAGAAAGGTCTTGATGGAAGTCTGAATGCTTTCTAACTGGCAGAACTTGCTTGTGCTATGCAGGCTTTTGTTGTCAGATCTCTAAAACACTTTTTTTTAAGGGAATATCCTAGCTCAACATATTAAACAGTGATGTAAAGAGAGAGTCATGTATGTGAGTTCAAATAAAAATAAACTGAGAAGGAAGTAGAAAAGCACTAGCTTCACCATATCTGTTTCTTTGTGTGGGACCATTCAGAAATCTCTTCACTGGAACTCAGCATTTTAAGGATTTTTAAATTTGTGGGGAGAGAAGGCATACCATCGTAATTGAGGAGATGTGTCTCTCCACATCATAGTCACCTGTGGCTGATCCTGAGCATGTTATTGCAGATTTTTGTTCAAAAGTTCATCCTGCTTCCCTCGACCTACTGGCCACACTCTTCTTGAGGCACCCCAGGATGCCATTGGCCTTCTTGGCCACAAGGGCACATTGCTGGCTCATGGTCATCCTGTTGTCCACCAGGACTCCCAGGTCCCTTTCCTCAGAGCTGCTCTCCAGCAGGTCAGCCCCCAACCTGTACTGGTGCAGGGGGTTATTCCTCCCCAGGTGCAGCACCCAACACTTGCCCTTACTGAATTTCATAAGGTTCTTNCCAACTTACAGTTAAACAATAGTACATACTTACTGAATAAGTCAGTTAAGTTAGACATGTTAAGAAAGCAAATGATATTTGTGTTAAAACTGGTCCNAGCAGTGCTCTTTATGATGATTGATTTTATGTGCTGGAATGTAATAACAATCTGTTTATTTAGTCAGAATTCTTATTATGGTACTTGAACCGCATGTATCCTAATTTGATATAAAAATGTCAGGATATTCATATGAACTTATTCTAAACTGGTTAAACTCAATGCATTCCAAGCATGTAAGATACAACATGTGGATTTCTGTTCTCTAACCTTATGAACATTTGCACATGTTCAGGAAAGCCCACTGGATAAAATTTATGTATTGCTAATGATTTTTATTGGCCCCATGGCCCAAAGTGGTGGCAAAATGCCCAGGAATTTGAAAGAATCCTGGTTTTACTTAGTAGTCAGAAAGCGAGAGCCGTAAAAATAGAAAGGTCTTGATGGAAGTCTGAATGCTTTCTAACTGGCAGAACTTGCTTGTGCTATGCAGGCTTTTGTTGTCAGATCTCTAAAACACTTTTTTTTAAGGGAATATCCTAGCTCAACATATTAAACAGTGATGTAAAGAGAGAGTCATGTATGTGAGTTCAAATAAAAATAAACTGAGAAGGAAGTAGAAAAGCACTAGCTTCACCATATCTGTTTCTTTGTGTGGGACCATTCAGAAATCTCTTCACTGGAACTCAGCATTTTAAGGATTTTTAAATTTGTGGGGAGAGAAGGCATACCATCGTAATTGAGGAGATGTGTCTCTCCACATCATAGTCACCTGTGGCTGATCCTGAGCATGTTATTGCAGATTTTTGTTCAAAAGTTCATCCTGCTTCCCTCGACCTACTGGCCACACTCTTCTTGAGGCACCCCAGGATGCCATTGGCCTTCTTGGCCACAAGGGCACATTGCTGGCTCATGGTCATCCTGTTGTCCACCAGGACTCCCAGGTCCCTTTCCTCAGAGCTGCTCTCCAGCAGGTCAGCCCCCAACCTGTACTGGTGCAGGGGGTTATTCCTCCCCAGGTGCAGCACCCAACACTTGCCCTTACTGAATTTCATAAGGTTCTTCTCTGCCCAACTCTCCAGCCTTGTACAGGTCTCTCTGGATGGTGGCACAGCCTTCCGGGGTGTCAGCCACCTCTCCCAGCTTTGTGTCATCAGCAAACTTGCTGAGGGTGCACTCTATCCCCTCATCCAGGTCCTTGATGAATATATTGAAGAGCACTGGGCCTAGTACTGACCCCTGGAGAACAGCGCTCATCACTGACCTCCAACTAGACTCCACGCCCCTAATCACCACCCNACCTAACTGATCCCTCACTTGATCCTCCTCAACACAGGGGAAGTCTTCCTCTTTCCCTGTTACTTTCTCCAAGGCCTGGGGCTCTTGAGGGCTGGGCTGGGCAGTAACGACCGAAGAAAAGAAGGCATTAAATAACTCCACCTTCTCCACATCCTCCGTCACCATGGCTCCTGTTTCATTCAACAGTGGGCCCATAACTTCTCTGGTCTTTCTTTTTCCTCCAATGTACTTAAGAAGCCCTTCCTGTTGAGCCTGACATCCCTTGCCAGCTTTAGTTCTAAGGCAGCCTTGGTTTTCCTCGTTTCATCCCTACCTGCTCTGGTGGCATTCTTATAATCTTCCCAAGGGATTAGCATTCAAACATAGCATTCATTCTTACTATACTGCTACTGAAATTTGTAAAGAGTGGCCACAGAAATTAGGGGATTGTTACGTTCATAAACATTCCTTGTACCTTCTTGAAATGTCTTGTAAAACCATTTCTAAGTTCTTAATATTGCGATATCAAAAGCAATGTAAGTAGAAAGAAATATAAGGCAAAGAAGTGCTGTATATATAATTTAATTCAAAGGTTCTAAAAACGTATTACTTGAAATTGTTAGGAAAGTTGATGGTAATATATCTGATGGTAGTGCCTCTGCCTTTAAAAATTTTGGCAGAGACAGTCAGAATTGTTGTCTGTGTTGATTGCCTTGGTTTAGGCTGTAAACACAGGCTATACTTTATTCATACTACGTTTTCTGTAGTTCCCCAAAATCATCTGCAGAGTCAATAGACTTAAACTTACCTATATAGGCTTAAACTGGAACTCAGTCTTACTGTCTTTGAAAACGGACAGGTAGATCAAGAGTTATATCAAATTTGTATGCTGGTGCAACCATTATTTCTCTTCTTTCAGGGAACATCAACTCCACAGTGTAAAGCGGTTCCAAAGAACCTCCACTCAGAATGTAGTTTAGGAAAAAAAAATAAAATCCAAATGTCTAGATTACAAATTGTAATGATAAATTATTTGCTGTTGATCTACTTTTCATATTTTTATGCTCATATTCTGTGCCTTCATCATGTTAAGCAAACCACCGGTAAAGCTGAAAAAAAAAAGTTTAGAGCTCTTATATTTGGAAATCTTTAACATAATGGTGCTTTTTCCTCAACTAGAATCTAGACTCTCATGTTTAATCAGCAAACAGTAAGCAAGAACACAAAATATTATTTTGTTATTAGACAATTATACCATTCATTATAACTAAAAATGAAGAACCTTCACAATACTTTACATTTTGTAAAAAATAACTGGCAAAGTTTGGGAGATTTTGAGATGTTAACTATTTCCCCTGGGATCTGCACCACTTACAGTAGGACTAATGAAAAAAGAGTAACAGGATGTAAGGGGACAATTATTCCTTATAAAATTATCAGTATTATTGCTATAATCAAAATTTTATTTTAAGTAGAGGCAAATAATTTGCAAAAAGTTGCAAGAGATTTTGATTTAATTGTATTGCAAGAATGAGGAAAGGATGCAAAATCAGGTAGCATATCAACTATCTACATGCATCACCTAAAAAATAGAAAACTGGGAAAAATGGAAATTCAGGGTGGCTTTTGACATCAAATAGTGACAAAGAACAGGGGACGACTCATTCGTACCTCACACTGGATCTACTGTGTAGTTTTAAAGAAATTGTAACTTCATGGACTTAAAAGTTGTTCTTATGTCCTAGCATGCCAAGTGAAATAAAAAGTTTTTCCTTAATAATGTTGCTTGGGGTTTTTTGTTGTTTTTTTATTTTAAGTGCAGAAACAGTGGTGGGATTCATTTCAGTGATAAATCTGTGAGCATGCACCCCTAATTCCTTAAGAGTCTTTATAAGAAGTCAAGAGGAATAGGAACAACTGATCTGATCCTTTTTAGAACACATATATTAGGATCAAATGAACTGTAACTCAAAATGTCTTCTTTGTAACTGTTAATATATAAAATAATCTAAAGATTAGTACCTCAATGTTTCCAATAACTACCTACATAACTGGGACTTCAGTATTCATTCTCAATATTTATATGCTAAATTCTTTAAAAAAATGGAATGAAAATAATTATCCATTTAAAGACCACAAAAACGTGATTTGTGCACCACTATGAAATTAAATTGCAAAATTAATTATTTACAGCTTGAAGAAAAAGAAATTGTAGAGAATCTTTCTTTTAATAATTAGGCTTAACTCAGTGCCATTTCACTCAGCACTTTGGGGAAAAGGATGGAGTGGAAGAAGAACGAAAAACATTATCTCAGAAAATTTGTTTCCTTAGAAGGCTGTATTAAAAAGTGATGTTTAGGCAGAGATCACACCTGACCAAACATTCATTCTGACAAATTAAACTGTAAGAAAGGTATGAGTGATCAAAAGGGTTCTTCAGTATAAAGGCATGTCTTTAACCTACTTTAGATTT
>VXBO01008124.1:28116-68629 GCA_013400135.1 Rhinoptilus africanus
AGGGCCGCCGGGAAGGGGGGGTTTCAGCGGGGGAAGCCGGCGGCGTTTACCGGCCGAGCGGCCTTTGCCTCCTCCCGCCGCCGCTGTGGAGTTTTCTAGCAAACACCCGGAGGAGGAAAACTCCCGCCCCCGCCGCCAGACCCGGTCTCCACCGTCCCTCTCCCGGTGTCTCAGCGGGAGCCTGGTCCCTGCAGCCTCCCCAGCTTTGGGGGTTTCGCATCCTCGCTTTTCCCAACCGTGTTTTATTTTCCAGCCAGGCTCGGCCTTTAGGTACAACGGGGTTTGCTTGGCGTTAAAAACAAATCCCCGCCCGGATGCCAGCGTCGTTGTCGCGGGCAGGAGCCGAGAGGCGAACGGAAGGTGCCGGTGGCCGCGACCGAGTCAGGTTTGCATGGTAGGACGGAAAACCTGCAGAAAAGCCGGCACTGCCACTGATAAAGAAAGTAAATCTAGGCACAGCTGGGAGAAGGAAGCGCCGAGGGGTTTCTTTTTGCATCATGTTTTATTGAACCCGCGCAGCGTTTGCGTGGGGTCCGAAAGGCTGCGGTGGCACTGGTAGTTACCCATTATCTATGCAACTTTTAAATAAATATATTCTCCACATGATACCCTTGTGGACCACAAGGGTGAGCAGTTTATTAACTCAGAACGGAGCCGGGCGGCGCTCAGGTTGTCTGGCAAGGTTGCTGGCAAATGTCTCTTGGGTAATCTCGGGGGAGGAGAGGAATTACTGCATTATTAAACAATTCACAGGCTCTAAATTTACTGAAGAAACTCTGAATTCGAGTCGAGCCCTACCTTTCAAACTTAGCCCGCGGTTTGACACCGAAGGCGGGTGGAAGAGCTGCTCTCGTCGCTTTAAAGCTGCGCTTCGTACCTTGCTTTTCTTTGTTAAATATTGAATTGAGCAAATGGAAGTTTGAGCCGCAAGAACGGGGTCGCAGTTGCTGCGTTCGGGTTGGTTAGTTAAAGTTTAACGGCGGGTGCTTGGAAGATGTTTCACTCGGAGGAAAAACTGATTTGCAAATACGGTTAAGGCACCTGCGGCTTGGTGCGGTTCCTGCATGGGACAAATATAGCTAACAAAATGGTTACGTGCTGTAACTGCGCAGGGTTTGCTTGTATTTTATTGTCTCTTTTCTTCCCTCCGGTCCAGGTAACAGCGATCGCTCTGAGGAGCTTTCCTCCGCAGAGTGTGAGGCTCCTTTCAAAAGTGATTGTGGATTTTTTTGCGGCTGGAGGAAGCCGTGATTTTTTTTATTAATAGATCGAATTTTTAGTGAGAGATCTTTCCATAGCCCGAAACGCCAGTCTCTTGGACGTGATTTGAGCTAAGCTGCACGGACTCCCCTGTCAAACATTACGTCCGTTTAACAGAGCGGTTATCGAGTTGTCCAGCGTCGCGAGGAGGTGTCGGTTATCAGTGTGAATAATCGAGAGAGGTGTTTTTATGGCGTATTCTGGGGGAGCTGGTCCTGCTTGAATGGGAACGGGGATTTGGAAATAAATGCTGGCTGTCAAAAGCTGGGAGAGTTTAGCGGGTTCTGCTTCACGATGTTGCGTGTTCACAGTGGAGCATCCTGGAGCTGGACCTGGTGTGTTTGTAGGTGATGGAGCACGAATACAGACTGCAGCTGTCCTGAAGTTACTTGCTTTGCGTTATGGGGCAAGAGGAGGGATAAAGACAAACTCCCAAGGCTGAGATGAAAGCGAATATCATGTTCTCGTCTTTAAAAAATAGACATTATGCAAATAGTGAGCGAGTCCGGCGGTTTTGTTGGTGGGAATCGTGTAGCCAAAGCTAGCTGTGGCGCTTTCCTCTTGAGCCGCTCGTCAAGGGGGGGACTGTTCAGCGGCTGGAAACAAAGGATGCAGTGATAGTGATACAGGAGCAGAGAGAATCAGATGATTTTTGCGGGGCTGAAAAGAAGTCCTGCGGTCTTAAAGCAAATTGCTGTACGCCACCTTCTCCACTTCCCCAAAAGCTCGTAGGACCTTGCTTTGAATTAATATTTACGGCCGTTCCAAGTCTTGTAACCAACTTGCTCGCAGTAGAGAGGGAGGAGAGCAGCGAGGATATCATCGCAATTAGCTTTGTGGGAAAATGAGTCCCCCTTCCCCTTTTTCCCCCCCTCTCTTGGAAGCAGATTTATGTCATCTTTTGTTTTTCTTCCGCTTTCCTTGCCCCTTAGATGTTTTCCGTGCTGCTGCCCTAAAATGGGATGCACTTACTGAGTGTGAATATTCCTGTGGGAGAGCGTTTGTTGCAGGATGATGATGAATTCTGTGACTGTGTATTGAATCTTTCATTTGTCTTGAATTTTAAAAAATCATCGCGCTGATTAGAAATTATTGTCACTTCTATGTGACATGTTACTGTCTTTTCTCAGTGGCCTGACTCCTAGTAGAAATGAAAGAAGTTTGGGACAGTAAAGAGGAACAAGATGGGTGCTGAGGTGGCTACTTGTAATAGAAAAATGAGAAATCTGCCACCTAAAAAGGAAATTGCATCCCTTGTTTTGCTTCCACGCTATCTGATTTTAGGTTCAGGGCTGGGTTTTTCAAATCCCAGAGATTGGCACTGAGTTTTCCATCATTTTAACTGTTAAATGAGCTGAGAGCGCTTTGCTCCAAGCTGGAAAACTTCCGTGCTTGGAGCAGTTGTGTGTTTGTGCAGGTTCAGGATTTCTGCTGGGGCCTCCAGCCGCGTTGGACGGGCTGCAGGCAGAAGTGGCTTCTTTCATCTCAATATAGGTGGGGAGGAAGCTCAGTGGGGGGAAAAAAAAAAATCATAAAGTGTGTTTGAGTGACCGTCTGGTGTAACGTCCACCTCACGTTGGTAATTCGCAGCAATGGGTTACCTCGTGTGAGGAAGGACACGGGGATTTTCTCACCAGGCTTGGCGGCTCCTTTGTGCCGTACCAGAGGGCTCACAGCTTTTATTTTTTTGGAGACTATTTCCTGGGGCAATTCCTTCTCCATCCCTAATAGGACCTCGGTTGTTTTTTTTTTCCTTATGTGTTTCTGTATTCTAAAGGACGTTGTTTTGGCTCAAACATAAAATCTAATTTGGCTTTAGAAATCTATAACATTCAGCCTGCTCCGGAGGAAACCCTGGAGACTGAGATGCGTGTTTCCCATTTGATATCTCAGTAACCTCGCACTTGCTTGGTAAAAGAGTCACGACGGAGCCTGCTGCCCAACTACAAATTGCTTAGAATACTTCTTCGTTTGTTTTAGTTCAGGCTTTTACCTTCCGTGTGTTGTTGGACTCGCTGAAAGCTCTAATTAAGGACTTGAGTTTATCTCAGAATAGCCCAAGGGAGTGCTCGGGACCTGGGGAGGGGGAAACGTTGGTTTGACTAAAAATAGAGCTGGCAATATTTCTTTTGCAAATTAGGCTCTTTTTTTTTTTTTTAAGTTATGCGCTTTTTTTTTTTTAAACTGTGCTGTTTGGATGCTCAGCGTTTCAATTGCAGAAGGTGTTCAGAGCTGGATTTCAGCTGAAAGGTGGAGGTGTAGAGTTGCAGTTCCATATCTCAAGATATCTGCAGCCAGACTTTGCCATAAAAAAGAAAAAAAAAAAGCGGGTGCTTCTTTTCAGCTCCGGGGACTCCACCGCTGGCAGTTTTACTCCTGGTCCCCAAGACAACATCTGGAGCATGCTTTGGAGGTCCCTTAGGAAGCAGGTAGGGTGTCCAGTACGCATCTCCTGGTAGCAGACCCGTCCGGCTGTCCCTCTCCTCCAGAAGATGGTATTTGGAAGCAGCTCGGATGGGAAAGGAGAAGGTGGTGGCTTTGTCACGGGCCCAGAGACGGGCTTGAGGTGGAATCCTGCCCTCCCTGAAGCCTGTGGGAGGTTTTGTCAATGAATTCAGTGAGCTGCAGCTACTACTTTGTGTTTAAGTCTACCCATAATAGTTCACTTGAAGATCTCAAAAGTTGCGTGTCGCGAAGAGGGAAGGCCACGCCGAGGTCAGCGTGAGCTGAGTTCCTGCTACGGCAGCAAAAGCTGGGCAGAGAGAAGCAGCCGAAATGGGCAGGTTGGGGCTGTGAGCCTGCTCTCAGGTGGCTGGTCTCCTCTCCCTGCTTTAGCAACTGAGCTACGTTCCCTCGGGTAGCCGACGCTAATACAATTATGGAGGATTTGTTCATTTTAATCATTTTAGGAGAACACTGAACGCTCTGTAGCTCAAGAACTCTGTGGCTGTTATTAACGTCTTATTGCCCTTGGTTTGGGGCAGCGCAGTTGTGTTCTAGGAGTCTGTAGGGCTCAGGCCTACTAAAGCAAAGTTCAAGAAGTTGCATTTTTACTAGTTAAAATTGAGAGCAAAAGTGTAATTTTTGCCTTCCTGCTTCTAAGCTGTGGTTTCAAGAAGGCATTTGTGGATAGTTTACGATACTTTTTCCGGTGTTACTGTTGTGTGGCTTAGATGTAAGAATCTATTTTAATTTTTTTTAAAAGCAAGCAGTGTCATCTGTGTCTGAGGTCACTCTCGTTTTTCTCGGCGTAATTATACCGGTGCATCTTCGTCCTGTTGTGTGGCAGTGATGCTGGTACCACTGGGCCCCTGCGAAGCTCTCTGCGCGTCTTCAGCTTTGATTTACAAGAAGGGTTCTGCTATTTCTTTGCTCGTCCAACTTTGGCACACCTGGCATTTTCTCACTAGTGGGTTTGCAGACTTGCAGAAGAGCACCTGAACATGGGTTTGGTTTTCCAGTGGATCCTGGTTGGTGTAACCTCTGGAAACATCGGAGTCAAACACGCCAAGGTGTTAACGTGATACAAGGTGTTGCCCACAGTCTTCCTGTCTCCGATAGCCTTAAGTCAGAGCCCACTGGTTGGGCAATTAGCGGGCGGTAGCTTCTTTCTGGCTTGCTTTGGGTTATTCCCGTTCTTGATTGTGCAAGGAATATGGGATTTAGACCTTCTTCGAGGGCAGAGTTTTAATTAAATGGATCCATCGGGCTCTATCACTCACTGAATCGATGGTTGGTGTGGCCTCCTGCGTGCTGTTGTTGACAGCGGTGCCGTTCTTATTGGTTATATTTGGTATGCATTCGTTCTAACAAACCAATAAAAGGTACTGTTGGAGGGTGGTTGCTAGCCCGCCCAGAAAACATCTCAACAGAAGCGTGACGTTTTTGCTTTTGTTTCTCATTAAGGACAAAATGTGAAGTTTATTCATGGTCCCTGCTCACTCCAGTAACGCTTTGCCAGTGGGCAGCTCGGTGCCCTGGTGTGGTCAGGATAAAACATCACCTTTACGCTCTGGTGCTTGATATCTCACTGGTGGCATACTTTGAATATTGGGTGATGTAAGATCTCCGTGATAAGGATCAGACAATCAAAGCACAGTTCTCTTCCTTCTCCCCTTGCCTGTTGTCCTGCCCTGGAAATCAGAAGTAATTCTCCAGGCTGGAAAACGCGCTGCACTTCAGAAGAATTACGTGCAACAGTTGAGTGCTGTGAACGAGAAGTATTTTTTTAGCAGCTCTTTGACAATTTAAGCTGGTTTTGGGTGCAGCTGCCCAGTGATTGCACTGTGTGATGTGTTCTCCTGTTGTTTATAGCTGCTTGGGGCTGTGACTTTTGTGATTTTGCGTGTTGCAGGTGGGCACGGGGCAGGAGAGCCCTGTGTCAGGCTGGGCATCGAGCTGCAATACCCGGGACAGGAGTGCCGGTTAAACGTCATGCTGTGTGTTCGCAGGGCCGGCTGCCTCCCCAGGGCTTACCTGCTGCGAGCCTGGCATATAAATCAACACTGGGCTTGAGAGCGAGAAAAGTTATGTTTTAGAAGAAGGGAAACACATTGCAGCTTTTACCAGACTGCCTTCTCCCCTGTCCCCTCGCTTGAGATCATTCAAGCGCCGTATATAGCGAAAAAGCGCTTCTTTCTGCTCTCAGCATCTCAGTAGTTTAAGGTGTAATTGTGGGGTTTTAGCCGAACTTTTCAAATGAAAGTTTACAGTTCTCCTTTTAACTACATGTTTTTCAGTATTCTTTTATAATTCATTAGCAAGAACTTAACACAGGAACAAGAAAATCAAACAAGAAGGTATTTACAAGAATCCGACAGGCGATTTGTGTCCTTGCCTGCCCATTTCAGCTGACTGCTTTGCTAGCTTGCATAGTATCTTAATTTGATTTCTTGTAATGGGGAACTGGATGAATTCTGTAACAGATGATTATTATTTTTTATCTTTTTTCCCAAATGGGAATGCTCTGAAGCCTTCTCTTCCACTTTGACAGGCCAGAAGGAAAAATCTATCAGGTGTACGTACCACTGTAGCCAGGCAGCAGGAAGAGAAGGTAGGGTTGGTAGCAATGGCTTTCTTTTCTGTTTTTTATTTCATTTGTGTTGGTTTTATTCCCTGCCTAGTTGGCGCAGCACCCATACTTGTCTGGGATTGTGTTGACTGATCAGCATCATCGCCGTTGCTGCCTTCTTTATGCACAAGTACAAGGTGACTCAGTGTTTTGACACCCTCACGGCCATCGGGCAGTCGTAGAGAAACCTGAAGGGCCTGGACTCTCTGCACTAATAATTGTCTTTTTCCTTCCAACTGTAGGATTTAAAATAACATGATTTTAAGAATATTAAAATGGTGTATAAGGCACAAAGGTTGTAAAGCAACATGGATATTTATGTACTGCTCATTAACATCGTACCTCTGTTTATAGCCGGAATGGGCTCTGGCCTTGGAGCTCCTCAGTGAAGAACAGGCTTTAGCCTGCTTCCTCCGTTTTTTTTGTAGCTCTGGAGTCCTCTCAGGATGGGAGAATATATCGGGATGGAGAGCTCCATCCTCAGCTGCTTTAACTCAGACTGATGGGCCTGAGGAGTCGGATCCACGCAGCAGGTCATCTCGAAATCTGGAGGTTTTAACACCTTTTTGGTCTCGGCAGTGAGGACTCCAGCTATTGCAAGGAAAGGGTCACAATTCCTGGCCCAGCTGACCTACTCTTTTCTGCAGCTCGTGTAAGCCTCTTGCTCCAGTCCGTCTACCTAAAGTCCAAGAAATCTGACTGCCAGTTAGGTAAAATCATCAAAAAGATTCTTCTTAGTTGAGAAATGTATCATTCAGTCCCCTTACCTTGTAGTGGGATTACCAGCAGACTACATTTTCTCATGTTGTAAGATCAGTTTATAAAAGAAATAGCCTCCATTTTTCTGCTAAATACCTCCACTTCATGATCAGCTTTAAGTCCTTTCCATCCTTTTTATCTGTTGCCAGTAAAATGAGCTCTGCGTCCGTATACCCTGTGGACTCACGACTCGAGATGTGCAAAGGATTTACGGCTGTCCTGCAGTGGCGTTTGCTGTAATGTACGGTTCTTGAACGCACCTTTTACACGACTTATTCCACAGCCCATCACTCTGACTTAATTATTCTCCTTTTATTATATTCCCATTGGATGGGGGTGTTATTGCTGCATCATCGAAGTGTTTGGGTTGAATTCCCGTTTGAAAGCTCTGTGCCCTTGTGTCACCGGTTCAGAGTCTTTGTGAACACAGTGATTGCAGGAATTACAGTCCAAGGACATTGTACTGGAAAATACTAATTCTGTTGTTTCTCTTTTAGCACTTGATAATGTCCGTAGCCGATACTAGTTTAACCAGTAAGTTGAAGGTGATTTGGAGACCTTGTATTATTTTGCTGTTTCTGATGGCGAGTTTGAGCAGTCCTGTAGTGTCTTTGGTATTTTTTATGATCAGAAGTGCCTCCAGAGTTTTCAGGGTCTTTGGAAGGTTTGTGTTTTCTCCTGAACCATCATCTCGGCACAGCTTTGTGTCACAAACAAATTAACGTGCTCTGCGCGAGCCGCAGACCTGGTGGTGTGCGGGGCTTGGTTTTGAGTTGTTGGGGTTTTTTTGGGTAGTTTATTTCCATTTGGGTAAAACGCTTCCTTGATGTGTGGTATTGATTCTTGCACCTGAAGGTGGCTTGTTCTGCAAAGCTCGTGCCCTGAAAGTTGTCTGTTATCTCTGTTAGAGAAGATGAGACCCAGAAATCGGAAAGACTGCTTGTTTCCTAGCAGCTGCCTTGCCCAAAATTGCAATTGCCTGAATTTTTCTCCCTGGGCTCTGCCATGAGACTCCTTACCTTCTGTTCCATGTCCTGAATGCGATGGGATGAGGCGATGCTGAAGACTTTTTTTCCTCCTCTCCAACCGAATGTAAAGCAAGCGGGGGCATCTGTGGCCTCAAAAGCAATTTTCATTCAGATAATTTTGTAAATGAGCTGTTCTTCCTAGAGCTCAAAGAAAAAAAATGTTACGTGGTTAAAACTATCAGAAGATTGGAAGGTGTGTTACTGTTTTTTGTGTGCTGCTCCAAAGTGGCACCCCGTGGGGGTTATCCTGCTATCTAAACACATCAAAAATAATCCCCCCCAATGCTAACAGCACTGTTTAGGGAAGAGCGTTGTTCCGTAGCTCCAGCTCCTGCTCACATGGTGTGGTGGCAGTGCTTCCAATCCGTCCCTACCTTACAGACCTGCACGGGCAAAGAACCATGGTGCCTGTTGCCTAATTGTGTACTTTCGAGCCGCAAAACTTAGGCTGTCTCCTTCCAAAATGACCATCTGAGGTGTCTTTCAGACTAAATACCCAAAGTCTGATTCTGTTTGTTCTCTAGAACTGTTTTTCACACCGGATTGTACTGTTAATCCTAAAATAGGACAAATATTTCAGTCCACAGCAGGAAATGCAGCGACCTTGGTACCTACCTGGACCGTGTGCCCACATTACTGAAATGGGGAATGCTGGTTTGCAGGGCACGACTCCTTTCTCTTTATAATATGTTATCAATGGGTAGAAGAGATTTTTGAGGGGTTTGGCTCATCCAGATGATCGCTGATTTCCCGACTCCGCGTATCCAGCACTGTTCTGGTCCTGTGTGCGCGTTGTGCTTGCAGTTTCCTAATTTCCCGGTTGCTGCTCCTTAGGAAATGGCCAACCTTTGCCAAATGAAAAGCCCTCAGATGCACAGGGAACGTTCAGCTCTGCGAAAGAGAGGTTAGGAGGGTGCGATTCCTGAAACCAAATAAATAGGTAAAGAGAAACAGGAGTGACTCATTCTCCCATTGTTGAGGCAAAGGTGTTGGTGCTGCTCCAGCCTCTCCTTTTTTTTATTCTCAGAAGTGGAAGAGCACCCGCTTGCTGCAGTTACCGGCCTGATTGTGCTCTCTCCTCGCTTAGGGCCCCGCTGGGAGAGAGGCCTTTCTTGGGGTAGAACTCACTGATTCATCCATTCCTAGGTGCTGCATCAGTGGGGATTGAACTCGGGAGGGGCTGCCTTAAGTTTAGCAGAAATCTGTTATGGTGTAGAGGCGGTTTCTTCAAAACATGATGTGATTTATCGTTGTTTTACCTTTCCTGTTTGTCCTATAACAAACCTCCTCTTCTAATTGAAGTAGGCATTCAGGTGAGCAACGCTGCACAATTAACATGTAGCGTTTGGGGCGGATAATTGATACGCGACCGTTTTCCATAAGAGTCAGACCTTCCAATTAGCAGTTGGGGACTCGGTGCTACATGAAAGAAGTGCAAACCCAAAACATGGTCAAGGTGAAATAACCGCTTCCAGCTGGCCCGCACTGAAAGCAGGGGGGATTCCCATTTTCACTGCATCTGTTTCATTCTTCAAAAATAAATAAATAAGGGTCTGATGCATTGTCAGACCTCTTTTTTTAATTTATTCCGTGACTGTTGGTATATGCCTGTGGCTTCTGCCGGCATCTGGAAGTCCTGATGATGCAGAAATGTAGAGGTTTCTTGTGGAGATTTCAGCCCTAAATCTGTTCTCAGCGCCGCTGGCCTCCGAGGAATAATTAGCTTCAGGACTGTTCGCTTAAGAGATGCCCTGTGTTAGGAAGCCAAACATTTCCTTGTCTTTTCTCTCCTTTCTAAGCACAGAACTGAGCAAATGCCTGTCCTTATAGAGCTGAGCGTTGATAAAATTATGCCCAAGTATTTGTTTGCACCCAACTAGAATATTGAAGAGTTTCTCAGCGGTTTCACCACCCACTAATGGTATCGTGTTCCTCCTCTTTAAGCTCTTTGGGATAGAAACTGCCCTGTGTATGTTGTCAGTACTAAGTTACAGGAAGCGTTAGCGTTAATTTGAAGTGTTTCTGTGGGGTGGTGTGTGGAGTCGCTCTCAAGCGTTAACGCAGTAAAATGACAGGGCTGAATCCTGACGGCAGCCCTGTTCCGTCTGGGCTTGGAGACCGTTTGTCTTGGAGAAAGAAATGAGAGCTCTCTGTTGATTCCCCGAGAGATGCAGGGAGATGGCCTGAAAATACTACTGCAATAAATAATTTCGAGATGTGCTGGAAGGGTGTAGGTAGGTTTGCTTTCGCTGTTATTAGTAGGGTAAATGGAAATGGGCAATTTGTTGTTCAGCTTCTCTTAACAAATGAGGGTGATGAGCCATGGGACCTTGATTTTTACAGCTAGGAGTCCTTACGAAGTGCATCATCCTGCTCCTTGGCAGTTAATAGTTGCATCGCTCAGCTTAAAAGCTTTTTTATTTTGGGTTGAAATACCTGACATTCGTCAAGTGACCTGAGGCATTCTCTTAGTCTCTTAAAACACACCAGGGCCCTTTAGCTGCGATGCATCTTCATTGCACGGTTGCGTTTGCTCAGACACGGTGTTTTGGAGCCCTGACACTGTGCTGCATCTTTTTCTTCCCTGTTTTGCTGTGAAGTCAGCAAGAACTGAGGAAATCCAGCGCGAATCTACGGCTTGGAAGAGCAGAAGATGTCACGAGCTGTACAGCTCTGATGGCTGAAGGCCAGGTTTTGGGTGCTGGGTTAGAGGAGCGTGCGCTGCATCTGGCCTTACTTTAACACCATGTGTGCTAGGGGGGTGCATGTTCATGGACAGATATAGAAATTGGTATTCCTTAGATGCAGAATGTTCGAGGGGAAGGAAAAATAGATGACGGTCTCTTCCCACCTCCTGGAAGCATTCAAGAACAGGTTGGATGGGGCTTTGAGCAGCCTGGTCTAGCGGGAGGTGTCCCTGCCCAGGGCAGGGGGCTTGGAACTGGATGATTTTTAAGGTCCCTTCTGACCCAAACCATTCTGTGATCTTTAAGGTCCCTTCAAACGCAAACTGTTCAATGATTCTCTGATTCTGTGTCACATCCTGGAGGTACACCAGTCGCTCTTCTTCTGGAGCCTGTTGCACGCTCCTGGTGAGCAAGGACATAAACATCTCATTGCCTGCCCTGCAGTCGCCCGGCGCTTGCGAAGTCTGACTTTGATTATAACATATGGGGGAATCGGTTGGGGGATATTAAAATGGATGAATGTGCTGGGGACAAAAATAACTGTATTAAACATGTTGCAGGATCTCTGGCTCACGGAGTCAGTAACCACCATAAGGCAGGAGGAAGGAATGTCTTGGAAACAATGTGTGCCTGCAGGATTTACAGCCATGCACATCCTTCAGGAGAAGAACCACCAGGCAGCAGAAGAGTTTGGATTGATCTTGTTAAGCCCAAATGCTCCGGTTTAGATGTGGGAATCTGTGGGGTTATTGCTGGCCCGCTCCCCCTCCCCGCCTCCCCGAGCGATCGGGGCTGGCCGTGTGGGCTCCCGCTTTACTTTCTGGCTCTGCCATCTTGAGTGCGCCGAGCCCGGCGTGCGTTTCCTCAATTTTTCTGAAATGGGAACTGTCAGCGTGGCGAAGTCAAACTCTATTGAACTAAACCTGCCTAGAGCTTATAGCAGCCCTCGGATGTGAAGAGCGTTGCTTAAGCAACCGTGTAATATAGGATCAATTCCACAGCCATCCCCCGGGGACTCCTTTTAGGTAGCTGTTACTTTCCTTGTAGTATTTATCACTTTAAAGATGATCACACATTGTTTATCCTCACCATGGGGAAAACACTGAGCAGTGGCGAGTTTTATTTGTAGCTTCTGGTATAAATAAGATTGATAGGTTGGGGTTTCCTTCCACATTTTGAGCTTCGCGGCTGCTCTCGGTGGACAAACATCTGAGGCTGGGATCATACAAAGGAGGTGCCACACATGGAGGAAAACTCATTTCGTCAGCACGGATGGTGATAACATCGTCAGTGTTTGATGTTATTAAAGAAATAAGCAATAACATGATGCAGAGTTCACGTGAGGCTGATGGATTGGCAATTCCTGCTCGGGACTATGCAGCCCGCGGTGGAGAGAGCTTCACTCCATGCAGGGCTCCAGTGGAAAGCTTGGTTGGACTAGATGACCTCCAGAGGTCCCTTCCAACCCTACCATTCTCCGAAAGGAGGCCCCCCGCTCTCTCTAGGATGTTTGATCTGCAGCAAAACCTCCCTCGGGGCTTGTTGCTTTTGAAGGGAAGGGCAAGTGAAAGTTTTGCTCATCATTTGTCAAGTTCGCTGGTTTCCGATAAATATACTTTCTCTCGTTGAAAAACATTTCTACCGCATCCAAAACAATGGTGTTGGAGTCCAGGACAGGCTGTGTTGCCTTATCCTCCCGTGCTTTGCAGTGTAGGGCTCAACTTCACTATTGGATTTTTAACGCAGCTCCCAAAACTGTTGTGGGTTGTGTTTTTTTTTTCCTTAGAGACACAAACTTATTCAATTTCTGTTTGAAAAAAAAGTACTCTAAGGCTCGTAGACAGTGACATAAAGAGACATCATGCCTGGAAGCTGGATTTAGAAGAACGCTTGAGATGGGAAGATTTCCACTTGTAGGCATTAATTGCCACACTTTATTGGGGGGGGGGAAACAAAGGCCTTGTTTGAGTCTTGGCTTTGGAGGGGAAAAAATGCGTGTGCAGGTAGCAGGAAAAGCGAAGCCATCGTCATCTGTGCTGAGCTTGGAGTCTAGGGGTGGTTATGCGGAAAAATTCAGTGGCAGTTTAGGCTTTTCAGTATGCATTTAAGCCACGTGCTGCCAGCTGGGAGCATGGCTGGAGTTTCGGGTTGTCATTGAGTCCTCGTATTGCGATATTTGAGAGAAACCGGACTGTGGGGGTTTGGGGTTTTTTGGTTGTTTGTTTTTTTTTTTTTGTTACTGCATAAAGTACATTGGGTGTGTATAGAATATGGTACGGGCAACTGTAGAAAAATCCTGGAATTTCAGTGCTGTCATGTGAGGAGCAGATAAGAGGGATTCGGAAGGCTGGGAGCCGGTGAGGAAGGAGGGGTTTGACACCCGTGACTCAGCAGTTCTCCTCCCAAAAATGCCATCCCCACCGCTCTCCCCATCGGACCCCGAGGCGCCTCCTTGCCTTCCCTAGGTGCAAAGAGCCGGTTTCTTCTTCTTGCAAAGAGTTTTTGGAGCCGTTTGCTCTCAGAGGAGCCACAAACACAAGTTTTGCTTAGTCGTAATTATGGTTTTAGTGCTATTTTTCTTCTTGGCTCACCGGCCACACACCTTTCCGTCCTGTAACCCGCGTGTGCAGCGCTGGCAGAGCGTCTCCCTGCTTCAAATACTCTGCTGTCTCATGCCTTAGTCCTTATCTAGACCACGCAGAGCTCTTGCCCTCCATAATCGTTATACTATATGGTATTTTTTTTATCTTGGTTGAAAAAGAGGGTATTGCCCGGTCTCTGTAGTGAAGTAATCCCCAACTAATTGCAACCCCCGAACATCTCTGGCTTTCGAAGCTGGGTGCTGGAGTAAGGCAAGCCTGATTTCTACCCTGTCGGCGGATACCCTCGTCGTGGCAATATTAAAATGTGCTGAAAACTTAAAAGTTGCAAACCTGGAATAGAAGATCAGGGCAGCTCAGCCGCTCTGCCTGTCGGTGTGACAGATAACCGAGTTAGGGCACGAGAGGAGAGAAGAAATTTATTGGTGAGACAACCCTAAAAATTACGCATAAAGCTTTTTCATCAGAGAAATTTGGTCAGATTGCAGCTTACCGTGAATGGTTTTTTGGATATTTGAGCACATTAAACAATAAAAGGACCGTTCACAAACTTGAAAAAATGGATGAGAACTCCCAAGTTTGGATATCCGCTTTCCTCCTGAGTTGTACTTCTCCCTGTGCCCTAAAATACTCTCTGTCCCGTAGCCCCCTCTGCGTCTGCAGATCTGGGGGTACCACGAGGAAGAAATAATGAGTGAACTTTACCTTGAGGATTGTCTGGCCAAGGACACTCGGGACAGCTGACTCTGCACAAGAAGAGATGTGATATTAAAAATATGTTTAAAACCTGGTGTGGATGCTTGGCTTAACCTAACGTGAACAGAGTTCACTTTTATTCCCCGTGGAGTTGCGGTTCACACTCCTGGATAATTTGCACTAGCTTTTCCATGTGTGTGATTTTTTTCTTTTAACAGGAAAACTATGCTTTAATGAGAGTTTGGGGGCATTTACAGGGCCCTTGTGTGCCGTATCTCTGGGGCAGCAGATGGGCTATTCGGTTGGTGCGGTTGGCTTTTTGGGGTTTGTTTTCTTTTGAGTCCCGGAGGCCGTGTGTTTCCTCTGGCTCCGAGGGAGTTAACTGACTGTAATCTGCAAGAAGGCTGGCAGGGATCACGCACTGGGCACAAACAAGGGTGTTTTGTCACGGGGAGTGTCGCACAAAAGCAGCCATGGTTATTGCCACCGCCTCCCAAACAGTCGCAGGGAATGAGCGTCTCTCGGAGACGTGAAGAAAGCCGACTGCAGGGAAACCCCGTGCCTGAACTTTTCAAAGAATCGATGCAGGGTGGCATAAAACTCATAAAAATAGAAACTTCTTGCCAAAACTGTAAACTGCGCTCTCCGGATCATCATCAGTTCAGTGTGGGACCATGGGTCCAAGGGACCATGAGTGCAGAGGAGGCCTCGGAGATGCTGGGGGGGCTGGAGCCCCTCTGCTGTGGGGACAGGCTGAGAGAGCTGGGGAGGAGCAGCCTGGAGAAGGCTCCGGGGAGACCTTCCAGCCCCCTCCAGTCCCTAAAGGAAGGGGCCTGTAAGAAACATGAGGACAGGCTTTTTAGTAGGGCTTGTTGCAACAGGACAAGGGGTAATGGTTTCAAACTAAAAGAGGGGAGATTTAGACCAGATATAAGGAAGAAATTTTTTACAATAAGGGTGGTGAAATGTTTGGCCCAGAGAGGTGGAAGATGCCCCATCCCTGGAGGGGTTCAAGGCCAGGTTGGAGGAGGTTTGGAGCAACTTGGTCTGGTGGGAGGTGTCCCTGCCCAGGGCAGGGGGTTTGGATGAGATGACCTTTAAAGGTCCCTTCCAATCCAAACTCTGGGCTCCGGGGAGACCTTCCAGCCCCTTCCAGTCCCTCCAGGGGCTCCAGAAAACACGGGGAGGGACTCTGGGTCAGGCAGGGGGGCCATGGGACGAGGGGGAATGGGTTTAAACTGGAAGAGGGGAGATTGAGATGAGATGTGAGGAAGGAATTCTTGGCTGTGAGGGGGGTGAGCCCCTGGCCCAGGTTGCCCAGAGAAGCTGTGGCTGCCCCATCCCTGGAGGGGTTCAAGGCCAGGTTGGACGGGGCTTGGAGCAGCCTGGGCTGGTGGGGGGTGTCCCTGCCCAGGGCAGGGGGGGGCACTGGGTGGCCTTCAAGGTCCCTTCCCACCCAAACCATTCTGTGATTCAATGGGCTGCAATTCGTCGTGTTCCCACTGGGGTGATGGAGCTGGGCTGAGCTGCTTCCCAAAGATTCAGTCTATCCCACCTATGTGGACCGAAGGGTCATAGTATCTTTTCAGGCTGATAAATGGTTGCAAGGATTTAGGAGGAAATGGGGTTAAATAACTGAAAATGGATTTGTAATGAGAAACAGCAGGTGCTGACAAATGCTTAACCAGAGTTAATATGGTTTATAACTGTTTATGGTTAATAACGGTTCATATTCATCCTAGGTTTTTGAGGATTTTCTGTGTACAGCTTAAGTCTTTGGGTTTTGGCTTTCTCAAAAATAAAGTTGTTGGCACTTCGCAGAGTTCACTCCTTCCTGTAATGTAGTGAAGCTGTCGAGGGTAACATCTTCCATGATGTTTTTAAAAAAATAAAATAAATCAGAGCTCTGGAACATGGTACAAGGTAGGCGAATTTTTGCAGAGGGCCCCTTCTTGTCTTTCTTACCACACACTGCCTTATCTGATGATCATCTCGGCAGCAGAGCATCAGAAACTCCTGTGTGCATTTGGGGTGGAATGGCTGGGTTTGTGTGTAAGAGAGCGTTCAGC
This sequence comes from Rhinoptilus africanus, assembly GCA_013400135.1. NCBI lineage: Eukaryota > Metazoa > Chordata > Aves > Charadriiformes > Glareolidae > Rhinoptilus > Rhinoptilus africanus. Next base: position 44,287 of record VXBO01008124.1, read on the forward strand.
TGTGTGCTGATGCGCGTGGATCCGTCGGCTGACCCTGTAACTCAGCGTTTGCATAACAGTCTCTTCTCCAAAAATCAGACTAGGTGACTGATGCTGTCCTTTTTTACGCACGCAGAAGTCAAAGCACGGAAGTTATGATAGGCTTGTAATGATTTACCCCTGGAAACCTAGAATGTAGCCCTAAAGCAATTGAAAATACCTGCTTATTAATCTAGTAGTAAGAACCTAAGGGAATATTTATATCCATCTGTGAAGCCCCTTTTTAACTAGGACACCTAAGATTTCACTGGGGGAAACCATCTGCCTGCATCACAGTTTATGGCAAATATTTTCCAGTTGTTTGAGCACACAGAATCTGCCTGGTAGTTTTATTTCCCTTCGAACGCGTTCGCAGAGACGCTGCTCAAAGGCATCCGTCCCGTTCTTCCATTTGCTCTGTTCTGCTTTAGGTATTTTTGGCATGTGTAGTGCAGAAGATTTAACGTGAGATCCTTCCAGCGTCCTGGGATGCTGAAGTCTGTTACGGTGCCCTGCAAAGGCGATATAAACCAAGCTGGGGGGGATTTGATACCGTCGGAGGCAGCGGGGTTACTTTGTCAGGTGTGAGAGGTGGCTGTGAAATTTCTGTTCGGGTAATCTCGTAGGTGAAACTCATTTAGTTGACAGAAGAACACGCTCGGAGTGAAGCGTTTTCCTTCCTTTGCGCAAACAGTAAAGTGTGATACGCGTGTGTATGTATACCAACGTATAACCTGGGTTAAAATGCTGCATAACTGAACTGTAAAACCTCTTTAATTTTTCCTAACTGATTTGTTTTCCTGTGTTGCAGAGCCTAGCCCAGCTCGAGAACCTGTGCAAGCAGCTGTATGAGACCACAGACACTGCGACACGGCTCCAGGCAGAGAAAGCCTTGGTTGAGTTCACCAACAGCCCAGACTGCCTGAGCAAGTGCCAGCTTCTTCTAGAAAGAGGGAGTGTATGTAAAACAATATCATTGTTCCCAATGGATCTTGGTATTTTGGGCATCGATAAGGGAAATAGCCCCAAGGTCTGGTATGCAGTGTTGACATTGCACACCCGGCGCGCTCTCATGTGTCTCAATTTGTGCCAAAAAAAGCACTGGCTGGGATGGCTAATTGTGCTGCCGCAAGTGGGTGCCACAAACGGTTGTCAGTTCTAATGTCTTGTGGGCCTTGCTGCATTCTTCGCAGGCTGCCACCCAGGCACGGCAAGTTTTAAGGTGAAAACATTATTATGGCAGTGGGATTTCACAGACTGTGGGAACCGCTGCCTTCCCTATAGGCGGTGGGGAGAAAATGGTGTGTACAGTGTTCCTTCTGGAATGTTTCCTTGGAAAATTGCCCCTCCTGTAGGGTTGTCTTAATAATCCAGCAGTTTGAAATAGGGAAAATTAGATCATGTGCTTTAGAATTAGCCTTACAGAGAGGATGTAAAATATGCCAGCAGTAAATCCTGCCTGACTCTCTTAGCTTTCTTCTTTTTTTTTAAGTGGCCACTTGGTTTTTACTTTGGGTCGGCACAAATAACATTTAAAATGGCTTTGCCACATGATCTTGCGAGATTTGATTTTTGGCAGAACGTGCATCCAGCTTTCATATCTGTCAGATTGGAGCCTCGTTCACAAAAAGAGGGAACATTGAACAGCCTCTTGTAAAGAGCGAGTCCTCCAGGAGGAGGAGGAGGGGGAGAAGAGGGACACGCGTGTGACCCCTTGCCTCTCTGACCCTCGCCTGAGGGCTGTGGGGCTTTTTGTTCAGTCCGGGATCTGACTCGCTTTATACCCAACTCTCCTTGGCCATGCTGGGATCCTGCATCTTGGGTGCTCACCTTCCCGCAGCACTGCATATTACACAAATTAGCATGCAAAATGCTTGTCATTTCCCTGGCTGTAATTGACGGGATCGGGTGCAGCCAGGGGTTTTAGGTGCTTGAATGCCATCATTTGCGTCCCTGGATTCGATTACAGTTCAGTGGTCTGTGGGCCGTGCTGTAAGAAATAAATTTTAACCTGTATTTCGTAAGGAAGTGGAAGTTCTAAGTGCTTCTTCACGTACAGTGATGTCCTCCGGCAGCTCAGAGGGCTAATTGTCCTTTTCAGGCAGGGCATTTCAGGTGACTTCATGCAGTTCGACTACGTTTGCGGTTGTACCCCTGCCTTCAGCGGTGGTTCCGTTGTCTTCTGCTCTTTAAAAGCTTTTCCTTTCTTTCTTAAATGCTTTCTTCAAGTATCTGGTTTACTTTAGTTGTCTAAAAACATGGAATCACTGCTATGTAGAGTATTTAAACTTACCAATTAAATTAATGCTTTTAACTCAAATTTCCAGAGGGCACTTAGCTGAAAATCCAGCATTGCTGCTTGATCTTCTGCAGTGCGGGCTAAACTTCTGCTTGGTTTTTAGTTTGTTTTTTTTCTTTACAGTCGTCCTACTCCCAGTTATTGGCAGCTACATGCCTTACAAAACTCGTGTCACGCACAAACAACCCTTTACCGTTGGAACAACGAATAGATATTCGTAAGTACAAGGCTGAATTTTTCTGACCAAACCAATGTGAATGTTTGTCGTATGGGCTTTCATCCGCGGGGGGGAGGTTTTGTGCGAGCTACTGTGCTTTACAGTTCGGGCAGCCTAAGGTATAGCATGCCCAAAAGGCAAAGAAATGTTTCTTTTAGATGACATCTTCACCTTCATCATTATCTAACAGAGTTCAAGGCTAAATATAGAGAATTTTTTCAGATGGAAGGGAATGACAGCTCTGTGGTCTTGTGAATAAACAAGTTTTATTTAATTTTTTTTTCTTGGAGTATGAAACAGGCATGGTGCTTGCCTTGTTTGAGGATGTGCTTTCACAACTGAGTTATCCTTTATGGTTCTCTGAAATATCGTTTAGAGTATCTCCTAAGGGGGAGCGGTGAGCCTGTCACGATGCTCTTTCCTGGAGAAGAGCCGATACTTCCTTTCCTCCGAGGAAGGAGGCTGAATGCCATTCAGTCCACTTTCTTTTTTTACAAATGATGATCATGCCCGAGGAAAGGTCTTGAAATAATTTCAGCTTTTCTTGCTATTTACATCTGTTTGCAGAGGATTGGATCAGGTAACACAAAAAAAAGTTGGGCGTGTGGGGAGGAACCCTCACCTGTTCCTAACCATTTCCCATCTCTGTTACACAGCTTTAGTACGTTAAAGGCACAATAAAAGGTCAGCATTTGTATCTAATTCCCTACTGTGCTGGGGGTTTTTTTATTAAATAGGTTTCAAAAGGATGTTTTTTCCCATCAGCGTTACCATCTCAGATCTATCTGCCGGGATTTTGTCTACAGATACGCCTCTTCTCTCTGTTTCAGGGAACTATGTGCTCAACTACCTTGCCACTAGGCCAAAGCTGGCGACGTTTGTCACGCAAGCGCTAATCCAGTTATACGCGAGGATCACAAAGTTGGGCTGGTTTGACTGTCAGAAGGATGAATATGTCTTCAGGAACGTGATCACAGATGTCACGAGGTTTTTACAGGTCAGATCGGGTTTTGTAAGACGGATACACACCTTGCGGGATTTGAAAGTCCATGAATTTTCGGTTGTTGTTTTGCACATCAGTGTCATCTCTCTTCACCTGTGTATTTGTTGATTGAATAGTGGCTACCAAGGCTAAGCGGCTGACAACTGGCAGGACAGGTCAGTTTGTACAATTTAAAGTTTGATGGGGCAGGGATTTATTTCTGGAAACTGCCGCCGCTAGTATCCAGTGGTAAGACAAGTCTCTTAGCGTTCCAGTTGCACAGTTCTTCTTTCGAGCTTAAATACACCGTTCTGATTAGTGCAAAATGGTAATCACGTGGGCTTATTGTCTGCGAGGGAAGTACGTGCCGTGCTTGACTTGCTTTCCTTCACTGCAAGGGTGATACATCCATGGAAGCCACGTTTGATGTTTGGCTGAGTTATCATAACAAAATGTAGCTCGAAGCTAGTCTGTTCTACAAACATTGTTAACGATTTTCTTTAGAAGTCCCGACTGTTTGATAAATGCTCGTGCTGTCACCACAGTAGGGGCTTTCAGTCCAACCCGAAAGACTCCGTAGGTAGAAGGTTGCGTTTTTATCAACAGCTGTCTCCAAACAGGAACTTCTTCCCATAGAAATCAGTAAATCCTGTAACGTTACGGATGCTGATTTATTGGCTCTGAGGTTTGTCCCAAAATCAAAAGTGGGAGGAAGACAGTAAAAGAGATGGGAATGACCAGTGTGGAAAAGGAGATGTAATGCGTACAGGGCTTTAATTCTGGAGTGGTGGAGTGGGCATTCAGAAAATAGACTAACTACTATTATTTTGGGCATTTACAGATGTCTGAAGTGAAGTAGGATCTAGACAATGTTAAATAACGTAAAGGTCGTGTTCCTTTCTGGGCTGGTGACTATGTCCCACATAGTTTTTAGGTGTTCTTGGCTGAAATTATCAGAGCTAGATGCCTCACTCTCCTGGCTCGTGACACAGGGAATGTGTGCTTTTTAATCAGGAACCTAATTAAATGGTGTGAATATCTACCTGCTGTGTTCAGTGTGAGACGGTTGTTCCTGTTTGCTCAAGTTACCTGTTCTGCCTGCTAAAGTGGAGAGGAGGCTGCGCTTTTTTAAAGAGATGTGGGTTCAGCAAGGTTTTTCCGGTGGCTTCTGTCTAGATATTATCGTGTAAATACTGAGACTGTCACGAGGAGATGGCTCCAGTAAAGAAGCCGTTGCTCCCAAGCCTAAATATGCTTGAATTTCTCTATTGCAGGTGAGTTGAGTCTTTGAAGCTGGAGATCAGGGCAATTTGTGCAGAAGGTGCTAACCAAGGTGGAGCTAGGAGAGGAAACATCATTTATCAGTTACAGAACAGAAACTGGGGCAAAGGAACAATACAGGTTGTTTCTCTTAAATCCTTTGATAAATGGATTACCGTTTCTAGTGACGAGGTATCTGTAACGGCCTTATTTTCACAATCGGCCCCTTGTTGGCGGTCTCAAGTGCAGCCAGAGGCTGGGAAGAATGGGCTCCCTTCACGGGGAGGCAGGCGGCCCTGCTTGGCAGGAGGGCCCCGGCGCGGCCCTGGGGAGGAACTCGGTCAGCTGCTTCTCCTGCTCTCCAAGGGCTGTAGTTTGAGAAAGGAGGGGTGGTGTAAAAAAGCAAAAAAAAAAAAAAAAAAAGTTTTATTTCCCAGAGTTTTCATCTAGCAACTTTAATACTCACTCTAACGTTGCAGAAATTCCCGCGTGCTTCACCACAGCCTCTGTTAAAATTAAACCGATTTGAAAAAAAAAAAAAAAAAGCGAAATAAATCTTTTCAGAGTCAGGACGTGTTGATTAAACTATTAAATAAAAGGAGCCTGTTTTTATCAGCTCGTGTTACCGGACTCTTTAGAACCCTTTGCGTTGTTAACAACATCCGAGCATTGTAAAAGCACGTTTTAAATTCTCTTGCTTGGTATTGCTCACAGGCTTTTTTTCCAGTCACAATGCTACAACGGCAAAGCGTTGCTCGACAAAACACATCGAGAAATCTTCCAAGCAGAAAGGCCTTCTGAATGATGAAGCTTAACGGGAACATCCCGGCACCGCTAACTGCTTTCCCTCTCCCCCTTTCCTCCCTCAGGATAGTGTAGAGCACTGCATCATAGGAGTGACAATCCTGTCCCAACTAACTAATGAAATTAATCAAGTAAGTGCTACAGCCTTCCTCAGTGAAGTAAGTGTCCAATTTTCTCATTCATATTGTTGTGTCCTGCTGTGTGTCTGTGCGTTGTTTGGGGGTTTTTGTTTGGGTTTTTTTTTTTTTTGGTGTGTGGGGAGGGTGTTGTGTGGTGGGTTTTTTGTTTTTTCTTTCTTTTTGGTTCTTTTTACACAATCATGTAGTTTTGTGGTAAGATGCCGAAACCTCCTGGTCCTCAGGAGTTGTTTCGTTTCACTGGCATTTTCCATCTTCTCTCATATTTTGATGTCATCTTCTGAGATGAAAAAAAGGAAAGAGCAACTTACCCAAGCCAACCTAGTGAGGACAAAGCCCCGGGGGTGAGGACATCCCTGGCACCTTCTGGTGTCCGTCCCCGCGCGTTATTTCAGCTCACAGCATTCTTGTGCCAAAAAATGAATGGAGCATGCCCTCCTCCGTATTGACGGGTGAGAGGAAAACAAAGAGGATTTCTCCAATTGCGCAGATTTTTAAAGGGTCCTTTTCATTCAGTACTAAATTTTTCAGCGTTCCCAGCCGGTAGTTCTCAAATTCTGCCGGTTTGTCGGGGCTGAGTGCCGATCCCCTTCCTGGCAGAAGAGACACTGGGCATGCCGAGTCCATGGTGCTCTGATGTGGCACCCAGCTGCGGCAAGGTGCCGGTGCAGAAGTCTTTCCAGGTTAATTAGTTCGTTGTAGAGCCCTCTAATGTTATGCTGCCGCTGGGTATTTGTTTTGAAAGAGCTGGAACAAGCAGCTTTACTTGATGCTATCCGAATTTACATCCCTTTCCTAAGCAGTCAGGCAGACTTTGCTGTAGCACCCTTGATGGTTACCACCATCTAAGACAGCGTGGGGGTTGCCACCTGTATAAATGTCTCTTAATTTTGCTAAGAGGACCAGATGTAACTAAGTTTTTTTATTACTATTATTATTTAGTATCTTACTAAGGAAACTAACCTTTCATTTTTGCTGGTATATTGACTAATCCAGGCATGGGACCCGAGAGATCCTTGAGTGGGATTTGAAGGATGATCACAAATTGTTTTCAGAGCTGGAAATGGAGGAGAAGGCTTTGTCCTGGCCAGAGCAGAGCACCAATTTCTTCTGCTGGACTTGATGAAGTTCAGCACTTCCGAACTCCCCGAGCCCCGTGCTGTAATCTGAATGGCTTCTGCATCCATTTCAGATCCCAAATTCACTTTCATTCTTCAAGCCTGGTCTGATGAGTAAATCCTGACCCGTAGTTCTCCTCCTGAATCTTAAGCTGTGCCTTGTTACGGTTGCCATTTCCTTACCCGGACTTTTGTACAATCCTCACTCCGTCTCCTCAGAGGACCAGTCCTTCACTTCCTTGTACCAAGGATGAAAACAAATCTGGTTTTCTCTAGAAATTAGTTCGTGTCTGTCAGCATCTTTATGCAGGGCTACAGCTTCTGCTTGCGGGAGAACGGTCAGCACAGACTCCATCACCCATCCCAGGTCCAGAGTCTCTACAGGTTCATACTAAAATAAGCAATGAAGTTAAACCCTTTAATCAAAAAAATCTCTTTTTAATGTCTTGGGTATTAAATCTGCCACAGTTTACTACTTGTTCCTAAACGCGCTTTGTGCCAGCAGTCGCACAGGGCTGGATTCAGTGACTCATCTTGGAAAGTCTAAAACTGCCATCACTGGCAAAATAATAAATCTGTTGACGTGCCCACTCATCAGAGTGGGGTCATGTGCGTGGACATAGCAAAAAATCACCCAAAACCCCCTTCTGGGGCTTCCTTCAGGCTTTTTTTTAATAACTATTTAAACTTCCAATTACATTACACGAGAGCTGGATTCTCCAAAGCTCTGTTTACTAAAGCTTTTGTTCCAAATATGAATAAAATGAGAGTGCTGGTAACTGTTTTGAAGTATCCCTTTTTGTCCTGTAAGTACAGCACAGCCGTGCCCGGAGGTACCGAGCGTCCGCTCTGTTGTAGGAGTTCACTGATTCAAGCCAAGAAAAAGGAAATGCTCATTTGCCACAAGCCCAGAAATACATACGATTTGTAATAGCCGTGGAGAGCGTAAATAATGCTGGCTTTCTTAAAGACCCTGAAATCTAATAGCGTGAGCTGAGGAAGGATAATCAGAGCACCTGACAAATTTAGGTCCAGCTCTGATCTACTGCCGGCTGCTGGGTGATGCTGGGCTTCTTTTTCTCCACTGTAAGATAAGAGATAAGAGTGTTTGCATCTTCCGTGGGGGCGTTGTGAAGGTTAATACGCTAAAGTGAGGTCTGCAGTGGTTAGAGCTGTACTGGTTCCTGCGGTACTGGCGGAGATGTGTGCGGATTTGAGGATAAAAGAGGAATAAAGCATAAAGGAAATAGCGATTTAAGTTGCGCACCTCTTCACGGGCCCGCAGTAAGTCTCCGTCTTGGATGCACTGTGATAACCAATTGCCCACCTAATAACGTATCCAGGGCGGAATTTTGCTGGCCTGTGTGCAAATAGATGGCAAAGATGTGGAGTATCACTTCACTTTTCTCCCTTTCCTAGAAAGTACTTTACAAAGTGACGTAACCTGCGGTGCCGCTCACCTCGCCCCTGCTAGGACGCATTGGTTGAATCAACTGGAGACTCTATTATCCGCTATAAAGCAATATGTGTGTGTTTGCCTCTTGGCTCATATATCAGCTTTTTATTCTGAGAGGTCTGAAACTGGAGTTTATAATAGATACGTCAGAGTTCAAACTGGCTGTCACTGGTTAACTCTCCTCCTAGTTTTCTTCTCATCTGTGCAGGTTCAGGAGGGGAATTACTAATTGCTAGTAGTTGTCCATGTGTCTGCCCAGCGGCTTCAGGTAGGATTTAACTCCTTAGGAGTTCGGAGCACTTATAGAAAGCAACGTTCAAGTGTCTAAAATGACTTAAGTGCTGTCAAAAGTACGGCTGATCCTCCTGTGGAAGAGATTTCAATGAACTTGAGAGTAAACCCTGCTTTCTGGCGGGGGTAGAGTGGAACTGCAGTGTAAGTATTGTAGGTGGAAAGTCCTTTCATCAGCCAGAAATGTGATTTTTAGCCGTGGAAGACACACTGTTCTGCAGTAGCAGCAATTCCCCCTGGTGTAATGTTGCTCTGGGGAGGGAAACCTTGATGTCCCAGTGCTTAACAGGGATCCTATGGCTTCTGCTGTTCTTGTTCCACCTCTGCCCATCACCTCTAAGCACTGGTTTTCTCTCTGCCCAGGCGGATACTACTCATCCACTGACCAAGCACAGGAAAATAGCCTCTTCCTTCCGAGATTCATCCTTATTTGATATTTTCACGCTGTCATGCAATTTACTGAAACAGGTAAGGACACCTGCGTTTGTTACCTCTCTTGGGGCTGTACGTTGGGGTGACAGACTTCGGGCTGAAGCTCCCTCTGATGTAACTCTCCTGGAACGAGCCCTGTTGTTCTAAAAGCTATCTTCCGGTCGTCTTTTTCAGGAAAGTTTCAAGTTAGGTTTATATTAAGGAGGAAAAAAAAAAAAAAATGTCACAAATACAAAAATATAACTATTTTCAACAATTTTGATTGAATATCCGTGCCTACACCACAAGGCTTGGGTTAAACTTTAATGTCGTAAAGCATCAGGAAAGAGATGAGGTGTTTGTTTTACACTTTAAATGTCTTTGATTTACTGTACCGGCAGAGAGGTTTCCTGTAAATTAGGTCCTTGTCTCTCTTTTAAACTCTGTTTAAAACCCCATGACGAGAGAAAAAAACTTTAGTGAAGATAAGTTTAGTAGGTTGAGACTAAAGATTGTCCTTGATATTTTAACACTTGATAAATATTAGACTATCTTGTGTTCCTCAGGTTTTTATTTCGTACTAATCATCACACTCGAGTTAAATTGCTTTAAAATACTTATTTTGGGAGACAAGGCAGCAATGCTGTGGTGGTAGGGTTGGTTTTTACTCCCCCCAAAGCAGTTTTACTTGCAGCTGAAGTAACACGTGTGTATTTTGTGAGCAAGTAGATTATCTGAAGAAAATTCTTGATTCTGCATCAGGTTTCTTTTCTAAAAGGCTGATCTGGAGTTCTGACAGTGCCTTGAGGAGTAGTGCTTTATGAGAAAGTCTGCCCCAATAAACTGAGCGGCAGTAGCACAGATTTGATTAGTTCAACTTTTATCCTTCCAGCTGAGTGAGGTGTCAAAGTTGACAAATAGCACAAAGAGTGAAAAGGAAATTTTATTTTAAAGGTATTTCGAAATGAGCAGCTCTGGTTCTCTCAGTAATAAAGGTGGGTACGTGGGTGTAATTTGATCTTTTTTTTCTCCTCCTGGTTTCTAAAGGAAGCAAGGCTTGTACAGTCATCCTTTCCCAGGCACCCCTCCTCCTGAACCATAACAGCTCGGGTAACTTTGGCTTATTTTAGGTGCATTTAATGGTCAATTAGAGGTCTCAGAAATAGAAGGATTCCTCTGGTTTTGTGAAAAGAGGCTCCTGGGGAGGTGCAGGCAGGACAGGGTCCTTATCACTGCCCAGACTTGTTGGAGCAGGGCCAGAGATGCTGGGGGGGGCTGGAGCCCCTCTGCTGTGGGNAAAATTCAGCCAGTGCTGGTAGTCGGCCAGGAGGGATAAACCAGGGCTGCTTTAACCTGGTGTCCCCAGAGCTGCCCCCTTACTGTGTGTCCTCTACATGTGGCTCTCACTGAGCTCTTGCCCACACTAATGTTGCTGCATGACCAGGGGGGCATAAACCCTGTCTTTCTAGTCTCTGTCTCAGGAGGAATCCTCTACTTTTCCACCCTAACTCTTAATCGTCTTGCTTTTGTTTCTTGAGATGCTATGGTGTAAGACAAGCTGTAGTGTTTTCTGTTGTCTCATGCAACATCTTTGTTTTCCTGCGATTAAACACCTACTACCCAAGTTATGTCTTTTTTTTTTTTTTTTTTTGTCTAATAGTAGCTGTCTCAAGCTTCTGTGGATAAAGCAGAAGTTTCCAAGGTGATGCTTTTGTGTGGGGAGGATTTGGGCTGCTCACGCCTGTATCCCTGTCCGTAAAACAGGGGGCATTTAGGCAGCCCCAGAAAAATGTGTCTTTGTGATGCAGGGGAGAGGGTGAGGAAAACATTCCTGCGACCACTGACCTTGGCACAGTGCAATGTGTCGTTTGCAATAGACTTAAGCTGGAAGAAGTTAGTTTTGTTTTAAGTACAGAGCGATAATACAAAGGATTTTTGTCCCTGGATGGCAAACCTGAGTGTTAACATCTGAACTGCGGTGAAATGTCCTGGCATTTCGTGGCCATCGAGTTCTTTGTGTTACGTGAGAGTATCCATGTTTTTCCCTGCCCGTAGCAGAGCGTTGTAACTGGAGCAGGGTTTAGACAGATCATCTGTGCAACGAAAGTGGATGTGCTCATTTCCATATGAGGGTTAGGTGGAGCAACAAGATTCCCTGCTGCTAAGTGCTTGTCAGGCAGAAAATGTATTCTTGTGTTTAACCTTAATAAGATCTTCCTTATCTCCGGAATCTCACAGTATAATTGCAAGCTGGCGAGCCCGGCTGCTTTTCTCCTGTGCAGTACAAGCCAAGTGCAAAAGAAAGCACTATTTATCCCTCTTGTGTAAAGACTAAGCGTGTAAATACACATGCTGGCCGTAAAACTGCCTGATAGCTGGGGTTGGTGCTTGTGGCGTATGATCCTTACGATTGTGACGTGCTGTTTAAAGTTGAATTACTGCCTCAAACTCAGCTGTCGCCTGCATTTTTATTTTATTTTTTGTTCTTCTTACTTTTTTAATCCGCTGCGTTTCATAGGCTTCTGGGAAGAACCTGAATCTAAACGATGAAAGCCAGCATGGTCTGCTCATGCAGCTCCTTAAGCTCACGCATAATTGCCTGAACTTTGATTTCATTGGCACGTCAACGGACGAGTCCTCAGATGATCTTTGCACTGTGCAGATCCCAACCAGTTGGAGATCAGGTAATCTTGCTGGAGGAAGAGGGCTAATCTCCAGCACACCAGCTTGACAGCGCGGGTGACTTGCAAAAGCCCTCTCTGTATCAACTTTTGCGTACGATGCCAGATGTAAATTCCAGCCTTTCCTTAGCGCGATTACAAATGTGAACTGCACTTGGGTGGGTTATCGTGGGCTGTAAAAACACTCCTCTGCCCTTCCGGTCTTACACCTGCCGATTCAAGGAACAGTGAATTTTTTTCGAAGAAATATAAATAACAAATAACTCGGCACCTGTCCTCAACGTCCTTGCTGTTCTCACCAGTCATTTTGCAGGCGGTTTCACAGATTGCGTTCTTAAAATATTTTTGTCGTTAGTACCAAGTACCACTGGGTTTACTTTGTTTCTGGGAAAGGCAATTGTGTAAAAATGTACAATCCTTTGGAAATTTTCCCATCGTGTGGTACTTCATGTGACAAGTCCACATGCCGTTGTTGATAAGATAAGCATTAGACCCATGGAAAGCAGTAAATGGAGGTGTTCTCAGTAAAACGCTCTGTTCTGTTTCAGCATTTTTGGATTCTTCAACCCTTCAGTTGTTTTTTGATCTCTATCATTCCATCCCTCCTTCGTTTTCTCCTCTGGTAAGTTTGGCGTTTATTTTCCTTACAGACTCCGCTACCAGAAAAGCGTTTGTAGGGTTCGTCTGGGAGAATGACTGTTGGTCAGAATGCCGTAGGCTGGCTTCAGACAGATACCCTCACTGCCGTGGCGCTGCCTTGTGCTGGAGCAACGGAGGGGAGCTGCTCTGGGGCTGCTGCCCAGAGTTTTGAAGCATCTGCGGGTTTTGGATTTGACCTAAGAGCAGCTTGTTTGCTGAAAGTCCAACCTACTTCTTCGTCCTTTCGTAGCTTAGAGTCTTGCCTCGCCAGCAAGCCCCTTTGGAGGGATGTAGCTCCAGTTATTTCCGTTGTGCTGCTCAGTTGATCCTAAAACCACGATGCCAGGAGGTAGCGAGTCTGGGAGCGCGGCTGAGGAATGTAATTTCTCCTTCCGCGCTTTAAAACTAGGCCGTGTCCCAGTTGGATGCAATGGCCGATGGCACAACTGAACTGAAAGTTGGATTATTTCTTCTTGAAAAAAGTTGCCCGCCAGGCATTTATCTATCGGATAAATATTTTTCATAATTAATGCTACAATGAAAACATGCCCTCTGGCTAGGGAGGGAAGGGTCCTTCAGAAGTACTTTTTTCCGCTGAGACTCTCAGCGCTGTTCATTATGTTGAAGGGTTACTCGCTAATTCTGAATTTAGAGCCTCAAATATTCATGAGAGATTTTAAGTGTGAAGCGTGCTTTTTTTTTTTTCTTGGTTACTGAATAGAAATCTGAAGCAATTACGCCTTTAATTGTCCTGCCTTTTTGATCAGTAAATGTAAGAGCCAGCAAGAATGAGAGGCTTAGCGAGGCAGTCCTTGGGCTGCTCAGAGGGCTGGGGCTTTGCCCGCGGATGAGGACGGCAGGGTGCTGCTCATACCTGACTGCCCCCGCTCTTCAAAACCTATTCACCAACCTCTTACTACGCTGCACCCTGGCAATTTAGTCTCCATTTAAATTTCAGAGGTCTGTGTTAAGAAGAACTGAATTTTTTCTTTTCTTGCCGGTCTTCAGCGATGCTTTTCCAAGCCTGTGTTAAGTTTACCAGCTTTCCCCGCCGCTCCGAGTGTATTCCCAGTCTTACGCGATACGTGTTCTCCCCCCGAAAAAATCCCAGCGTCTTTGGGAGGAGAGTTTGGAACACCCCTCTGGCTGTCCGCATGTTCCTTTGGGTTTTATCCCTGCTCTAATTTGCTTCTACGTTTTTACATGGACTACACAGAATCGCAAAGATGATGGCTGCAGCTTCAAACCCTCTTTTGAAGCGGAGGAGCTGTTGCGTAGCATGCAAAGGAGCATCGGGCTTAAACGATTTGTTGCGTCATGAAAAGGAAACGTGCTGTCCTTTTGATTGTTCTAATCCCCCCCCGTTCTGTTTATTCTCTTTGCCCCTTTTAGGTTTTATCCTGCTTAGTGCAGATAGCCTCTGTACGCAGATCCCTCTTCAACAATGCGGAAAGAGCCAAGTTTTTATCTCATCTCGTTGATGGAGTTAAACGAATACTGGAAAACCCACAGGTATTTCAGATGCCGTCGGTGGAATTGTGTCTCTGCTTCCTCTGCGTCAATTTCCTTCACCAAAAATACTTTCTAACGTACATGTCCCGTTGTGCCACTGGGGAGGAGGGGGCAACACCTCGCTGCTCTTTTCCTTTTCCTCCCGTTCCACCATCAATCTGCGCCTCTTGTAGTTGGCTGCCACGTGTTGCGAAATAGTGCTGTTTCTCAGTTCTCCTCTTTTTCTCCTCTCAGAGTCTGTCAGACCCAAACAACTACCATGAGTTCTGCCGGTTGCTGGCCCGGTTGAAAAGCAATTACCAGCTGGGAGAGCTGGTGAAGGTGGAGAACTACCCCGAGGTCATCCGACTCATTGCCAACTTCACCGTGACCAGCCTGCAGGTACAAAATGGTTTTCCTTACCCTCCGTGGGTGTTTGTGCCCCTCGTCTCCTCTTGAAACAAGATTATAACCCTCTTGTCTGTTCTTTCCCCCTTAATTTGCTGTACGTTATTTTTACCAAAAACCCCTGCGGACTCTGTGACAGAATCCTGCGGTGTAGCATGGATTATTCCGTGAATTCCTACTGAATGGAACAGGAGCAGTATGTGAGGGAAGGCAGGGTTGCTATGCCTCCAGAGTCTTTCCACGTCCTAGCTGGGGGTGGGAGGGGGAACAGAAAAGCCCCCAAACCCTTGTTAAATAAGGCTTTTTTTTAGAATTATGTATCACTTCACTATTAAAATGCAGTTGCAGGGATTGCTCTTAATGTGAATATCGTGCCGTGTTCCCACCGAGTTTTCCACTGGTGTACGGCTGGTAACTACACCCCTGCGCAGAATATGGTTAAAAAAAAAATTGTATAGCTTACGTAATGCCTTTGTTTGTTAAATTTTAAATTTTATCTGGAAAAGAGCTTTAAACTGTACATTCTGTTTGGGAAGCTGTCTGCAGCACCCTACAGCAGGAGCTCGGCAGTAGTTTGGGACCAAAGGCTTTGGCTCAGCTACACAGCCAATAATACAAAAAATATAAATACAAGTACGTGTGGCTTGTATATATATAGCCTATAAAAAATACATATATACAATATAAAAAAAAATAACTTGGGATTATCTTTCAGTCTTTACTGACTGCTGACAGCGCCCACTGAATTCAGGTGTGAACTGAAATTCATTGGTAAAATTGGCAACCGGATCGTTAAAGCGTTTGTATGTTGCCATATCTAGTGCTGCGTGAGCCAAAATAATACGGGCAAAATAATTGAGGCTGGTTTTCTTTCCTCTTCTGTCTCTCGGCTCCTGGTAGCACTGGGAGTTTGCGCCGAACAGCGTTCACTATCTCCTGAGCTTGTGGCAGCGGCTGGCTGCGTCGGTGCCCTACGTGAAAGCCACGGAGCCTCACATGCTCGAAACGTACACGCCAGAAGTCACAAAAGCTTACATCACGTCCCGGCTGGAGTCTGTGCACATCATACTGAGGTGAGGAAGGCAGGGAAACGGCAGCTCATGGGCACCAGAGTCTACCGCAGACGGCTCTCCCGCGTGCGTCTGCTGCGGCTGCCTTTAAAAACGGCCACGACTGCGGGAAGTTTTGTGAGTCACTGAAGGATTTCTAAGGGAAGTTTACGTAAATCACATATTTTCTCTCTCTTATAAAAAAGAGATTTATAGGTGTTTTTTTTAAGACCTTTCTCAATCTCAGATGTCTGAGATCAATCTGAGTGTTCTGCGACATACTGTGGGTAGGATTCATCTTACCTATCAGCGTCCCCTTTACACTCTGAACTGCCATCATAGCAGGGATGAAGAAGTATGCAAAGTGCGTTTCACCTAATTTGTGGATCTCTGCTGTAGGATGGCACAAGTTATACCTAAAAGTATCTTTTTTCTTCTTCTTCCTTTGAGTGTAGGGGCAGCCTGCAGGACTCTTTTGCAGTGCCTGGATTTGTGTAGGACGAATTCCACCTTATGTGTGTTTGTAATTGATGAAAACAAATGGTCAAGTGCAGAAGGATAATGCCTCTCTAAAGGCAGACTGATCAGTTTATCCCTTTTTAGGTATCTAGCAATGCAAGGGAGGAACAGCAGGTTTAGCTAGTTCTGGAGTTCACAATAAACTTAGTGTTGAGGTTCGTATATTTAGGAAAAACAGTAACTAAAGCATTGAGAAAGATAGAGAGCCTTGTTAGGCAAAGACAACCAGACAGAGACCTCATTCTCGGCACTGCACATCGTGTTCAGAGACCTGGGTAAATGTTAAAGACGTAAGAAGAGCTCACTCATCCCAGGTCCTGACGGCCCTTCTGCCTGAAGCACTGCTGTTCTCTGATTTACGGCCGCAGTAACGACGGGGTGATTGTGTCGGTCTGTGTTGCTCTCCATCCTGACAAATAGAGGCAGAGACGTGACCCGTTGGAATTGCTGTGTGCCTGGGAAAGCGTAATAGAAACAAGCTTATGTTATGTGTTAGGCCTTCCCTGCGCTTTAAATCCTTTCCTAATCTACGTTCTCGCTGCTTAGGGATGGTTTGGAGGATCCACTGGATGACACTGGCCTGGTGCAACAGCAGTTAGACCAGCTCTCCACCATCGGCCGGTGCGAGTATGAGAAGACCTGCGCTCTGCTGGTGCAGCTCTTCGACCAGTCAGCCCAGTCCTACCAGGAGCTGCTGCAGAGTGCCACCGCCAGCCCCATGGACGTCGCGGTACAGGAAGGTGAGCGTGTTTGGAGAACAAGCTTGCAAGTAGGTTGCCCGTTCTCAAAGTACCGTTTCAGAAGCCTGCATTCCTGGTGAAATCCGTAAACGGGGAGGCACATCTCACAAACGTTCCCTTGGGGAGGTACACGTATATTATAAAATATTTTTGGCTGTGGAAGGGCACTCCCAACACACACAGCAGTGCTGGATGAAGTTATCGCTGTCCTACAAGGAACTCCATTCCTTTTTTGGGGGGAAATTTAGCGGCATCTCCTTGCCCAGTCTTTCAGAGACAAGTTATGAGGGTGTTCCCCCATCCACAGGTGTCCAGCGCTGCCTGCCCCATCCCTCTTTTGTCTGAGGGCAGGATACGGAGCGCTCATTTGAACCTCCCTGCTGGCGATGTGGCAGAAACCTCCAGCTGGTGGTTGGTAGTGAGTAACTGGGAGTGGGGTTTTCAGCTGGTGCCACTGGTGTCTGTCCGCAGCACTGGGTGGGTTCGGCGTGGAGGTTTTGTACTTGCCCAGCTGGTTGGGTTAGGAATCGCTTAACACTGGCCGTAAAGAAGCAGTTCCTTTGGAGGTTCAGGTGTGTTACGCCCTCTCTAATAACTTAGCTGGCTTTTGTGGAGGAATTGGGCACATCACCACAAGTTTGGAAACTGTTCCTCTTCTTTCTGAAACAGTATTGTCTGATTTAACACAGTACACATTTTTTTTGTTTTGGTAAGTGGGCAAAACTCCATATGATGTTGACTTCTCCACCAGCCACATGTACTTCGAAAGAATAAACGCTGCCTGCTGGCATCTGCGTGTGTTTAAATACATATAATACAGTTTTGCAAGAAGGTGGCTTTCTGCAGTGGAACAGCTTTAAATAATGAAAAATCTTCCAAGCAGACCTGGCATTCTTGTTCCTTTACTGCTAAAGTCGTGCCTGTTCCCCACGGAGTGGAAAATTGAGTAATTGTGGTATAGACGGGCACTAAAGCAAAAAGATACTCCTTGCGAATCCCGTCTTTGCCAAAAACATAATGCAGATATCCTCAGCTTCCTCCGTGTGATGTGTGACGTGCTCGGTTCTGATGTCCTCTGTTGGTTTCAGGGCGCCTGACGTGGCTCGTCTATATTATCGGGGCAGTGATTGGTGGTAGGGTCTCGTTCGCCAGCACGGATGAGCAGGATGCGATGGATGGCGAGTTGGTTTGTCGGTAGGGATGCTGACTGTTTTCTAGCTGCACCACTCTTGAAGTCAACATAATAATTGCTATTGTGAAGCTGCCATCATGTTCTTCCCCTCTTTTCGCTGAAAAGACTAGCGTGGAATTGGCCATCCTGAAAGAAGAGATTGGCGGCACTTGGCCCTCCTCAAAGAGGAGATTGGCGCCACTGGCTAGAGCCGGTCAGCAAACTTCTGCTGGGGCTTGGCTAAATTGGGAAATCTTGGGTTATAAGCACGAAAACGAGAGGGGAAGAGCATGTAAGAGGGGAATTATACTGGGCTTAAGCGCATGCATCGGAGTAGAGCCAAACGCATGATGGTTCTTTGCTGGGGTGGGGGGAAAAGTCTTTTTCCTAATTAAGTCCAAGTGGGTTTTGTCCATAAATACACCGTGAACATCGTAGTAGTTCTACAACTATTAAAACATTATGCTGTCTTTATACTTACAACACGTGCTGGATTTTCAGGATTATAAATCCTCTCCAGCGCAAGCTTTATTTGAAGGGTGTGAGGACACGTCGCTTATACTCATGAATGACCTTGAGTCGCGCTGAACGCTTTGCCGGCCAGAGCCTAATTGCTCTGCTTGGAGCTGGCGTAATACAGGAGCTAGAGCGTGAGCGTATTTAAGCTGGCCTGTTGGTGAGCCAGTAAATAACATCAAGCACTGGCTTCCCATGTAGCTGATGAGTTACTGAAGAGAAAATCGTGAAACCCCATATATATTTTAGCTACCTTTAGCGCCAGCATACATGGTAGATATTCATAGAAGTCTATTTATGTTTTATCTTCTTTCCCACTCTGTGTTTTGTGACAAAGAATATCGTTGCGTTTGCCCCCCTGTTCTGCTGCATGTGTGTTATTTACCTTAAAATCCGTAAAAATCCCTCCAGCCCATCCTTGCCAGCAGGGTCTGCTCCTTGAGCCCGTGCGCCGGTCACAGTGTTGTTTCCGCAGGGCTCACGGCAAAAGCCAAACTGAAGTGGGAATGTCGTTTAGAGTCTGGCTCTTGTGAGGGGAGCAGGTAGTGGTTTCGCAGGTGGGTTTGAGAACGTGATGGAGCAGTCGCCGGGTAAGTGTGCGAAAGCACCCGAAACTCACTTCTGCGGCAAATTAAAACCAAGGTCTTGTATCCCTGTTAAAAGGGATGTAGCAGCCTTATAATGGCCTTGCACAGCAGAGGAATGTGCCTTAGTCAGTGTTTTGTTATCAGTTTTGTCAGTTCTTGACCCAAAATAGCAATGCCCCACAAAAAGTAAAAAAAAAATCCTGTTGCGCGCGGCCTGGAAGCAAGATGACGTGCTAGAAATCCCTCATTTCTCCCGGTGTCCGTCAGCGAGGTGTGTTTTTTCCCCACCTCTCTGCAGAGTGCTGCAGCTGATGAACCTGACGGACTCCCGGCTGGCGCAGGCTGGGAATGAGAAGCTGGAGCTCGCCATGCTGAGCTTCTTTGAGCAGTTCCGGAAGATCTATATTGGAGATCAGGTGCAGAAGTCTTCCAAGGTAATCAGTCCCCTTGGCTGTGTCTCTTTGGTCATACAAAGTCCAGTAAGAGCTTCCCTTTTTAAATAAAAGCAAGTGGCATTACTTGTTTTCTCTTCCTTATAGCTGACAATATTTCACAGATCTGTCTGCTGTGTTTTCTAGATACATGTCCCGTGTTAACATTGCAAACCTTGAGCTTTTTGAAATATATTTTTGAAATACCATGTTCTATATGCATCAAGAAGGAACCAGTGACTATCACAGCCTAGAGATTGAGGCCCCCGTTCAGTTTTGTTACCTGCCAGGCTTCCGCTGTGACCTCAAATGAGTCCCTTAAGCCTACAGACGTGTGACAGTGTGAGGGGCACCACCTCGTACGCCCCTGAGGAGCCTGAGCTCAGCGTCTGAGCCTTGCTTCCTCACCTCTGAAGTGAAGATAAACATGCACTCTCTTCATCGCAAGGCAATTGTAGACGTACTGGACTTCAAATGCCTTGGTGCATCTTTAGAGATGCAAAATACCTTTTTTTAGATGAATAAATGTAAGGAATGGGAACACCATTACTCCAGAATTAGGTTCTCTTCCTTTCCGGTAACTTATGCCCTTCCTTCCCCACCCTGGAGACTTCGGAGCATGATGTGACGAGGGGTTTAGAGTTCCAGCCAAATTCACTAGGATACCATGTGTCGGTGCGGGTGGAGGATCATGGTTCTTACGTCTTCTTTCCCTACAAAAAACAAGTGCCCAGCTTCTGTCTGGCTATGGCTAGTGATAGAAAAGAGGTAGCAGTGGTTAGGGGAAGTATTGATCTGGATCAGATCACGAGCATCTCTGCATTGTTCGACTGATGTGGGAAAGCCCAGAGCATACCCCCTCCCAGGCACGTGTGCCACGAAGGGAGAACAAGTGAAAAACAACTAATCCATGGTCATTACTTGTTTTGTTGACAGCTTTTAAATTGGTGTTATTTTTTTCCCCTCCAGCTGTACCGCCGTCTCTCAGAGGTCCTGGGGTTGAACGATGAGACTATGGTCCTGAGCGTCTTCATAGGAAAAATGTAAGTGTTCCTGCTGGCAGGCATCGGAGATTCCAGGGTTTATTTGAAGGTGTAACCAGCAAAAACTGCAATATGAGGGAGTGTTGTTCAGTCTAAAACTAGTAACATCTGGCTACTCGAGAGAATTACAGGCTTTTATCGGGGCTTAACTCACGCGCAATATCCAGGATTGATTTATCCACCGTGGAGCCACAAAAATAAGCTGTACACCAAGAGAACGGATTCTCTTCCCAGTGCCTGCTTAGCAAAACCAGAGTCAGAGAGGGGACAGCCTCAGCCACTCGTGCTCGATCACTTGACTATTGGCAATCACCAGCCACGAAAGCTCTATGGGGAGGTTTCCTCTGCAAATTGTGCTGTTCAGTACCAGAGTAGCGCAAATCCTTTTCTTAAAATTCTTCCACTCTGGTAGGCGGCCTGTTCCTTGGCAGCTCTCCTCTGGACCAAAACTGTCGACTGGCTTTTTGTCATGTCTTTGGCAGCCTCCATTGGCATTTTGAACCGATTCAGTAGCTCCCAAGCTGACGCCCAGTGCCGTGCGCCTGGCGACGTGCAGCCGCTAGCTCCCCCTCGACTTTTTCAGCATCGCCCCCATCTTTACCCGTACGGGGCTTTGCCAACCCTCCCGCGCCCCAGCTGCGCCTCATCCCCAAGGGGTGAAATGGCTCTCCTGGAAGAAGCAAGGGCTACTAGAATTCTGCAGCTGACAGTGGATGGTGCAGGTGCAGAATTGCATACGTCTGCATGTAGTCACTGCCGCAGAATTCTCTTACCCTTGCTGCAGAAACCAGCCCTGGAGTGCCACAGAATTCCAAGGGCCTGGGTATGGGCCAGTGTAGCTTGGGACCCAAGTAGTGAAGATTATCTGAAGGATAATTTTCTAGTCAACCAAATGTAAGTACAGTAATTTTATACCAATATTTTGTGGCTTGTGATGTCTGTGGTTTCGGTGGAGGGTGGAGCTGATGATGTCGGGTGACTTATAAACTGTAAGAATCCGCCGCACAGCAAAGGGGAAGCCGAGCAAACCCCTCTGATCCACCTCTCTTGTCCTCTTCCCTAGCATCACCAACCTGAAGTACTGGGGCCGATGCGAGCCTATCACCTCCAAGACGCTGCAGCTGCTCAATGACCTCTCCATTGGATATCCTTTGCAGAAGAGCTGGGGGGGTGCGCAGGACACTTAAACCTCGGGATGGGGGAAGAGTGACCCAGATGCTCGGCTGGAACAGGAGCACTCTGCCTGTAACAGATTCCTGAACCGCTTCGTCTTTGGGGTAGTGAGAAGAGCGGAGTGCGAGTGCTTGGCCAACGTCTTCCGTAGCTGTTGAATTGCAGTAGATGGCCATAATATTGAAGGGGGGTATAATTTCGGATCCTAATTCCTTTGTAGCTCACCTTCCATTTTTAATTTGTTTACAGTCACAATCTGTCTTAAGGTCTTCTACTTGTTCTTCCTGACAAAGTAAATAAAAATAGTCACTGCAGGTCTCTCTAGTAATAGACATGTCTGCAACTTGGTTGCTCTTGAAGCAAATGGAAGAGAAACCAGAACATATTGAATAATATAGACCTAAGTCCCCTTCCAGTTTTGTCCTGGGAAGTGCTTTGCAAGCATTGCAAGAAGTTTTTCTGCTGACTCTACGGCTTCCTTAACACCCCCTTTACATACAGTAGCGTTAGAAAGCTGGTGAAACTGAGCGCCGTACAGTTCATGCTGAACAATCACACGGTAAGTCCTTTCGCCTTCTGCTTTTCGTCTCGCAGCGAACTCCTCCGCCTGCCTTTTGTGCAGCTGAGATCATCCCTTCATTTTAACACCTGGACACACCTTTGAAGTTTACCCGTCTCCGTCCTAGAAAATGGGATCTTGTCTTCCGTCTTTGTTCAAAGCCTGCCCTTCAATTTTGAGGGGCTGTAATTTTGTGGGCCTTTTCATCCCCGAAGGGTTAATGTGGGGATCTCTTTACTCAACGCTGAAAGACAGCCATCTCCAGAGTGAAAGGCGGGAGGCAGCCGATACTGCTGGGCGTGCAGGCAGACAGCAGTGAGCACTGTTTGTGCAATTTAATGCCAAATACAACAGCATTTCAGTGCCCCAGCTTTCATTTTGAAAGCGTTGGTTTGGAAGAAGTGCCATCGCTTGCAGTGGACAGGATAGGGGTCTTGTTCCTCAGTCTCCACCAGTGTGGTACTCCCTGTGCCCATCTGGGATGCTGACTTGAAATCAAAAATGTTGGAATCGGCAACTAGAACCAAAGTATCGGGTTTCTGACTTGCCTTTGGGAGCCTGTGGTCATTCGATGCTGCGCTGCTGTAGCAATAGGACTCCCAGCACCGCCTCCAGGTTTGCGTTGAGTGGTTGAAGGAGGCGCTGTATTCCATCCGTGAGCTGGGGGCTGTTCTCCAGGCAGTCCCACCTCCCGTGTTTGGCCCAGGAGCTGAATTCAAACTGTCTTGTCTGGGGATACTGATTCTGCAGAGGATGTGGGTAGAGCAACTGGGGATCTGTCTGGTTTTCAGCAACCTTAATGCCTGAAGGGTCCCCAGGAGGAAGGGGGGCAGATTGCTTCTCTGCTCCGGAGGCAAAGCAAGACTTCCTTGTTCTTCTGGTCCCTGGGGAATTCCAAGATGAAAGATGATAGCTGGTATCTTTGCCAGCAGACAGGAGGCTGCTCCGGGGCGTGCAGGCGCGGTGCCTGTTGCCCTCTGGTGGCCTGTTCTCCGAGATGGTTGGCAGATGCGAAGCGGTTGCGTGATAACCGTGCAGCTCGCTGCTGCTCATCCCTGCGCAGGCTGGGAATTAGGGGAATGAGGGAGCCTCAGCCCTCCATAGGCCATCGTAGAATTGTCCGGGTTGGAAGGGACCTTTAGGATCGTCAAGTCCAACCATCACCCCAGCACTGCCCAAACCCCCACTNATCTCGTCATCTTTCTTGGAAGCGAGGGGCCCAAAACCTCTCTTAACCCGTCTTTAACCCATCTCTTCTCTTCCGTTTGCAGAGTGAGCACTTTTCCTTCCTGGGCATTAACAATCAGTCCAACCTGACTGACATGAGATGTCGGACTACGTTCTACACTGCACTTGGGCGTCTTCTCATGGTGGATTTAGGTACTTGGGCCTTTTCCTGGGAACCAGAGCAAAACGGTGACTTTGTGGTTTGGATGCTGGGCTCTGCGGTAGGCTGAGCCCTGCTCTTCAGGGAGCTGTAAGCTCCTGCAGGAAAGGATGCTGGAATGGGAGAAGCCACATGGGATAAGAAAAAGGAGGGGAAAGAAGCTCAGGAGTGGGTTTGATGCCATGTTGCTGGGGACAGGTAGTCCAGAGGTGCGCACCACCAAGGCTAGGGCCAAATTTTTCCTCCATAATATTCCAAATCTTTTCCTGAGGTGGCGGGGCTTGTTCTAAGTCTTTTCACAAAGTTAGATATTGGCAGTGATAGATCACCTGCCTGGAAACCTGCGGTCTCCCTGCTTCCAGCTCCGTGGATGAGCAGTATCTGAATGTCTAGCACAGGCAGGACTGCAGGGATGTGCAATTTATTTCCTCCTGATTTCCTTTTTCCTTTATTTCAGGGGAAGATGAGGATCAATATGAGCAGTTCATGCTTCCCCTCACAGCTGCCTTTGAGACCGTGGCACAGATGTTCAGCACAAATACTTTCAATGAACAAGAGGCAAAAGTAAGTTGGGCAGGACCTTCCCTGTTATTCGTGCTCTCCCTGCTCTTTCCCTGAAGGGCTTTAACATTTTCAGGTCAGACAGGCAGGAGGGAACAAGTAACTCCTGCAGAGGGAGAGCCATTCTGCCCTCCGAACGACACTGGAGCAATAGGTGCTTTTTTTTCAGTGTGTGAGGGGTGGCAGCGTGCCTTGTATCCCTTGGGGTCAAGGTGTAGTTTGCAATCGAAGCTTTCCTTCTGCTGGGAATGAAATACCCCAGTATTGTCATAGAATCGGGGAGGTTGGAAGGGACCTTTGAGATCATCAAGTCCAACATTACCCTGCCGTGACAAAAAACACTTCTAAACCATGTCCCTCAGTACCACATCTACCCTTTTCTTAAACACCTCCAG
>VXBO01008125.1:136-55156 GCA_013400135.1 Rhinoptilus africanus
CTTCGGGGCCGGGGGCTGGAAGCCGCGGTGGGGATGGCTGTGCGGAGTGGGCGCGTAGTGCTGACAGCGCTCGGTCTGGTTCTGGGACCTCGGCTGCTAATTAGGGGTCTTTAGGTAAAGGAGGTGTCCGTAATAAGTGGGTAAAGCAAGACACTGGAGTGAATTTATGCCAAGAGAGTTTACATTTACCCCTCCTCTTGACCTCATGTATTTTGGAAGAGTGTGAAAGCGAGATAAGGATGAAGATGTGAAGCCCCGCGGGCCGGGCACTGACAGCTGCCGGGGCCTGAGAGCGGCCCTGGCGCCGGGAAGGGCACGAAGGGAAAAGGAGGAATTGCCGTGGGCGTCGCTAGACTCGGCTTGCCCTCCTCTCCCCTAACTCGCCACCTACGTCTTGTCTTTAAGTCGCTTTGTAGCTCTCTCACCTGTTGCCCAGAGCTTTCCCTCAGGTAAAGCAGAGGAGTGACCTACAGCTTCCCGTGCTGTAACGTGAGATGTTCAAGGAAAAGAGTCGTTTTAATCCTTAAAAATATCTGCCACATTGGCACAGTATAGTAGTTTTGTAGGGTGAAGGGTAGCAGTATTGCTCTTTATGTGGGCAGGGAACAGGTGTTACTATGAGCTCCTGAACCCATAGGAGACCAAACTGCTGCTAACCCGCAGTCTAAACCCAAAGTTTGCCTCTTTACCTGGGACAGGAGGTCAAACTGTGAATATTTTGTTTGGCTAGCAGTGTGATTGAATGTTAATTGTACGTGTTCATGCGTCAATATAGCTTATTTACAGCATTGCATTTACATTAAGCAGCTGCCATCTTTTTGAGACTTTTTTTCATATAAGTCCATGTAGTTCTGGACATGTCTCTATTTTTGTGAGTAGCTGGATACAAATCGAGCATCTCATGCGAATTTGTATTAAATTCAATAAATTCCCATACCCGTGCCCACAGAATGTGAGATGATAGAATAGATAAAAAATGTGCTTGTGTGCGTGTGTATATATATATAGCTAAAAACTCAGTCGTACATTTTTCTTTGCAGAGCAAAAAAGTTTGGGTTTTAGTTGTACTTTAGGTCTTTATCTTTGTTAAAAAGATGTCTCCATCAAGCAGGAAATTTGAGCTTGTTTTAAGTAGTAAAAATGTAACTTTAATAAAAACTGGTCCTATAAGAGGGTGTGTGGCAATAGTGCACAAATACCCACATGGGTACTTTTTTTGACCTGGGCTGACACTGGAAATTGACTGTTTATTGTTCCAGGACAAATTTGAACAAATACAACTTTCTTCTTACCTTGTCAAAGACAAACTGATGTGTAGAAGGAATATTGTTCTTGAGAAGTAATTTAGACCTTGATTCTCAAGAGGATAATCCCATTATTTCTGTGAAGAATACTTGTGAGTCCTTGCTAGATTTAGACCTTGCTTAACAATTCTCTCTCTCTTCAAGGAGAAACAATATTTCTCTCAAGTAAGGACTGCTTAACTTCTAAGTTCTCCTGATTTTTAGTTCAAATGTTACTGTGTTTGGCACAATGCTTATTGTATTCTATGTGCAACTTTAAAATGCTGTGTACTATAGTGTCTTTTAGCCTTTGGAAAATAAGGTCTGCTCTGGTGTAGTAAGAAATATTTCTTATTTTGTTCATTTCAAATACTTAGTTTTGTGACCATGCCTTCCACAGAATGTTGCCTCAGTCCCTGTGCTAGGACAATAAGGGAAATGTTTGTATTTTTCTCAACAAAATAGAAATCCTGTCTTTATACTGTACAGACTCTGGTGTAGATGCTGCAAGGACAGTATACCTCTCATGGCAAGTACCACTGTTGTATGCTTCCTAGAGTAAAGAG
This sequence comes from Rhinoptilus africanus, assembly GCA_013400135.1. NCBI lineage: Eukaryota > Metazoa > Chordata > Aves > Charadriiformes > Glareolidae > Rhinoptilus > Rhinoptilus africanus. The sequence goes on from VXBO01008125.1 coordinate 1,986, forward strand.
CTTTTGACTCATTATAGCACACTAGCTACTCCTACTCAGCTTTAAAATCAGTGTAGTGTAAAATACTTCTGGAAGGGTGGTTTTTTTTTTTTCATTGTCTTTGAAAATCTGATCAACAGTGAAGTAGTTGATTTCAGCGTTGAACTCTTATGTTTTGGTCTTTGAATATTTAATAACCTAAAAGCCCTGGAGAACAACAGGCATTATTTACTATGTTTTATCTCTTTAGGTGATCTAAAATTTTTCATTTACATACCATTTTGGAGGATCAGTTCTGTTGGGGGAAAAATCCGGACTGTGCTGCAGAGCTTCAGTGAAAAAGAGTTTTAGAACGTGTCGTTCCTGACCATGTTTAGAGAAGAGACAGTGAGGCTGACTTAATGTAGTTAGAAAAAGGTATAAGCTTCTGAAGTTCCCTAAATGTAGGGCATTATATGAAACTACAATATTTTCATGGTTTTTCAGATGGAATTAAACTTATATATTAAAAAAGTTATAAAATATTAATTTGTGCACAGTCCAGTATTTAAGAAGTTACTGTAAAAATGCAATGTTTATAAATACCTGACAAAAGACTCCACATAAATTGAAGGTAGAACAAATACGTAGTATGCAAACATTTTTGCATTTTAATTGTTGGAGTTGTCCCAAGATAAGGTCAGACTTTATTTTAATGTGGTTTTGCTACCTTCATTTTGAAGAATGCTGCTTTCCAAAGTAGTATGTAGACCTGTAATACTTTGCTCCTTGAAGCAGCAGTTGACTATTGTGAATGCAAGAGATAATAATGCTAGGATTGATATCAAATACTCAGCAGCCTTTTCCTAGCATTTTTTGTACTTCTTCCTTCTCTTTCTAAATATGTAAGACTCTGGGAGTACCCTAGAAGAGCACAGATTATATGGTCCAGTTTAGTTAGGTGTTAGCATTACATTTGTATGGCCATTGTGCCTCCTTCAGCCTTGTCCTACAATTAATATTTGCAGTGAGAGACTACATTTTCTTGTTGAAATCAACTGAGGTACTAAATACATTACTATCTCTTGGAAGGCGTAGTTTATGCATATAACAGATAATCCTATTATGTTAAAAAGTTATCTTTCAACAGAGATTTAACTGTGTGTAGGCACAATTAAGTGGGACCGTATAGTGTTCTTTGGTGCACCTGGAAGAGGGTTTCTTTGCTGTTAACTTATGAATTAGGAAAAAAAAGAAAACTTTTTAGGAAAAAAAACCTTTTGGTACAACTGGCTGTCTTGATTATTAGGTAACTGTTTGATTTAATAACTTCTTCAGGCACCTAATTTAATAGATCTTTCAGATGCATTGTTTAAAGTGCATATGCTTAAATGCTTCACGAAGTGAGATTCAGCTGTAGCTGGACTCCTGAAGTAGAAGTGAAATTTTTTCCTTCTCATCAATTCCAACTTGTTTTCAATTAAAACATCAAGTCCATTTTTCCCTGTACTTTTTGCAGGAGTGTACTTCGTAATGTCTTTATAGCTGCCTTTGGAAAAAATAACCTAGTCTAGGACATTTTCATATAGGTTATATAGGAAATTTCATTATGGAAGTGCCTGTATGCTTTTAATTTCCATAACAGGCCTACTGTTCTTCCAAAGTTAATGAATATTGCATGTTATTTTTTGGATTATTTAATACATCTCTTACAGGTGATCTCATGGCTTATAGCTGTGCAGAAGCCTTCAGTTTTTCTCTCTAATTTTTGAGGCCATCTCTCTCCATCTTAAGTCCTATTTTAGCAACAAATTCATGTATTTGAAGATGAGAACTACATAAGTTTTGGTTTAAATGGTTGAAAGTTCAGTGGCTTTGCAGCTGTTTTAAGTAATGCTATACCTTTTAAAGTGTTTTAATATGGTGCAACCTAATGCAGAGCTGTGGTGTAATAGAAATATTATTCAACAGATACCTTTAGAAATTCATAATTTAGTAGCAATCATTAGTAGGATTATTTTACTACTTAACACATGAAGAAACAGAGAAACAGGCGCAAGATAGAAATACCATCTTTTGTGGGGGGTGTGAGGGGATATTTTTTACCAGAGTTTTATAGAAATTCTACACAGAAAGGACTGTCTTGAAACTGTTCTGACATACAGTTTTCAGGGATGATTTTCTTCTCTCATAAAACAAATTATAACAATACAGTGATGAACCTGGCTATATAGTGCAAGTGTAGGGTGCAAGTGTAGGGTGCTGCACCTGGGGAGGAATAACCCCCTGCACCAGTACAGGTTGGGAGCTGACCTGCTGGAGAGCAGCTCTGAGGAAAGGGACCTGGGAGTCCTGGTGGACAACAGGATGACCATGAGCCAGCAATGTGCCCTTGTGGCCAAGAAGGCCAATGGCATCCTGGGGTGCATCCAGAAGAGTGTGGCCAGCAGGTGGAGGGAGGTCATCCTCCNAAATTTTGGGGGTTAGCTGGCTGGAAAAAAAATTAGGACAAAATTACAGTATAAGAACCTATGATCGTGTTATCTCTCTTGGGATTTTTTTTTTCATGTTAAAACCCCCCTTTGTATCTTTCCAGAGAGATGCATTTTCCCAGATATCTTGGCCTTGCATATTTTCATGAGATTGTATCTTACAATGTCTTTTCCAGATTCTAACTGGAGCAGGACTGAGTTCATTGAATAATAAGCGCTGAAGTTTGGTAGTAATCATTTTCTTTTATTAATCTAGATTATAAGTAAAACAACTGGTTCTTCATATTCCCTATGTGATACTGTGATAGCGAATGTGGAATGATGGAAGTATAGCTTCCTACTGAGAATTTCAGAAATAACTTATGTTGCCTTTGAAAATTTGTTTTTAATTGTTTTAGTAATATAATACAGAAATGCATGACTTGCCTCTCATGTTAGGGTTGTGTGGGAGGCAGGGCATTATAACAGGTTACATTTCTTAGTCTTTATATACACGATTCCCCTACCAATTGAAAAAAAATATCCCACTAAAAGCAAGTTGAAACATAGTAATTGGCATTAATGTTTTGAAGTCATCTACTCCGTTGCTGTTCTGTTACTTCTCATGGGTATTGGTACTGTCCTGCTCAACTTCTGCTGAGTTATCTATGGATTATGGATGTAATTTTCAAAACCAATTCCAACAGCGTTCAGCCTTTTATGCAAAGATATCTACAATAAGCTGGTTCTTGGCCAGAGAAGGAGCTTAGTTGTTTCCTTTAGTGTTTACAGCAGCTGCAGTCTGTATCATACTATCTTTAGTCAAATATATACAGAGAACACGAATACTAGTACATAGTGGACTGTTACAGAGGGCAGTATTTTCTATCTGTCACATGATGGTTCATTTTGAACCAAGAATCCCTGAAAGTGAATTCCCATACTGTCAATAATGACTGCTAATGAAGTCCTTGAATGACTCACCATGGGTGTTCTTGTGCCTTAATACTGAAACTCTAAGGTATTCCTTAGAGAAATTTTGTAATTGGATGGTGTCGGTTACCAAAGGAGTGGGTTTGAGTTTCAAATGCCATTGGAAATGATGTCTCTGTTTCAAGAAAATGTTGTGTATTTTTTTAAATTACGGTTTTAAAATTTTAAACTGGTTACTGAAAAGATCAAATTTAATATATTTTTTAGTGGGCCAGTTGGCTTGTTGTCTACTACATACTTCATCTGCTATGAAGAAGATAAATGAAGTCTATTAATAAGAGACCAGCTGCTTCATGAATATTGTCTTTACTACAATGGAAAATATGATGCTTTGGTCACTGAACTTGTACAGATCTCTTGGGTTTTCGTGGGCAGAAGTGCTACAGCAACTTGCAGTTTCCTGTAATAGTAAATAACTTCATCCTCTGTGAAAAATACAGAGGACAATACAGTCCTTTCTACTGAATGATATGTAAAGCAGTGCTATGTCTTTGCCTTTCTATTTTTTCCTATAGTCTCAAAACTGTAATTATAAATAAATTTGGAATATAGGATAATTGTGTATTTAAGCATAGCATTTCCTTTGTTAAATCCAGTCTCCTGATAGTGTTACATCATGTAATCCCTACTTCTCAGACTCCATTTTAAAACTAGTTTTTATCCTTACTATTTCTGCTAGAAGGCCGTTGTAGAACCTTGCTGCTCTGAGGGCTGAGTAACTCATTAAAAATAAATTTAATCTGGAAATTCAAACTTGTTTATGCTCCTTTTTCTTTCAGTCAACATTTCTGACTGTTGTTTACTTGGATTTGCTTGGGGAATAATCACATCCTTTTACTAGACTGAACAAGCTGTTCTCATCCTCTCTTCTAAGAGTTTCTCTGACTTCTTAGTTATTTTAGTAGCTCTTTTCTAAGCCTTTCTGAATTCATGTTTAAATGTTCAGGAGATTAGAAGTAAAAGTAGGGGAAACAAGTAGTATAATAATGTTCACAGGTTTGATCTTTGCTCATCGTATTCTGTGAGAACATCAATCATTAAATCAATGTTTATGGTCTTCTTTTGATTATGTGCTGCTGTGGATTCCTCAAGTGTGTCATAAAAAGTGAAAAAGTCTCAGGATCTTATAAGCAGTAGCAATGAAGTAAATACTAAACTGAAGAAAAATAGCTTGACCTTCTTCCATATTAATAGGAGATTAAAGTACTGTTGGGCAGTAATCTAACCTCCCATTGTCACCCTGTGAAGTGCAAATCACTTTCATTAGAAAGATAATATATTTCACAGCACGTTATGAACTCTGGGATATGTTACAGTATAGTTTTTCAGATCAGTTGGAAGTTACCAACTTAAATTGCTTCCCTGTCCTGAATTATGCAAACTTGTTTTTCACAGGGCACCAAAAGCTTAAACAACATGTTGTTGCGCTGATGTTTTGCTTAGTATAATTCAGGCATGGGAAAATAGTATGGAAATTCTGTACCTCTTCAGAAGTCTTATCTTCTTTTAGCTTAATGTTCAAAACAAGGATACAAGGTGCTACAATGCCTAGGTCATATAGTTGGTTCTACTGCTGATGTTACTTGATATTTTGCGGGTTGCTTAAAAAAAAGAGGCTTGCAGGTCAGATGTGCATTGTAGTTCCTGCTTGCAAAGGTACTTTTCTGTTCACTGAAAGACACTACGTAAATAATTGAAAGTAGGTATCACCAATAGGATTATTTTTCTTCTATAAACAGGCTTTAAGTCAAATAAACATAATGAAAAATAAAACAGGTAACAATAAGAAGAATCAGTGTGATTTGATCCTGTAGATGTATAAGGACAAATAAGTGTCTTATTTTAATTATTATTTGCCTTTTGTGCTTCAGGAAAATCTTTCTTTCTTCCTTTGGTTTCCTGCAGGTGAAGACAGTTAAAAATTATTTTCTTCTCCCTGACACCTTGATTTGTTTTTTTATTTTCTCTCTCTTTCCCTCTTTTTCATAGATGAGAGTCCAGTGTTCTGTGTCAGTAATGCCTCCCTGCTCTGTGGTAGCAGCCACCCTCTCCCAAAGTCAGGGTGGAAATCATAGAATCATAGAATAGTTTGTGTTGGAAGGGACCTTTAAAGATCATCTAGTCCAACCTCCCCCTGCAGTGAGCAGGGACATCTTCAACTAGATCAGAGCCCTGTCTGAAATGTTAAATCAGAAATTGGTCTCAAAATCGGTACCTGCATAGTATCGAACAATGACATTCCTAATTTTGTGTGTTTGCAGCAAAGCCTTTTCCTAGTTGCTTCTTATCTATGTAGTTTCTGTGTAAGTTCTCGTCTTCTCCACCTTAACTATTATTGTAACTTGGTATCATGTGCTTTATTGGTGGCTAGTTGATTAGATCCATTCTGGTTTTGTTTTTTTAAAAAATAAATAATTCTTTCACCCTGTGTGAGAGGTGTGCACTGATCTGATGCAGTTTACCTTTGATAAATCTGTGTTGCCTTTTACTCTATGTTCTATCAATTTCTAAGCTTTTGATTTTTCTTTCCTTCAAACAGCATTCTAAATGATTGCTTGATTTTAAGGTAAACCTAATGGAACATTCCTGTTGGATAATTATCTTTGTTTCTAAAATGTAGGCATGTATTTGCTATGTTATGAGAACTGACTCCTAGTTTCGATGAATTTAAAAATCTTGGGTACGGAATCTTGTGTTTTCATGTGTTCGAGTTCTGGTCTTAAATCGTATCTGTCCTAAACCCTGTTTGAGTTTATGGAGCTCTTTCTTTTTCTTATTTGTGTGATGGTGTAATAATTTTGCTTTTTTAATGTCCTCATTCATATTAATTTCTCCTGATGTTTTCACACTGGTAGCATTGTTGAAAATGGAGGTTGAATATTAACTTTAGTTTGGATCATACTTTAATCTTTAGACTGTGTCTGTTTCTGTCTCATCTTTATTGTACATTGGCCTCCTTTCTCTGTGTTCCCTTTTGTCTTTTATAGATTAACAAGCTGTTTCTTCTTACTTTCTAAATTTTACCTTGGTTTGTCTTTAACTGCACATAATGATATTTTTCAAAGTATTAATGTGTTTGTGAAAATACCCTGAATTAGGCTGAAACTACCTGCTGTCTGGTGAGAACGCATAGGCTTTGCCTGCAGCTTGTTTAAATTCAGGTTCCCTTGCAATCTTGCTCTTCTGAAATGTGGAACTCTTATTATAACCGTCTTTGTCTTATTCTTCTGTTGAAATTTAAACTGAATGAATGTGTGATTACTTAAGTTCTTTTGTTGGACAGTTTTTTTGTCAAGTTACATACTCATGAAATTTATCACAGTCTAGGCCAGTGCCTTACTAAAGAAACACACATAGGAGGGAAAGCTCACAGTGAATTGGGATGTGAATTTGCTTTTTTTCCCTACTTCAGAACTGTGGTCATAGGTGTCGTCTACTGGATGTCACACTAATTGTGCAGTAATTTTTGAATTCTTCTATCTCCTATTCCAGCACCTGCATCTCTGCCCTCTCCTGTGAAGACTGGTTCAGTTGTCCAGTTGTTCTCCCCAGATATCTCACCAAAGTACTAGAGAGCATCTGCCTGAAGCCACGTTTTGCTGTGTAGTTTTAAGCCATCTCCACTGCTAAACAAACAAACAGAAAACTCCTAAAGCCTGTCCCTTCCTTTTTTTCCCCCTCTCAGACCTTGTTTCCACCCCTTTCTGTCCTGTAAGTGGTATGAGCATTGCTGTTTGCTCAGCTGCGTGCCCTGCCAGATCAGGGAACTAAACTAACTGCTAATCTTTGCTGAATAATTTTTTATGTGTCTCAGTTTCCTGATTTGGTTCATTATGCAGCTGTAGAAGTGCTCATGCTGGCAGACTGCAGGGAAACCTGGCGAAAGAAGTGATGGTGGAAGCTGGGGGTAGGGGAAAGCACAGAGACAGGACATTAAATTACTGTTTGATGGCAGTGGCACATCAAGCTGTAGCCAAAGGTAATGTACAAGTTTCCAGTGACAGCTACGTCACGTTTGTCTTGTTTTCTGTAATAATTTTATTCTTTGGGGACTAAAGAGGTGTGACTTCTGAGCTGTGCTCTTGTGGTGGGTTGACCTGAGCAGGACAGGGGGAGAAAATGAGATGAAAGACTTGTGAGTTGAGATAAAGGCAGGGAAATCACTTACCAATTACCATCGTGGGCAAAACAGACCAGGCTTGGGGAAATTAATTTAATTTATTACCAATTAATAACACAGTAGAATGCTGAGAATTAAAACCACCTTCCCCTCACCTGTCTCTTCGTGCCAGCTTCAGCTTCACTCCTAACCTACCTGTTCTGCCTCCTCCCCCTGAGCAGCGCGGTCTTCGTTTTTCTTTCCCAAGTCCTCACCATTGGCCCTGTTTCACTGCCATCAAAAAAGAGCACACGTTCTTGGTAAAACAATCAACAGATAGGGTGCAGTTTCATAGTAAAGACATTTTCTTTTTGAGTAAACTAAGTTTTTTTGATTGGTGATTGGAAGTGCACAAGAAGGGATGACTGGCTGAATTGACAGACTGAGAGAGCTGGGGTTGTTCAGCCTGGAGAAGAGAAGGCTCTGGTGAGACCTTCCAGTACCTAAAGGGGGCCTACAGGAAAGCTGGAGAGGGACTTTTTACAAGGGTGTGGAGTGATAGGATGAGGGGTAATAGCTTCAAACTGGAACAGGGTAGATTTAGATTAGATATTAGGAAGAATTTTTTTCAGTATGAGAGTGGTGAGGCACTGGCCCAGGTTGCCCAGAGAAGCTATGGATGCCTCATCCCTGGAAGTGTTCAAGGCCAGGCTGGATGGGGCTTTGGGCAGCCTGGTCTAGTGGGAGGTGTCCCTGCCTATGGCAGGGGAGTTGGAAATAGGTGATCTTCCAGGTCCCTTCCAACCTAAACCATTCTATGATTTTAACATTTTTTTCTGCTGTAATAGGTTGATTCATTTCAAGAGGTGGCCAAATGTCAGTGCTACTCAGTTCTTAAAAGCTGCAGTTATTAAAAGTGCAAGTCCTATTTAAATGAAGAACAGACAGATTCACAATGTTCTGCTGGTGCGTGTTGCTGTTCAAAAGCCTTCCTTACCGGTGCAATCATAGCCTCAGGAGCATTGCAACTGCACTATTCCGAAAGTTTGTTTCACTTTAGGGCTATTCCTTGCATCTTCTTACCATCTTGTGTCCTATCTTATTTGCCTTTAACTTTTTGCTTACAAATGAGGAGGAGGAGAGAAGCAAAACCCAAGAACTCTGCTTCCTTGGGATGTACTATTTGTATAACCTGTTATTTTTAAAGCCATGAATATTGTATAGGGGTGTTATTTTTCTCTCTAAGACTAAAATGACTTAAGTTGCAGGAAGCATGCAGGTAGAACTTGCTGCTTTGAAAAAGATTGCTCCACGCCTGAGGTTATCTAGTAAAAAAAAATTGTTCCCTTCTTGAACCTTTTCATGTCCAGCACTGCCACTGCCATTAAAAGAAGCTTTGTACTGACATTTAAAGAAAAAAATGAAGTATGCTTCTGTGTGCCTCTTGTGAATGCAGTTAGCCTGCATATAGGGAAGCTAGAGGGCTGTGGAGCTTACCTTCTGGGAAACCTTTAAATAAGTAAGACTCGAGCTGTACTACAGGAGAGGTAAAATCCCCTTATTCTGGGGAAAAGCAGAAATTGTGATAACATTCTAGTGACTGCTGCAGCTAAAACCAATGTGAGTGTATAAAAGTACATCATTCATAAAGTATTGTCAAATATTTTACTAATATAAGCTGTACTAAGTTGCACAATTCTGTAAAGAGTCTGGTTTAGCATAGACACAGAAAAATGATTGAATGGTTCCTTTATAAAAGTTATAGTTCGCTTATCATGAAGACTTCAGTTTGCTCTGTGTATCTGGAGATGCTTTTGTGAATCTTGCCCGGTGGTATCTGTTACTGACATAGAAGACTTATTAACAGTTGTCAGTCAGCACCTTCAAGAGTTGGGGATTGGCATTTCCCAGTGTCTTATGGATTCTGTTCTCCATCTGAGTTGAGCTTTGAGGAGCCAGGCAGTGGAGACCAGCAGAGGTCTGATAAGTCAAAACAGACCTGAGGAAGAGAATTGCTACCTTCCATTGGTGACACATCTAGTTAAACAGGACTTGCTTTAAGCCACCACAAAGTATGTGGGGTTAAAATAATCTTTGGAAATATTAAGTTTTTATTAACCACGTGCACATGTGTGTTTTTTTTTCTGAAATGTAGTATGGCTAGTACTACCTTTTTTTTTTTTTTTCCTTCTTTTTCCTCCCCTCCTCCCAATTTCAGCTTACTATGGTCCAAACCTGCTGGTAAAACTAGGAAAAAATCGTGCAGTTTTGTAACCAACATGAATGCCTGAAGAGATGGTTTTTGACTCAAAAATCTCCATCAAGGAATTGCTAACTGGGTATATCGTACAAATTAGGATATGTTACCTTAATTTCATAAATTTGTTGATGTAATTCAGTACAACTGAAGTAGCAAGGAAGTAAATGCACGAGAGCTTCTCAACACAGTGTCTTGTTGATAACTGCCAGTGCTTTGCTCTAGTTTTGAGAGGCAATTCTCTTGCTGCTGCTTTTTCGCTTTTATAAAGCATAGTGAGACTTCTGTGTCGGGAAACTTGCTTTTCTTTTTTTGAGAGTTGAAAATAAAATTGTTAGAATCACAGCAAATGTCACTCTTTGTTGTCCTTGCATAATATGTTTGGGGACGTTTTCAACAAGTCAAGAAATAGCGAATGTGGCGTGCCTGCAGGCCAGTTAACACTATGAAAAGCAGTTGCTTGGTGGAGAAGAAAGATGAGTATATTTAATAAGCTGAACATGGGCTTGCAGACTTACAGTTGCCAGAAATGTATGATCTCTGCAAGTATAAGTTGAAAGAGTTTATTGGCTTTATTTGTTACATTTATGGGTGTTGAGTCTGGTCCTGCTGCTTGTTTTCAGGAGAATGCTGAAAAATTGGGAAGAGTCAAAGAAGACCCTTTGAACACATGAAGAGCATATGAACATGCTCAAGCTCCTTGGAAACCACAAACACCATAAAGCATATGGTTTTTTGCAATGCTTAATCTGAAGAGAAACTTAAAGATTTATTTATATCACAGAAAAGAATCTTGATGGAAAGTTTCTCTGTCTAACAGCCCAAAGCATATGAAGATCCAAGTGCTGGCAGAAGCTACACAAATTAAGATTAGAAATGTGCAACTGTAAAGTTAATAAGATATTTCCTTAAGACTCTGATGGACTTGCCATTGCTGGAAACTCTTAAATTGTTTGGATTTTTTTTCCCCCAGATGTTGTCCCATTCACTTATACCTGTTGGACTTAATATACTTCAAGTCCTCAAACTCCTGTTCAGTGGCAACTGGGCTTGTTGATGGCATTCATTCCTTCTTGCCCTAGAAAGAAATGTTTTCAGTCTACTTTCAAGTTGTCAGGTTTACGCTACTTGAATGAACGTGTGTATGTGAAATTTTGAAATCTGGGAAGAATACATCTTTAAGGCGTTTTATAGTTTGTCATGTTTTAAAATGCTTTCAAGTGAGGCCACAGATGGTTCCTTCTGGTACTCGCCTTACTTCGGTGTCATCATTGTGATTTGAAATGGAGGTGTGATAGAATCACAGGATCATAGGGTTGGGAGGGACCTCTGGAGATCATCTAGTCCAACCCCCTGCCAGAGCAGGGCCACCTTAGAGCAGGTTGCACAGGAACGCGTCCAGGCGGGTTATGCTGTAAAAACTGTCTGGTGGGGGGGGCTGATTTTGGTATGTGGTTTTGGTGTGTTTGGTTGTTGGTTGGTTTTTTTTTTGTTTAATTTTGGAGGTGGGTGTTTTTCTTCTTTTCCCCTTCTTAGTTTTGAATACTAGACTGGATGGCTTGTTTTAGTGTTTTTACATGCGTGTGCAAATATGCATTGAAACAAAACCAAACAGTTGAAGATAGTAATACTACCTTTATTTCCACACATACAGACACTAAATAAATATGTTCAGTTCAAGTTGCTATGCTGTAGGTATGTAAAGATAGCAAAACTAACATTTTTTGAAAGATCCTTAATGTTAGCAAAAGTGGGCTTTGTTAGCCTCTTGAGAGATAGATTGTCTGAAGTACTTCAGACACCTTAAAATTCTCACAGTTCTCGTGTATTTGTTGTTTTGTTATCTACTACCATGACTGGTTTAGTTGGAAAATAGGCAGATAAACTGATTTAAAATCACAGAAGTGTGTCTCCAAGTAAATTCTTGTAGGCATAAATGTAAGGCTTGGCAATAGACGAAGTTTTCTCACAAGCAATCAGTGCGGTTGGCTTTTTGCAGTTTAGAGCTGCTGCATCTTCGTGCTGTTTGGGAGCCTAAGGTCAAATGAGAAATCCAAAATATTTCATTTTATGAAGAGGGGTGTAGGCACAGCAGTACATTTCCTGTTTACATAGCCACATCTTTGTATGCCGAGAGATTTCCTGATACACTCATGCAGGATTTTTGAGTTTGCACTTTAAGCTGTAACTTTTGTTACTTACCTCATTGAAAATGCCATAATTTGCACCCAAGCTACTGTGATGCAACTCATTCTCCTGTGGAGAAGGGAACTGAGATGATCTTCATCTAAGTCTTAGCACCTTTTGTTTATCCCTGGATTGCAGGATTGAAGATGAAAATGTTAAGGCTATGTTTAAGTAATTTGTTTAGCATTTCTTTGTTCAGGTTTCATTGGGAAGTGAAAAAATACAAGTTTTTTAACAGATGCCCTTTCCCCATTCTTTTTCTCCACATATGCCAAGAGACAAATCGATCTCTGCTCTAAGTAAATTTAACCCAGAAATTTACAGGATCCTTTGGTTCCATACAAACTTCTGATTTTTATATTCTTGTACAGTATTGATAACTGCACTTATTCTACTTTTTCTGTTTAATGCCTTCTCTCTGAAGTTGAAATACAGCACGGCAATGATGCAATTCTTTGATTTGCCGATTCAGTTCTTTTACTCCTGGGTCTTAATGCAACATATCCCAAATCTCCCTGGGAGTGTTAATCATCTTAAATTTACAAAAATAACGTTGCAAATCACATTTTTTTTTCCCACCAGCTTTCTTGCAGTTTCTAAATAATTTGTCAGTAAAATACGCATTTTGCTAACTCTCGCAATTCCTGTTGTCATTGGCACTCCAGAGCCTCTTTGATTTGTCTTCTGTGAGAATCTACGGTTTTCAATGCACCTTGAGACCTTAAGACTATTTCACAATAAAAACTCACTTTCATGCCTATTTTTATCACTTATCTTGAGGAGCTGTTTTGGAGCACTGAGTACCGTGCTGCTGGATTAAGCATCAGTCTTGCAGTAATTTCTTGAACATTTAATGTACCCAGAGGAATTTAATAGTATTTTCACAACCACCTCTCTTGCCCCTTTGTAAATTAAAGTGGCACTTAACCAATGATATATTCTTATGAATGGAATGAAGTACAAGACAGCAGTGTTACTCTTATTCGTGAACACTTGTAGTTGGGGAGTGATGTTTTAGTGGTTTGATGTTGGTTTTTTGTTTTGTTTTGGTGTTTTTTAAACATATTAAGTGATTGAAGTCTTGATTTTTTTCTTTTTTTTTAGTTTTCTCCCCCCTGCGCGCCCATCCCCTTTGTGTGATATGCAGGAGGGGCTGAGGGCAGTGAATAGGGGGACAGGGACTATGAGGTTCTGTACCAGTGGGAGTGGGAGTTTCTGCAGATCAAATCCCACGTCTGGATTCTTGGCAGATGTAAAAATTAGACCAGTTGAATGGCCAGTTCTTATCTCAGTTGTCCCACAGTAAAATAAGGCATGTGATTTTGCGGAATTTGTCTTCTTTAACTTCTTCTGCCCATCGTTGTCAGTAGAGACAGTAATATCGTATGCCCTGTCTTTTGATGTGTATATGCAGGTGTTGAGTAATTTCAGCAGCAATGAAGTATTACAAGGAATTTCACTTCCATCTCAGTTTCTGTGTATGGCTTTAGTTTAAAATAAGGAAACATTAATAAACTATAGAAACTATACAAAACTATAGAAACTATAAATGTGTTAAATCCCATTTTTAAAAAGTTATTTGAATTTGATTTGGGTACTTCTGAAAAGGCATTTTTTAGTGTAGGAGAGGGATTTTAAAACAGATAATTAGTACTTTTAATAAAATAGCATGGGAGTTCAGCATTTTTTTCTGAAGCTAAATAGATTATTCAGATAATACTTGTTATCAGTGCAGTAGAACTTGTCATACTGCTGTATGTCATACTGACCAGTAGAAATTGTGTCATGCTGTTTTGTTAAACTTCATTAAAAGTATGTTGTCTGTTTAAATATGAAATCTTATTAGAACTTATTAGAAGTCTTATAAGAATATTAACTCCTTATTCATTCCAATGTAAGCATTGTATTTCTGCCTCTCTCATAAATTTAAGAGGAGAGATTTATGGTGTTTTTACTATATGAGAGATCCATAGCTACTATGGGGAACTTGGTCTCTACAAAAGCTGGTTTCTTCTTGTAAAACGATGTCAAGTATATGGAAATTTTGTTGTTGCTTTATGTAAAGAAACAAACAAATAAGAAATGTTAAACTGATAAAACACAACAGCTTTTCCACTTCTCCAAAACCTGATTGTTTCCCCCTGGAACAAATGAATGCAGTCAGTAATTAAGTCCTATTATTACTGAAATACAAGTTTCAAATTTTGTGAGGCTACTTTATTTTATAGCTGTGTCAACATCTCAGCAGAACCATACACTGTGCCTTCAGACCACTAGAATAAAACTGACCAGTCATTGACTCCATGCAAAAGTACTTAGTTTCTAAAACACTTCAGATGAGAAAAACCTCTAAAATTGAGGTAGCCTCCTGCTAAAGTTCCCCCAAGTGTCATCAGACAGCCTTTTTTCAGAAATGGTTTTATCTAAGATGGGTTTGAACCCAGGTGTCCTGTTAGGCTCCACAACAGTGTGTGACAGGAGTTTCACAAAAGTTCTTCCTTTGTTTTATCCCTGCTGCTTGGGTATTTTATCTGATGATGGCAATTTTTGTCCTATGAGGAACAGTTAACTGTTGCCTGTGTAAATTGTCCATCCTGTTCGTGTTTCTTTCTTTTTCCTTGCAGGATTTTTTCCCCTTCTACTCTGTAAAGTTCTAGTCTGTTTAGTTTCTGCTTTTAAATCATCAAGTCTGTCCCTCTGGTTGTCCTTTGTCAACCCTCTTTGTACTTTCTTCATGGTAAATTTGCCCTTTCTGAGACTGGCAAGAAACTTCATGGAATATTCAAGGTGCAAATGCATCAAATAATGATATTTTCTGCTTTGTGCTTTCTTTCTCTAGTAAGCCTTAGTATTTTTGACTATTACTAATCATTGAGTTGACATTGTCTACAGGAATTCCAAGATCTTTCCAGAATATTAAAGCTAACGTAAATCCCATCAGTATGTGGATGTAATCGAGATTATTTTTTCCCATGTGCATTAGTGTGTGCTTTCTAAATTTAATTTTCCTCTGTCTTCTTACCTCCCTGACATTTAAGTTTGTGACATCCTGCTGCTACTTTTAAAGAAAGGAAAAAATGAAAGTTGATTATAAGCATCTGTATCAGCAGCAAAATATGTTACTCGGTGTTAACACCCTTTTTTCCCAATCCTGTCTGGTTTTTTTTGATGGCTCTGATAAATAGTAAGGCTCCTTTGAGATCTAGAAAGGAATTATTTGGCAGGAAAGAGTAATGTCAATAGTGATAATACAGAAAATCTACTAAAGTTTGATTCTGTTATAAGAAGCTGCAACTGAGTCAAGTACTTAGTTCTGTCTTTGTGCGCTGGCAGTTGTGAAACCAGTTTGGTAGGTCTGTCCTGGGAGATGCCAGATCATTGAATATTTTACTGGCTTAAAGCCCATGTCTTCTTGTGTTTCTTCCGAGATGAATGCTCTCACTCAGCTGGAATATGTACTTTGCTGAGTTCAGTACTTAGCGGAACTGAAGTTTTAAGAGGAAGATCTTCTGCTACCCTCCTGGCAGCTCTACTACTGCCCTACCTGGATCCTTAAATGAAAAGATTTGTTTGGATTGGGAAATACTAAGAGGATTATGTACGTTGCTAATGAAATTTTCAGGAGTATGGAGGAACAAGAGCGAAAAGTTCTTGAATTTTCACTGGAATGTGATTTTTCAGAAATATGTATTTCTTCACTCAAAAAGTGAGTGAAGGAGCAAGTGCTCCTTGGTAGTCCTTTTTTTGTTTTGGGGGGTTTTTTTATGTCCGTGTCAGGGAATAGTCTTCATTAATGTCTTAGTCATTTGACTGGTTCTGATATTGTGGGGTTGTGTTTTTTTGTTTTTTTCAACGAATAGAAACACTTCTGGACAGTACCAGTTCCAATTTATGAAGTAGAGGAAGTTGTGTGGGATCGATGATGATGATTTGATCTTTTTGGAGCTGTTGTTAGCCATCTCTTTTGCCGAGCGTGAGAACTCTAGGCAGCCACTGTGCTCTTGGTACTATTGGTCAAAATGCTATAGTGAAACACTTAACCCTAAAACTGGTTTCAAGGCCCTTGGCGTTTGAACTCTTTCTCTTTTTCCTCCATTACAGAAGCCCTAGAAAAATAGTAATCCATAGACAGAATACATCTTCCCCCCCAGTAGCTTAATAAAGCTTGAGAGTGTCTTGGTAGTGAGCTGCAAATATTGAAAAGGTAGTATGAAGGGAGATGTTATTTTGGAGTTGTTAGTCTGTGGTGTCTAAGGGATCTTCCTATTTACAGTTCACAAATCTGCTAATTTTTTTTTGAAACTGAATGCAGCAGAAGGGGGAGTCTACTCTCTGTAAGTTATGCATTCAGATGAGGGCAATAAAAATGGTTACTGTGAATAGCCATTGTCCAAGCAGGCAGGTTATTGGAAAGTGAGATGACCATAGCATAGAAAACAAATTTTGTCCCCTTTTTTTATTGGAGAGATTTTGGACTAATGCGATGTTTCCCAGAAGTTACAGAGCAACTCAATGTTAGTGCTAATATTTGAAAATGAAGAAGCATTTGAAAAAATTGTGTGAGGGGGGTTCAAGAAGAAAGAAGAAGCCTTTAGGACTTCTAAACTAACCAGAAAATGTCTACCAGGTTCAGTCTTCAGTGTTCCAGACAAAGGGGAGAAGGAGAAACCGTCTTGGATACCAGAGGTTGCCCAAACCCTGACACTTTAGGAAATACAATCATGACAGTGCAATGTACACGGCTAGTAAATACCCATATTTTTTTCCATGCTTTCAGAAAAAGGTTAGATTATTTCCCCCCCCCCTCTTCCTGCTTCAGAATTCATTCTCAGGACTTGTTCTCCTTTTCAAGATACAGTCCTGAGGAAGAATTATATAAAGTATGCCTTGCAAGGAAAAATTTGTTTTAGTAATTCCATACTTAAAAAATATGCCAGACTTTGTCCATACCCTTGAGGGTGAACACCCAGAAGATGATGAATAATATCTGTTAAAGTATTACCCCGCTATGGCCTTTAGGTGTACCAACAAGAATTTTTTTTAAGATTTCAGAATCTTACACTATTTATTACCTTATACCCTATATCCTTATATAAGATATCCTGTATCTTATACTATATCTTATACTTTACTAGACTTAATAACTCTGCTCTTGTGTTTACCTTTTAAAATCTACAATTCCATAGTAAGAAGAGTGATTGTAGAACACTGTGAAAACATGTTCTGCCAAGGATGGAAGTATTTAGCGAAGTTACATTTCAACGTAAATGCAAAATTATATCATAAAATCATTCTGTTACTTGTGCATACGGATTCCTGCAATGCTTAATTAAATGATCAAATGCTGTTTTTTAAAGGCCAGGTAATAAATAATTTTTCTGTCTATTATTTTTTAATGCAGACTATATGCCGTCTCTCTAGTATCTCTGAGTTTGTTACAGGAATCTTCATTCTATGCGTTATTTCCAGTTAATGCTAGTTCTGTCGTTCTGTTACTGTACAGTTCTTATTGAAAGAAAAAATTACATCTTGTCAAGTTATCTTTTGTTACCTTGAATGTTGTCTGTGTTGCATAGCCTTCTGCATTTAATTTTAAAATTACTTGTGTCAGTGGTAGGTTTTATCTAGAAGACTTCTACCAGGCACTGCTGCAGTCATGTAGACGATGGTGATAAGGAAACACTCAAGTATCTGTGCTCTTCTGTATTATTGCAGTAGATGTACTCTCATTTAATTTTTCTTGCAATAATCATTTACACTTACACTTGAAAGTTACCAGAGCTTCAACCTATAAGTTTTAAGCCAAAATTCTCTCAAGTCCTTCTGCTTTGCTTCTCTGTGGGGAGATGATGAAAAACAGAATCTGACTATTATTCACACTGAGAAACATGTTCTGTTTTTTCATTCAGTAGCAGAAAAACATGAATTTTAAAATCACTTTTTTAGGTATATTTTGGGAAGCTATATACCAACTAGTAAAGTTAGCAGCTGCATAATCTCTTAGCCACTGGAAAATTCATTTCAAGACGAATTCTTAAACTGAAAACTTTACTGAATTTTGCTGCTAAGGCAGAGCTTTTGAGGGTTATTATTGGATTTTCTTTTTCTTTGAGGGAAGAGAAGTTGAATTTTTCATGTTAGAAAAAGGAGGAGGGAAAAAAAAAAAGGCAACCTGTCATTACCGAGAAATTAGCACTGTACGTCACAGTTTTTGTTTGACTTAGTTGGTTTTCTTTTTCAGTGTATGTATCTTGGTGGCCTCCAAAACCAACAGCAAAATAATGCTCGATGAGGCTATTTATGTCAAAATTTCATATTAGTTCTCTCATCACTGTTATTTATGATTACTGCTTCCCACACTAATTTTGAGCACAGTTTTTACCCAGTTTATAATTAATATTTCCCAGTGATCTTTTTTTTTTTTCATCCAACCATTATGAAAATTGACAGCAGAACGCACAAGATTAATTTATATATTTAGCTTGAGGGTATGATGTCAAAGTTAAACTTACTAACTTTTTGGCTGCTAAGTAATGAGCGTGACCAGCCTGCATTGAGGTAGCTCTGATTATATCAGTGTTCTGGGTTCTCCTCTGTGCTGAGTGGATCCTAGGAGTATTGTTTTGTATTGAAAGATGCTTGTAAAAGGATTTAGCGAGCCTGTGTTCATGAATAATTGGCTTGATAAGAGATGTTATGATACATTGTATGTTTAGGGAGCCAGAGAATCACAGTTCTTAATAGGTGAGCTATTAAAGCGGTCAGCAGGAGTCATTGTGTCACTTCTTGACTATGTGGAGATTGGGAGTCCTTAATTCAGAAACAATTAGCAAAACAGAATTGGCTCCTTTGGAGAAACTATGTATTGCCCTGCGTGTTACACCCAAAGATACCCGTAGAACCATGTGCTTACTGGATGCAGTAATTTTCAATAAAATAATTTTAAAAACCCCACCACAAACTATTTAGTGCTATGTTTTTCTCCTCTTGGAGCCAATATTTTAATGTGCTCTGTTTGCCTATGTCAAGGAAGCTAACAGGAATGTTTTGGGAAGAGGCTGTTTAACTTAGCTACTCGTCCAGTCTCTTGGGTAATTCAAAGATCATAGGCTCTTCATTGATTCATATTTACTTACGTGTTCAACTGGAGATGAAACAGGATTACAGTCAATACACATTGGACTCTGAAAGGATCATCCATTGCAGGTAAGCATTTTACATGCTCATAAAAAGGAAATATACTGCGTTTGGAAAGCAATGTCCAGAATCCAGACTACCATGTTTATGCTCTGTCAGTTTGGTTCATAATGCTCTTTGTAAACAACAAATTTTGCCTAGACTAACTGAAACGTTTTTCCCCTACAGAGAATTCCAGTTCTGTCTTAAAAAGAATTGATGATTTCAGAATTACATCCAGTTACAGAACTTCTTTCGTTTTAATCTTGCTAAGATTTCCTCTGTTTTTATGAAAAGTGTAACTTCATGGAAATGTTCCCACTTGTCTTAAATGGAGCATAGAGAAGCCAACATGTTAAGTGCTGCTGGGCTTCTGAAATGGAATTTACAACTCCTTTAAGCCGTTTTTCACTGAGAAAAGGGAGAGGAGGGTGTGCTTGAATGGAAATCCATCCAGCCAACAAACTGTGAGCCATGCAAAGCTTGTGCTCCAACTTCTTCTGGCATACTGGAGGGAAAACGATGTTACGGTGATGTCAGAGACGTTCTGCAGTAAGTCTTTGGGTAAAAATACAGTCCTAGGGTTAAACACCAAATTTTTCTTTATGAATACCTTAACAACAAGTAACTGGTTCAGGCTTGGAGTATTTTATTTTTCTTCATCCTTCCAACAGATCACTGATTTGACTTACTGACTTTTCCACTGTGTGTGGAAATAAGATGGGTGGCTGTATTCTGGAGAAAACCTGTCCCGGCTTCTTTTAGAACGTGTATGTAAAGAAAGCACCTCTCTATTTTCTGGCTCTTCCAGATTCCCCTGAGTATTGATTCTTGAGACTGAGCTGTGATGAGGTTAGATTGAAATCTTAGTGGCAATTAATCTTATTTAGTGGGAATTAAGATGATTTTGTGAAAGAGAAATAAAATTCTGCAGCATCTGAAAACTAATGGAAGCATTTTTTATACAAAACTGCCTATATTAAAGCTATTCAAATGTAAACTGTTGCGATTAAGAAACATCAGAGTTAATTTTGTGTAAACCTTAATTGTTCTGTTCTGGTTTTGTTCCAGTCTTCTTTTGTTCTTTTAAAGATGCTTGAACTAGAGTTTAACAAGTGACTGTTAAGTAAGTAAGCATGTTTGTCTGTGGCTTGTTCCCCATTTTTCTGGAGTCTGACTTGAAACAGATACAGAGCACCAGCTGCTGCAGCTGGAGTAACTGGGCATTCTGTAGGGGCTGCATTAAATGGATCAAAACAAGGTTGTAGGGGTTTTTTGGTTGTTTGGGGTTTTTTTTTCTGTTTTAGTTAATTTAGGGTTTTCTTCTCTCCTTTTAATATAAAACTTTATTTCTTAAAATCATGCCCCCTTGGAAGACAAAAGTTGCAGCTTTTGTGGGGACAGGGAAGTGTGAGGAGCCGCATTCTTTCCGGGTCTGGTTAGCATCTCCTGGTCTGAAGGAATGGCATCTGGAATAATAAGCATGAAGTAGGGACCCACAAGGTCTGCCTAATCACCAGCTCAGTGCGTGGCCTTAGGCTGTCTTGCTTTCAGCATCTCCATCTGTCAAATAGGGTAATGGTGCTGCAGATGACACAGAAATACCCTTTTTTTACTGTCTGTCTAGACTTGGCTTGCATGAAGGCTGAGATAATTCTGTGTCCATTACAGGACATGGATGGTATGCAGTAAGCAATAGTGGGAGGAGAAGAGGAGAGAGAATACTGAACTCTGAGGAAAAAACAAGTATTGAGTAGTTGTCCACATAATTACCACCCTCATGCTAAGACCTAAGTTAGGAAAAGTTTTGAAGGAAGAGGGTGAGAATTACGCATGTGCGTATGTTCAAACACAAAGTGTGAAAGGAGTAAAGCTGTGTAATCAGTCATCACTTAAGCCAGTTGGGCTTGGTAGCCCACATCAGCTTTTTCAGCTATTTATTTATTAATGCAGTTATTTTTACTGTTAAAAGTTATGCTTAGCGCAGCTCGTAGCACAAATCACTAAACAATTCCTTGCTGGAAGAATTACAGCCCTGTAATACGACTGCAGGCATAGTGGTCTGCCTCCTCTGGCTCTGGAGCAGTTAAAGATGATACAGCCTCCAACTACCCATCATCGCTCATCCCCTGGAGAACATCTCCCATGGTTCAGCCAGCAAGACAGAACATCTCCATGATCCTTAATTTTGCAGCGGTGACTCAGCTCCTCCTCCTTGGTTGTTGTCTGTTGCTAAAATAGGTGACCCTCTACTTGGTGCAAAATAGGTGCTAAAATAGATGGCTAAAGAATGCCTACCCACGATGGTGTATTGGCTCATCCATGAGAGTGATAACCCCCTACGAGCAGATAGTGGCGATCAGCTAAGATTTCTTGAGTCATTCAAGCTATTGTAAAACTTCCAAGTCTTCCTACAAAGAGCATAAGAGCGACTGTGCTGGGTCAGACCTGAAGATTTTCTGGTGTTACATCCTGTCTCTAGATATGAGTAAGGGCTGTGCTGCGAGTTGTGTTTTTTCTCTCACACAGCTCTGACTGCCCAGGGTAGAGAATAAGAGCAGGCAGAACGTAGTGGTATTTCTCCTGCCTCTGGTCGTTTGGTGCTTGAAGATTTCCTGAGCAAGGGGTTACGTCTTTAATAGCTCTCAGTGGATTTTTCTTCTGTGAACTTGTCTAGTCCTTTCTTGAACCCCCATAAATTTTTAATATCCACAGCATCCGGTGGCTTGGAGCTTCATAATTTAAGTACGCATTTTACAAAAAAAGCATCTTCTTTCTTTGTTTTGAGCTTGCTTCTTGCTGTGTTAGATAGCCTTTCATCTTCCGTTTGGAAGAGACAGCCACCATTTCTGTACTGCTTGTGATTTTGTAGAACTCCCATTTTGATTTTGTGGCTCCCCAGTTGTCTTTCTCGGGCTGCTGGCTGTGAGTGTGTGTAAAGAAACAAGACATTCTTACCGTTATTTACCTTTGCCTCATTTCCCTGTACCTTTCCCAGGTACTTCGGGATGGTGTCAAGGAGTAAGACAAAATCTGTACGTAATATTTAAATGCAGGTGTCTCATGGATTGATAGAGGGGCATTAATGATAATTCTGTTTCTGTTCCTTTTTTCCCGATTTCAAATAATTACTAATACTTAATTTGTTTCTTGACCGTACCCAAGTGTAGAGTAATGAAACAACTTAGTTATTATTTATCTGTTTTAATGACAAGGTCTCATTCGCGAGTGATAATAGTTAGTTCAGAACTCATTACACATGCTGCAATATAAACACTACTAGTACTAATGGATGGTAGGATTATTAATTAAAGGATATCACTCTGCCAGAAAGATAACAAGAGGATGTTGTCATATGTTCCTAAATCTTTTCGTGACAGGAAAGTAGATCAAAATTCCAGAGAATTAAAAGTTGAAAAAAAGCAGTAAATGAAATATGTATAAGCCTAGTTGGTCCCTCTTCCAAGTTATTTGACTTATGAAAAACTAGGCAGACTTCAGCAGAAGACAAGATCATTAAAGCTCCTTATTTTTGTCTGAGAAGTTAATTAAATAAAAGAGTCCAATGAAATGAATGTCAGGGGAGTTTCTGTCTTTCCATAAAATGCAAAGAGCTTGTTCTTTGAAATAGTTTTGTACCTAGAGAGAAATTTTATGTGGTTACTTCTTTTTACAGAGTTTATTTCTTGCCCACTTTAGCTGAATGCAATAAAACTGGAAAATATGTAAGGTACAGAACCTATTTCATAACTGTTAAGGAAATAGTCACATGCAAATTGGAGTTAACTCCAAACGCCTTGGGAACACCTGATTCACAAGCTGTACAAACAGGAGCTCACTTGGTGAAACAGATTTGTAGTTGTGCATTTCAGTATTTAATGGAGCATATTTCATTTGGCTGATCCCCCTGCCCCCTACATTATGAACACGTAGGTACTTTGGTAACGGTGTAAGATACTGCAAGTGATTGAATTAAACCCCTCAAAAACGTATCTTGAAGGCTTTTAAGTGTTTTCATGGCTTTCATATCTGCATTTTCCGAATTCCTTTCATGTTTTGAAGGTAGAAGAGGATTTAACTAGCATAATAAGATAGTTTGCTATATAAAACTGATGTGTTTGGTATCCACTCTCCTCAAGTAGTGAGAAGTAGCTGTGTAGTGAATCGGCTCTAGGGTGGACTATCTGAGTACAAAAAACTCCTTCAGGCCAAATTTGGTAAAGACATTTGGTGCCATTTAACTACCCTGGACAAAATCCTGCTTGATTTGAGGTCTCAGTTCCGTCCTCTGTCTGAGAGTGCATATCTGACCCTCTAAACAAACGTTACTTACATCTGTTTGCATGTGTGTCTGTGTTAGGGAAAAAAAAAACCCACAACCCTGTTATGTGCAATACTGTAGTTCATGTGCTGTGATATTAGTTGTCTGATCAAAGGAATCCAATCAAGTGTATTCCTGAGCTCTAAGAGCCTGAAAGAATTTCATATAGAAAGTGTT
This sequence comes from Rhinoptilus africanus, assembly GCA_013400135.1. NCBI lineage: Eukaryota > Metazoa > Chordata > Aves > Charadriiformes > Glareolidae > Rhinoptilus > Rhinoptilus africanus. The sequence continues at coordinate 25,625 of VXBO01008125.1, forward strand.
TCATTTCCTTTAAAGCAAAGTGTTAGTTTTTTGTTGGTTTTTTTTTTTAAATGAGCTAAATATACACATTTTAATTTTTTTCCCCCCTCTCCTTCTCTTTCTGTTCTTACAAAACATTTTACTTTGTTGCCCAAGTGCAGAAAACTTTGCCAGGAAGAAGGGTGAGCAAAGCTTCTGTTTCCCATGACCCTCAACTCTAATGTTGTTCCAAGAGCTCACTACTTACAAATGCCTTGATAACTGCTTTCATTCCTTTCATCCCTCCCCCGCCGGCCAGCACAGGCCAGTGTGACCCATCCTCCTCCCAGCAGCTCTCTTCACAGAACAGGGAATGTACTTAATGTAAAAATCATGGCATATAAAAGCATTTAAAGATATATTGCAGAAATTTTTACCGCTGAAGGCCTGCGTGATAACTGTTGCAGTGATTTATTCTCGCTTTTCCTAGAAGCAGTTTCTTAAGAGCTCCCTGTTCATACCAGAACTGACTAACCCTATTTTTTATTTTTTTCCCCTGGATACACATTTAGGTAGCGATAGTAGTGGAGAAATTGCATTTCATTTTACGCGTACGTGTATGCAGCACAGACCCGACAGAACTAATCTTGCCCGAATAGTCAGAACTGTGGCTCATTAGGAATGTGTTACAACATAGGCTTTAATTATATTGTGAAATTATATTATCATATATTTCTTTGTGTTTCACTGTGGGTAAATGCATACATGAATTTTTAAAATTTCTGTGAATGCATTGTAAGACTAAGAAAAAACCAGAAAACTGTATTTTAAAATACTACTAAAAGACTGGCTAATGCACCCATACCTTACGTTGCACTAGAAATCTGGGAATTCCCATGTTTTTTCTGGCAGTTCCTTGGTTGCCAGACAGGAAGTCACTCTCTGCTTTTTCAACCTCTGGCAGCATCTGTTTTTAGTTTCTGTGTCTTTTTTTTGTGGTGCTTCTCTGCCTGCTCACCGCTCGCTGTCTCTGGGATGTGCCAGGAGGAGTGAGAAATGACGCGGCAAGCCTGATAAACTGTGTTTCAATGAGAGAGACTTGGAGGGGGGGAAGATTGGGCTGTGGCCCCAGCTCCCTGGAAAAGGCTGACACTGTTCTGGGAAATAAACATCCACGGGGTGGGGGAAGAATGTGGAAGATCATAAAAGAGCATTTAAAATCCCCGGAAGGAGCAAGAGAAAGTATGTTGAGGGTCAAAGCAAAATTGCAGGAAAGAAAGTTTAGGAACCTGGGATGGATAATGGAGTGGTAGCAAACTATCCAGAAGTTACTGTAAAATGATATAGAAGAAGATATGAAAAGCTAAGGAAAAAAGAGGATAAAAAGGTGTAGGGAAAAAAAGTTAACATATTTAGCTTTTTTCAGTCCTTTAGGATTTCTGTATAATCTCATGCTAAGACTGCTGCTTTATTTTTTTTTTTGTCATTCAAATGACTGTTGAAACAAACCTGAAACTAATTGTATTTGAAAAATGGAGGGAAACTGGCATGTATGCCATGTTTGATGTTGGCCAAGCGGTTCCATGTGGCTGTGTGTCCTTGAATTGGATACCTTGGTGTGCTATCTACATTACTACTACAGACATCTGAAAGATGTCGTACATTTACATCTGAGATTTTAGACCAACCTTGAGTTATACCAACTTGAGATGTTGCACAAGGCTCTCACCAGTAATTAATGTTAATATCCATTTGTAGTGTGAGAATTAGTGTGAGATGAAGACTACGTGGACAAAGGATCCATCATGTGGCTCAGCCACCATGTCTTGTGTGCCACCATGACACGGCCTCTTTTGATGTACAGAGTGAGTTGTTGACCGGCAAACTGCATCTCCCTGGAAAGCGTAGCAAGGTGTACTGAAAGGCAGTAGGCTTAGGAAAAGAATGGTACAAAGCCCTCAACTGAAGTAAGCTACTTGAAAGTCAGATAAATCTTTAAAGAAGGAGGAGGGGTTAAGGAGTGATTATTTACTGTATGTTAAATCAGATATGATCTTAGCTGCTTCTCAGGTGTGTTTCATGTGCTTTACTGAGTGGTTAAAAAGTTAGGCTGAAGAGTTGAGGTCTTCCTGATTCAGAACTATGGAATAATTTTATCAAGAGAAGGGAAAATATTGGAAGAGTGTGGGTGAGTGAGTTCTGAATTTCAATTATTTGAGAGTGGAAATATGTTTGTTTTCAAAGATTCATTCTCCTCTAACAGAGAAGAAATATTGTAATATCCTAGTATTCGAAATATTTGGAATCCTTGCTGTGGATCTTGGCCAAAAAGCTTACTGAATGAAAAATGGTTGAGTGTAATTTAGAAAAATATAATAATGTGCTAGAAATAGTTCTAAGTTATACCCCACAGCCAACCTCTAGAATTTCAAGAGATAAATGAAACAAAATGTTTTCTAAAACTTTTAGCCATATTTGTGGAAAATATTTAAAAAAATTGCAATTGGTAGCAAAGGAAAATTTTCTGTTCTGATTTTAAACATGTAACTAGTCACTTGTAAAGGTTTTACTGTTGCATTAATTCTGTGAATATGGTTTCATGATTGGCAGGTGTAGACCCTAGTAATTCCCTGCATAGTCAGTTTGTTTTCTAATCAAATGCAACAGTATTATTAAAAGATTGAGAAAGGATTCTGTAGCAATGAGGTAATGAGAAGTAAAATATAAGAATGTGTGAGTATCAAAACAGAATAAAATGACACCACTTAATATGGAAAAGAGCTATGAAATTGTGTATGTGCCTTAACGTTAGAGAAGCAGATGTACAGTACAAACTCTGTGGTGTCCTTCACATTGATGGTTATAGGACACACATATGTAGTTGCATTTTTGTTCTTTCACATATTTAAAACTATGGAAAATCAAAATGAGTTAGTCATGTTACAGACTTTACAGCCTTTGCATACTAAATTATAGTTCACTTCTTTCTGTTCTTCTAATTAGGTGACTAAGGTTAGGTCAACATCTATAGTCAAAGTCAGTTGGGGTAAGGAGATGAATAGCAAAAGGAGAGATGGAATATTTGTTTTTCAACTGTATAACATTATTTGGTTCAACAGTTACGTTTCTGGGGAGTTTTAATATGATTTTATCAAACAAGCATGCAAACATGGCCTAAAATTCCTCCTCTCGTTAAACATCAGTGTTCTGTTCTTGGGATGTCGTCTTCAAGAATGTTTTGGATTTAGTCCTTACTGATAGAGAAATGCTGCAAATATCCAAAGTACTGTACAAGTTTCTAACATAAGGAAGTTGGGACTTAAAAATCTTGGTATGAATAGCTATGAATTTTGTAGAAGATACGGACTCTTCAATAGCTCTTGCATCATAGTGTTAAGAAAGTGGGGATTTTGTTGCATTTGATCAAGGGGATTTCTCAGTGCTTACTAGAATGAGAAAGTAAATTGTGCACTTTTCTCATGGAAATATTAATGAGTAAGAAAATGACACTGAAAAATTTCAAACTGCTATATTGCTTTATTTAACCCCAGAGGAATGCAGCAATGCATGGGCTACGTGTTGACATATTCTGCTGATGTCCTTTCCCTGGAGACTATGAGAAAGAAATTAGCTTCCCTGGAATTAAGAGCAAAACATTGAGCCTAAGGTGGAAAAGTAATGTAGGACTGTTGGGATAGGGAGTTGTTTATTTTAGTTGCTTATTATTGTTCCATGAATAGCAAGTTGGCTAGAATATACACCAATGAATCTAGCAAATAAAAGGGATAAAGAGTCCATTGATAGCAACAATGAAAGACTGTGTCAATACAGAGCAGTGGCCCTTGTGCTGCAAAATCTTTGGCACTGGGCACTGGATTCTGAATTCCCTTGTGGTCTTTTCTTGTGGCTTCTTTAGAAGGCATTATGGCATGTGGCCAGCATTAGCTCCATCTGCCCCTGCAGATAGCCTCTCCTCTGCCAGCTAGCCCCGTGCTTTGCCAAATTAAATTCTTCTGCAGAAATTTTAAAAAAATCTGATCAGGCATAAGAGGAGAGTTCTTTTTTTCCCTTCTTTTTCCTTTTTTTTTCCTATGACAATCAGAAAAGTTAATTTGATCCAGAAATTCATTCAGCTGAGACATGAAAAATAACAAGTGTGTGTGTACGTAAATAATTTAATCAAATAAACTTCTAAGAATATACGTGCCATGGACAATATTCCATGCAATGGTATGGGCTATGAACCACGCGTGGTATTGAAAGCCACTTGAAACTGAAGATGGCAGAAGGTGTATCAGCTGACTACACAGATTTTTGTGTTTATTTAAAAGACATGTCAATATGCATTTTAAATTGCTTTCTATCTATAGGTGATATGGGTGTGCCCTTGTGTTATGGTGGTGATGTTTTATCAAGCTGGGGTTGCCTGTTCTGGTAGCAAAACCCAGAATTCTTTTCACGTTGAGTTAAGGGAATTAATTGCAATGCTGAGATATGTGCCAACATCCCCACGCTCAGCGTTGCTGCTTTGGGCTAATTTGTAAGTCCTTTACAGGTCCCCTTGTTCGTGTTGACCGGCTCTCATATATACATCGTGAAACTGGAAGATTTTCTGTATGTGATAGTTACCTACGGCTGTTGATTTTAATTTATTTTTGATTTTAAAACAGTAGTGTGTGATCAAGAGTGGAAAGAAGCGAAAATTGTGAAGAAAATGCATTTTGGTGCTGTCTTCTGAATTAAGACCAAGAGCTGCGAAGCTGGGACTTTTAATGAGAAAGCCCTTAAGGCAGGAAGAAATTTGAAATATAGTTGTGATAAAGGCAGTCTTGTATGATCACTTCTTTTAACTGCTTAATCATTCATACTGCTAAAATATAATTGTACTGCCAGCTGCTGTGTTTACAGTCTATGATGTGGAAAAAGATGTCCCACTGTGACATGTTCTAGTTACAATCAAATTGACTGCAGCAAGCACAGAAGCTGTTGAAGTTCAGTGTGTCTCAGTGGGATGTTCTTGTTCCTCCAGCTTCTTTCTGGCTGTTGATATAACTTGCCTCTGTGAAGCTCATTCTCATATAAAATAACAAAACCAAGGCAGTTCCCGGTTCATCTTCACAGTAAAGAAGCGTGTCATGAAGTATTTAAGGAGATACATATCTCATGAGTATTTTTCTGGATAAAATAGTGTTTTGCGGATTTGTATTTGTAATACCAAAGGCCCTTTTTTCACTTGTATGAATTTTTAAATGTTTCCTTGCTTCTGTCATTTGGTGCAGTAAGAATGCTGCAAATTATGCTCATCACTGCTGTTTCACAGTAGTAATGTCTCCATTATAAATCTGCTTTTTCAAGCGTTTAGATAACTTAGCCAGAAAAATTGTTTGTAGGATGAGAGTTACTTATGAAATAAATCAAGAAAATAAATGTATTTGTAAAGCAATTAAAGTAACAACACCCCACAACAGTGACGTGCTTTCAGGTACGAGGAGTAGAAGTCATTGAGCTAGATAAGTAGTTCTCTGCATTTTAGCATGCTGTTTTGTCAAGTAGTCTGGCAGTATTGTTGGTTTCTGTTGTGTTTTATTCACATATTATGGCTCCCTAATGCTTGGGTTTTAATAAATGCGTGTGTCAGCGCATGACCAAATGAGATAGCTCATCAAGCGTGGCACCGCAATGCATCTGGTCATATCTATTAGAGGAATCAAACTGCCCAAAGGTTGGAAACACCGAAGGCGACTGTACGTGGTCTCCTTTCCAGTCTTCAACCACCCTGAAATTCATCTGACTGAGGAATTGCCTGTAATATCCTGCCAGCTCAGCCATCGTCCCTTTGCTTCTCCTGCCTTTGAAGCCATACGGTAATAACTAGCTCTATGTCAGATCACCAGATATGTTGCTGTTGCTATTTTAGCCAGAGCGTCTGTTGTTTGAAGTCCTGTTTACTGCATTCCAGATGGCGCTCAGGACTTCATTTAGGCATGTTTAATCTTCTCACTGGGTTTCAACTGCTGTTTTTCTTTATTAACCCAGTGAACGATACCAAGATTTTCCAGGATGATTGACATCAGTCAGGAAGAGTGTTGCTTATTGGAACTCCGTTTGCTAATGAAGTCATCTTTGCAAGTAAACACGTGTAAAGACTTTGACTTTGATGTATTTGCTGAGAACAGTTTCTTGCAGGCTGTCACTAGGGTAGGGATATGGGTCCTTTGCAAGTGCATAAAGTTTCTGCTTTTGGAGCTTGTTTGACTCCTGTTGAAAGCTTGGGCTTTCTTCTGTTTTTCTAGATGTCAGACTGGCAAATACGAACAACAGCCTTCCCACCCCAACCAAAAAAATTCTTTGTCCTTACCAACTTGTAGAAATCTTAGTTTCCTCATCTGTAGAACTTGAACATTGCTGGCAAGGGCTGTGCCGAAACTATTATACTTGTTCTTTCATCCTTCCGGTAACAGCATCCAATGTTTCATTACTTTATTGCAATGTATTGTTCTCTCCACCTCCTCAAGGCTCTATATAAGAATTTATTTTATGTTTAACAGATCTGGAACAAGAAAGATGAAGAACAATTCTAGTAATACAGAGGGACTGCATCATAGTTTTATCATCGTATATCCAGCATGTAAGACCCTATCTGAAGCCTAAAATAAGTTAATATATTACAGTTCAAATTAAATCCTCCTTTTTGGCAATTTGAAACTAAGTGAATCTAAATAAACCTGGCTTCTAGACTAGTGCAGAGGGGTTTTTTTCTGTATTTTCACTAGATAAACATGTGTTAGGCAGATTGATCAAAAATCTAAAACTTCAGGAAGAAGTACAAGAGAGTAATGCTTTTCTCGAATCCTCTGTGGCTTTTCTGAATGGATGATGACTTTTATTATTCTTTCATTAGCATTATGATACTGATGGTTGGTATTATATGTATGCATATTTAATACTGGTGTTACATTACTTTTTTGTGGTTAAGCTGCAATTACCCTTTTATTGTTTCCGGTCACATTGTAGTACACTTCTTTTAATACTTCCTCTGTCAGAGCGCCACAATAAAAAACCCCCTCTTGCTGGCCAGTTGGCTTGTTTCAACTCTTATTAAACCAGGAGGCAATTCTGTCTATCTCAGTTATCTCCTTCTACTGACTGTAAGGGGTATGTAGATGGCTACTTTTGACTACATGCCTCACTGCAAAGCTTAACTGAATCCTCCTTTGGAACTGGGGAAAAGAGGAAACAAAAGGTACAGGTAAGTACTGCCGGAAAATAAATGTTAACAGAGTTGCTGGTTAGAAAATCATCCCTCTGGCCACAGAGGGATAACAGAGTGGCTTTTTACTCTTTCTGTGCCACCTGAAGAGATGTGAGTACCTACAGAAGAGCAGGGGCAACAACATTTATGTTACCATTGAGGCTTTTGAGTGGCTGTCCTTCCCTGGATAACAGATGTGGCCTATCAGTCAATAAAGCTGATAAGGTTTTTAAAGCAACTTAGAAGATCCGTTGACTCACTACAAAGAGAATTTCTGTCCCGGGCTAAGTGAAATATCATAGTTTATGTGGACCCCACAAATAGGGACATGCCTATCAAGATGTATATATAAGAAGCTGAGTAAGAGCAACTCTTGCAATGCCACAAAGCTTGCAGATGATAAAAAGGTGATTGGTTTGGTGTGGTGATTTACCTTCCTGTGTCTAGAAAGAGCAGGATGTATTGAGGTCTCCCAGTGACATTAAGACTCTGGAATACACAGTGATAAATGACATCTTGTAAAGCTGGACAAGGTCTCTGCTCCATCTCTCTGCTCTTTTCATTTTTTTTTGTCCAGACAAGATTAAGATGGTAGAGATACCATTTGCCTCTTCTTGATTGAAGAGGCAGTTGCTCTTAAATCTGATTTAATTCCATTTTGAATCTTCATATATCTTAAAGGAGGCCTACTTATTGCACAGATGGTCCTTTCTGTGACCACATGAATTCTGTAATCAAGTGATGATGCTTCATTTTATTCCTTGCTACATTGAAGAGCTTTAACCTTAATATAATACCTTTTAATACTTTCAAGCTATTAGAATAGGTCTTATGGAGAGGCAGAAATCTCCAAGTGGGACCATTCTGGATGATTTTATCAAGCTGCCTAATGAGCTCCGTAATTCTTAACTATGTTCTTAATACCCAGTACTTCCGAGTTAGGTTAAATATGCCTCTGTCAGATTCAAGATATATGAGCATTCACACTGATTTGCTGACGCAGCGAAAGGCAGTTTAGCATCTGTGTATGACTAATTCAGGATATAAAATGGAGACTCCACCTTGGATATTTTTATCATTTGTTTTCCTTTCCCTTGACATTTTTTCCACTGAGCTTTGCACGTGGGGAAGAGTGATAGGGGAGAGTCCATGCTCCCTCATTTCCTTTCACGTTCACAGAGATGGTGGTCATTGTGAGCAGCTATTAGATGTCCAGAGGAAGTAAATCTGCATTCCTGTTAGTGATAGTTAATTTTTACATTTCAGTGTACTTGCAACATAGAATCTTTTTCATTCAATCACCTTAAAGCCATATTATTCCTTTTGGCATCAGTTGGTATGAAGGAATTTTATAGAAGGGTTTAGGACTCAGTGTAGTAACTTGGTGGAAGAGCCAACAATAAAACTGTGTTTCTCCCCTTTAAACTCAAAGCATCCTGCTGCAAACAAATCAAGGTTTAGGTCTTTCTAAGAGCTGTAGAACAATCAGTTACTTAGATATCAAAGATGCTGTATTTCCATAAAATGGAATGCTTTAGCTTATAATGATCTATTTTATTTTCATCTACACAAACAGTAGAAACACTTTGTGTTTAGCATCTGATTTGTTAATACATTTAATAATGTAATCTTCATGTACAACATAGTAGGAAATGTTCAGTAAGGATACAGTAATTCTGGGGAGCATTCTTTCCTGTTTTCCATGCTTTCATCAAAAAGATACAGAATGTGTTTACCCAGTTCTTTACACTGTAGTTATTTATCAGATAACCATATGGAGTTCATTACTAATACAAGAAAAAAATCTGTTCATGTCTCTATTGTCTAAAGACCGCTGGGTCTTTTGTTGGACTGATGTACTCTCTAGTTGCATGTGAAAATACAAAACCAGCAGGCACTTAGTACATACAGGGGAAGGACAATGTCCTAGTAGGGATTCTGTTGCTTGGGAGTAGTTACCTTTAATTAAAAAAAAAAAAAAAAATTCCATCATCTTGCTGTGTGGATCCTTACTTGGAGATGTTTAAAAGATTTTCAACCATAATTTCATAGGATAGGGGAATGGTTCTTACTGGAGATTGTTGAAATTTAAATGACAGTTTTTTCGTGTCTGTGTGTGTGGCTTGATTTAGGACATTAGGACAATTTGTGTGTTTATGTGCTAGGTTTTATTCCTGACAGGAAAAAGGTTAGCCTTCAGATTTTTTGTCCAGCATTGAATAAACGAATATTTATGGCTTTACAATAACAGAGGGTTAAAGAAATCAGAACATCACAAAATGAGGTTGGAAGGGACCTCTGGCGGACCACCTAGAGCCAGTTGCCCAGGACCACATCCAGATGGCTTTTGAACATCCCCAAGGGTAGAGACAGATACATGATGCTTTTGAAACAGAATTTATGACTTGGCTTTTGTTCACAACTTATCCTTACCATGACTTTTGATTAGATTTAGCAGTTATCAGAATCTTAATTGACAATTTTCCTAGCTTCAAAATAGATACATACCATAGATACGTCCTCTAGGACATAGAGAATTGTTGCTGGTTTTCTGGGCTCAGCTGGACTGGTAGCATTTTTAAGTCTTGATCGAGTTCACCTGTTACCGCATTCATCTCTGCGTTTGCCATTGGTATAGAAAAGAACAGATTGATGTGGTTACATTGATACTATGTATTTACGTTTTGTGTTTGTTTGGTTTTTTTGTTTTGTTATTTTTTTTTTGAGTGTGTACAATTCTAATGAAACAATGCTATGAAGTTTGGATTGCTTTGTTCTTTCTTTGGTCCAAAGGTCCACTCTGTGTAGTTCAGTGAAACTAGTGTTTATGATCTATGGACAACCCAGCTGATTGGCAAGAACTTGTGATGTACTTTTTTTTCCCTCCCAATTTCTTTTTATAAAGCTTTTACATAACACTGTATAATATTTTAATGTATTAGAATAGTTAAAATGGGATTCTTTTGATAATGTTTATGAAAGAAACTGTCACAAGCTTTATTTTAATCTGCAAACTAGTTTTTAAAATTGCAGTATTTTAAACAACAGTGGTCTACTTACATATGCGAATTACCACTAGATATTCATTTCTTATAGTAATTTCTTATTTTTCAAGAGGTATAACAGTTCTTCAGTTATTAACATAATACCTATATTAGTGTTTGAAATGTAGCATCCGCGTATTTCCTAGGTTTCTGGGGTATCTCACGTACTTTGATTTTGAAAGGGTGATTTTTGAATGAAGTTACTCTCCAAAAAAGATACTAGAAAGAAAAATTTGTAGACAGACAAAATGTTTCATGCAGAAATGCCTGAAACCTTGCTCCAGTGAAGTTGTTGTGGAGTAATTCTGATTTTCTTTTTTTTATTTCTTTTCTTGAATTTTAGATTTATCTATGGCAGTGCAAAAATTTTCACAGTCTTTGCAAGATTTCCAGTTTGAGTGTATTGGAGATGCTGAAACTGATGATGAAATTAATATTGGTAAGTACGTTATGTGCTCTGCTTGCAGTAACGTTTTACATTGTTTCTTATATATTTCATATGATACCACAAATATAGTGGGAAATTCACAGTTGGGGTTTTTTTAATGGATCATGTAACAAAAATAGAAAAATTTCAGTAAGTAGAAAACATGCAAGTCTTTAAAAATACATGCCAAAAAACGATGTCTTCATGATATAGCTTGGTTTATTGTAGAGGAGGAATTCAGCATTACTTTGTCAACTGAGTCAACTGCGAATCTTCAAAATTCTGCTGCTATTTTTAATCTGCAGACAGTTTTCTTTGGGATATGAAAAGGTATACAAGTTTCCTATGAAATAACATGTCTGCAAAAAACACTTAAGTGCCCAGTAAGACACAGGAAGTATTTAAGGGTCTAAAACCAGGAATATGTTCTTTACAACTTCTGCATTCCTAAGTATATAGTTGTCTGAACTTTTGCCAGTTAAATTTACTAGCTGCGTAATGTTCTGCCTCTGCACACACCCAGAACTTGGTCATTCACAGAATGGAACAGCTCAGATTGTCTTGAACGTAAACCTCTTTAATATCATCAAAATACTCTTCCCGCAGCAGATTAATCCTGAAAGTGTTTCCAGGATTCAGAAATTCATCCCTTCTTTACTGCAAGGCATTGCTGCGGTTCCAGTGATGCTTTTGGGCAGTAGCACAGCATCTGGAGTGCTCTAGCTCCTATTGGTGAGAAATCTGGGATTATAATCCACCTTCAGAATGGCTAAATTCAGTGTCATGAGTGTTACACACCACATGGTCTCCCCAATTCCTCTTCTAAAACATCTGAGAGGAAGGAAGATGGTTGGTAAAGAGTAGTTGCTTCTAAAAATAAGTGGTTTGGCAGTACAAAAGGGAACGTAGGACTTGTTAGTATTTTTTAAAAAAAGATCTGTGGAATGCAGAGAGGAAACTCAGATTTAGGCTTGTCCAAGCGTATCTCTTATTAAAACCTATTTTCAAATCTCCTCTCCCTTCAGTAATTCCGTTTTCCTGACTGAGTTACTAGTTACTGGACAAAAGATCTGACCTGCTTGCTTTCACTGGGAAGGTTTGCTTCATCCTCACCCTACAGCATTGTGATAGTTGGGAGGCTGTCATCAAAGATGGATGGTATTTGGTCACTGTCTTCCACTAACTTTTGGCAGAGGGGTGGGAAGGGAGGTTTAATTTCACTGACATATAAAAGTGGGAGAGTGAAACCACTGAGCCACTTCTGCTCGGTTAAAAGTCTACATGCATTCTTGAGGTGTATCAAGCTTGGAAAGAGACAAAAAAATTAATCTTGTGTATGCGCTCTTTGGCATTCTACATGTTATTTCTTAGCTGCTGAAGTTAACTTGTACATATTTTATGAATTTAAACTAAACCTACAGTATCTCAGTTATATGTCTTTAGGTAGGTCAATAACTTTTTTAAAGACATAAGGTTTAGCATTTAAAATGAAGTGAGTGAGGACAAAGAACTTTCATTTTACTTGTAACCTAAACGTAGGAAAGAAAAGACATTTTATTGTTTGGACATTAAACAGGCGTTTAAAACTACTGAGGAAAAAAACAGAGTTCATGAAGCTTGACAGCTGATTTATTTCACTTGGAGCTTCAAAGAAGGGATTTCTAGCTTCTAAAGCACCCATTGCCTGATGGATTGTCATGTACATCAAAGGAGCTTATGAGAGTAAAAGGTAAACTGACAGGAATCAAATTCAAGTCTTACAGCGCTTGAATGATACTGTATGCTTTTATAGGGTAAGGCTCAATTTTTGATCTCCCTAGAGCAGCGACCTAGAATTTATCCATATCTTTAACATGCCCCAACAAGCTAGATGTTTGCTTATCATCAAAGACAGTTTTGTATAGATGAATCCTGCTCTCTGTGTCTCCTTCTGCCTTCACCTCTTTTTTTTTAAGACTATCTATGACTGTGCAGGCCACTGTGAAGTTCTGCTTCAGTCTGCAGCGATACTCTGTCTTCATGAGTTTTGTACAAAATCACCATATACACAGGGGCTTAACACAGGGACTGCATTCTGAAGATTTTAAAATGCATTTCTATTTCAAGCTTAAAGTTGGAAATCCACTCTAATCCACCTTAGCACTGGAAATTCACCTTCTAAATAAGGCATCTTCTGTCAGGATTTGATATTTCTGTTTAAAAAAAAAAAGAAGAAAAAACCCAAGTAAAGTAAGTTACAACTTTTTTCTAAATTGAAATATAAGTGGGGTTTTTTTTGTTTTGTTTTTAACCAGTGGTAAGTATTTGCAATTGAGTTGATAGCTCCATGAAGTGGGGCTTTTTTGTGGCGATACTGGAGCTGAAGGTCTGTGGGCACTAGCTAAGCGCAACGTATTTTTTTTTTCCTTTTTTTGCTGACCTGAGCTCAAATTTCGTTTGAATTTCCTGTAACCTGTGCCTCTTAGAGCCTCCCTTTGTACAACTCATCGATTCCGACAAGCCCATTACACAAAATACATGAGAAGTAGTTTTAATTAAGATCCATGACACACTCAGTATAAACAGAATTATGATAGTTTTCTTCATATTTGTTTTAATCCATTATTTAATCCAGTGATTTACTTCATTTTTTTGTTTTCTTGTAATCCCTATCTTTGATTTCAAATTTTTATGATTTCTAACTTTTTAATTACATTTGATTGATTCTTCCATAGAAGTGTTGTTCTTTGACAAAAAATCTATGTGTCTCTTTGTGGCCGTATAATGCATTTTAGATAATGTTTCCATGTTGTTACAAGTTACCCAGATTTATCTACATAGCCACTTTCAGATATAACATGCCCAGTTTACGAGTCAGACATTTGTGCATGGGCTGTAAGCTGTTCCCTTGACTTTCTTGAATAAATGGCTTGTTCCTCAAATCATCTGCAAAATTTTTTTTTAAACTGTGGACATCAAAGGATTCCTGCTACAAAAAGCTTTTTCAGATATTTGCCAGCAAATTGGGTTTGGGAAACATGGCTCCCCAGCGTTACTAGCTTTTATCATTAAAAAATAAATGACTAGCAATAGTTGCCAGTGTTGTCTCTCCCTCTGTTTTGAAACGCACGTGGCAGCATGTGACTTGCAGCGCCACAAGGGCCATCGTATTTGATAGGGCCATACTAATTGTTAGTCGAACATGGATATTAGCTCCAGTTGCATGTGATTCAGACAAGCTGTAATTTTTTTATGCAATTAAAAAGTTCTACAGAAAGGGGCATCTTTAAAGCAAAAGGCCTCGAGGCCCCACCTCAAGTGCTGCGTTCAGTTTTGGGCTCCTCACTACAAAAAAGACCCTGAGGTGCTGGAGCGGGTCCAGAGAAGGGCTACGAAGCTGGTGAGGGGTCTGGAGGACAAGTCTCATAAGGAGCGGCTGAGGGAGCTGGGGTTGTTCAGCCTGGAGAAGAGGAGGCTGAGGGGAGACCTCATCGCTCTCTACAACTACCTGAAAGGAAGGTGTAGTGAGGTGGGGGTCGGTCTCTTAGGCAATAGGATAAGAATAAACGGCCTCAAGTGCACCAGGGGAGATTTAAACAGGATATTAAGAAAAATTTCTTCACTGAAAGCGTTGTCAAACATTGGAACAGGCTGCCCAGGGAAGTGGTTGAGGCACCATCCCTGGAGGTATTTAAAAGACGTGCAGACGTCATGCTTAGGGACATGATTTAGTGATGTTTTTTGGCAGGAGTTAGGTTGATGGTTGGACTAGATGATCTGAAAGGTCACAGAATCACAGAATGGTAGGGGTTGGAAGGGACCTCTGGAGATCATCTAGTCCAACCCCCCTGCCAGAGCAGGGCCACCTTAGAGCAGGTTGCACAGGAACGCGTCCAGGCGGGTTTTGAATGTCTCCAGAGACGGAGACTCCACCACCTCCCTGGGCAGCCTGTCCCTTCCAACCTAGGAAATTCTATGATTCTAAAATTAAGACAATGAATGACAGTGAATTATTAATACTAAAAAGGTATAGTAACAAAGGTTTGATGTAATTTACCCTTACTCTAAGGAGACCCTCTCCCTTGTTGCTTCCCCCATCTTATCTGACATCTGTGCTTTCCTCATTCTGAAATAGCCAAGCCTTGACAACACTTTGCTATTCACTCTTTTAGATATATCCCCCTTTGCACTCTCAGTCCCCTTTACAATTAATATTTTGCATAAAGATTAAATAGTCTAAATTAACAGTGAATGAGCGTAAAAGGAGGTCAGTCATTTGTCACGCCCAGTGAGAGTTTTGTGCAAAATAGATACATGATTTTTATGTATTTCAAACCTTATAGGTAACATAGAATGTTACATGGATGGGATTGGTGCAAAAACTATGTTTTTACTGGACAAGTGTGGGGTTTTTTGTCGGTATATGCTGTGCAGGCATAAATTTTGCAGTAAGATGGTTTTCCCAGCTTTTCCTTTCCTAGTATTATCCAGTTTGTGTCACCTGATTGCTTACCCAGTAACCTCCCTGGTTTTATCCTCTTTTCTTCTGTTTTTTTTACCTGGATTGTGTCTGAGACAGATGAAAATAATAAATATTGTTATTTAACTCAGTGGAATTCTGTGTTGTTTCTTTAACAAGTTCTTGTCGATTTTGTGTTATGGCTAATTGTAAGTCAGTGAGATTTAGTGTCAGCAGTGTAAGATCATGCCCTTCAGAATTAAAAGAAACCAAGACAAATAAATACATTCTGATATTCTGGCATTCTGCTTTAGTATCTAGTTTTTATTAGTGTGTGCTATTTAGGAAAAAGCACTGAAAGGCAAGTGTATTTCTGTCGCTGCTGGTTTTGAATTTTTTATTCCCTGAAGAGAATTATATTATGGCAGATGTTTCAGGTAGCATCAGATGTTTGATTTAGGATTATGATGATCTATAAAATTATTAATTGAGGCACAAGGAATAGGTCAGAAGTTCTCAAATGTGGTATCTTTTCCTTGTGGGAACTGAATTCTTCTCTTGTTGCCAGAAGTTGGGGCTCATGTGATCTTTGCTGACTCACACCTCAAGTCATTATTTGAAATTGCTAGTAACTATCTACAGAACTGTTAACTCTTACCAGGCAATTCTGTTATATACAACAGTTAGTTGCAAGTTGAACTTTGAAAAATCAACTAAAATGTACTGTGGAGAAAGAACTTGAAAAAAAAAAAAGAAAAAACCCAACCTTTTAACAGTAGGTGTTTGTTAGAGTCCACTGTTACGTTCTTAAGGCTCTCTTGTTTGAGTTGATTAGCCATGCCAGAAGCTCAGTTGCCTTTTTGGCTTGTGCTGGGCGTCTTCATGCACAATGCTTTTGAGTCAGCAGCTGCTTTGCCCTCTTGGAGAGCCTGTCAGAGGACAAGCATCCTGTCATTCAAAGCAGCAAATAGATCTGTCTTGGGAGATTTGTGTGATAAGAGAAAAGATCAGAAAGTTTCCTTCCCCCCATCTCTTAGAACAATGTAAAAGCTTAATTGGCATGAAGAGGTGCCAAATTCCATTTTTTTAATGGTACAAACTGTGCATACAGTGCTGTGTTAAAATGGAGGGGAAAAAAAAAAAAGAAAAAAGGTAATTTATAGGAGCTCTATGCCTGCCTAAAGTCTGTGGAGGCAAATCTTGACAAATCAGTCTGTGGACATTGCAGTCTCCAAGCTAGGACACTGTCTTTTGGAGCCACTTGGAGGCTAATCAGGAATCTCAGAAGGTAGCTGCTAGGCTAGTCATGATTTCAAGCCACTGTACCTCTGTTGTTTGTGGTGTGCAATGGCTTCTTGAATTTGCCTGGCTGTTTCAGAATTAATTATTAAATGCCATTGAGCCACCTATGGTCTGAATCACTTGGATATCTTACAGGTCATCTCTTTAATCACTTGAGGTTAGCTTTGATGTTCAAGAAAGTTGTTTTTAGGATTAATGTTCTACCTACTTTGCATTGAATTCCTGTTCATAACCAGGTTTCTGAATGGAATTACCAAATACCAAGTAAGTCTAAAATTAATTCCAGTTGCTCAGGTCTACTATTACCTTATCCAGGCCAAGGAACGAAGAGGATCTTGCCACCACCTTGAGGGTAGAGTTCCAGGGGTGGATATTTTCAGCATAGGCATCATCCTAATAACTTTCTTACTGCTTGAGTTTGTTGACTTTGTGGAACATATTAGAGACAAGTGTGTTTACAAAAGGTGGTTTTTTTTAGATGGGTGGAGAAGAGTTGAGTCTTGAATTAGCATAGAAAGCTATTTGTGACCGAGAGTGAATTTGCATAGAAAGATAGTATGCTGTTTTTCCACAGTGATTACCTGCCTAGATTTGCCAGCTCTTTTTCCTCCAGTTGGAGGAATGAATTTTAAGATTAACTTTTTAGGGGACTTTCAAAGGAACTTTGCATAATCTACTTGTAAGATCTGAATTACAGGACAGAGTTCTTTGCTACTACAATTGGACTATTTTTATCTACAAAAGTTAAACAGTAACAAATTATGGGACGAATTCAGCACAATCAGGGTGTGAAATGCTGAAGTATTTGTTTAAAATCTATTAAATCTGTTCCTATCATTATCTTTTTTTTTTTATTCCTGTTGCTTATGTAAACAAATGCCACCTGTTTCCGGAACGCTATTGTTTCCTGATTCCAATAAATGAGTGATTTTATGCTAGTGCTAGGATCCCATAGAGGCTTCAAAACAGCATCTGCAGGAGAAAGAGAAGGTTGGCATTCCGTTGGTCTGGTCCAGAGTTCTTGTCCTTGCCATGGAAGGTCAAATGAGGCTGACAAAGCAGGAAATAAAATAATGTTGCAGTAGGCTTTTATCTGTGCAGGAGGAAAAAGTAAAATAAGATCAACAACTTCTTCTACAAGATACATATCAGAAGGTTGTTAGGAGAATTTGCATGCTCCATTCCCTGTTACCTTAAGATGCACATTCAAATGAAAAAAAATAGATTGGGGTGGGAGATGCAGTTACTGACCTTCCTGTTTGTCCTACCCTCCTTCTGTGGCAAGAGTAGCTGGATGTGAAGTAGGGGATCTCCTGAGCAACTGCGGTTTACACCTTGGTGTGCTAAAGGAGTCTAAAATACGTGCTAGTTCTTTCTAATATCTTGGACTGCAAACCGTGGTGTCTCAGACAGCCACTTGCCTTGGAGCTCATGCTGTTTACAGAAAGGAGTTGAGGCAGGTGATGGACAGCAGTAGCTTTGGTTGTCCTGGTGCATTCTGCTAAGGAGATTTAATGAGTCAACTTTTGATCCGAACAGCTGAGTAGACAAGGAGACAAGTCTATGCTACTCAGGGATCAAGATGAAGTCTCTGTTGTGTCCATCGTTAAGTTTGGTCTTCTGGACTCTTGTAGATGCACTCTACTTTATTGTCCTCATTCCATGCCTTCAACATACCTCTTCTCCCTTCCTTCATCGCTTAGCTTTGTTATTTCTAGAGTTGGGCATCCCAGTGGAAGTAGGGAAACCTGTGGGGACATAGTCTGAGGACTAGAGAATTGCCTTAGAGAATTAGTTTGAAAATAACCAGTATGTACTGTTGCTGCATACAATACACTTGTAGTAAGCAGGCATAACACTTCAGAGTTGTCAAGTTAGTATATCTCTTGAGCAATAGGCACTAGTTTTCATATAAAGTTAGTGGTTTGATCAACTTAACTTTGAGATACTCATCTTCAGGTTTGAGCAAATAAGATGAAGGATTTGTACTTTCTGAAATCAAAATCCTTAGTAGAGTTAAGAGTTTTAGGCACAGGAAGTCCTTGATCCCTTTTGTAGGCCTAAATTCAACAAAGCAATTATGGCAAACCTAATATTTGTTGAAGTATTTGGTGATGTTTTTCCTAATTAAAGTGTTTCACCATTGGAGTAATAAATGTGCTAAACTTCACAAATCAGAAAAAAAGTATTAATGATTCTCAGCTGCATTCTGAATATATTGCTTTTCCTTTTACTTCCCCTCTTTCAGCACCCACAAAGAGCCACACACAAATAAAGTTTGTACAGCTGGAAAGGTTGAAATACCATTTTTTCTCCCTTCATTTAAAGTATGGATGTGCCTCTGAAGAATCGGGATCTGGCATGTAGTCATAATTATTTCTAACTCCTTTGTTTATGGAATGCTAGGACTGAATATTACTTTTGCAGCTTAAGATGTTGAATCACAGAATCACAGAATGGNGAGAGTAGAACACTAACGCAGGGTAGATGTATTGCAGCTGTTTTTTTAATGAAGTGTGATGGTGGTATTTGAGTAATTGTTTGGTGTGGGGTTGTTTTTGGTTTTGTTTTTACTAACATGCTGTGGGTTAGACAGCCAGTATAAACTTTAAAAGTCTTTAAGGACTCTAGGATATGTTTTACCCTTGTTTTATCTATCAATAATTTTCTTCATGTATTTGCTTTGTGGGGTTCTGCATGAGTAGGACATGGCAATTTACTGATACTAAGTCAAGTAATTAGATTTATTTAAATTGGGTAGCGCTGCATGTCTTAAGGTTATCTCTTCAGGTATTGTGTTTGACAAGTGCTGACAGTGGATGTGGAAATTCTAGATAACCTGACTTTCCTGCAAGTCTTCTTAGTTTGTATATAAACACGTATAGCTTTCTTTTGTGGACTTTGTTGAAAAGGAGCAAAGTGGAAAGTGTAAATGTCTTGGTTCTAATAATTGTTTGAACTTTTTTGAACAAGGCTAATATTTGGGTTTTTTAAACATTTGTGACACAACAGCTACTTATTTTAGCAAAGAATGCTTGAGTATGACACTGTTTGTGACTGGAGTTAGATAGTTATGCTGCCAAAGGTTTGTTTCAATAAAATTCTCTAATGGGGAAAGGATTTTTACTTCTAATAGCAGTCCTACATTTTATGCTTTACATATGTTTAGAAAAAAAAAACCCTTCATAAAATACCTTGCTATATTTGCTCATTAAGTTTTGCAGGATGAAAATACTTTAGAGTTAAAATTCCAGTTGCCTAATACGGTATGTACATGTTATACTGTACTGGCAAACACATCTTGCAAAGCTTTGGGCTTTGATTAAGCTTCGATCTTGGTGTGTTGCCTTATATGGGTCACGGATCAGTCTGCGCTTTGAGGCGCACGTGTATTGTGCTCAGGCAGGCGGCTCCACTGTTACCATGGAACTTGCTGGCCTCTTCTGCTGGTTTGTCTTGCCTTTACAGTGTGACAAAACCCAGAAGACTGTTCAGGGGAAATGCTTGTGCCTGGTATATGGCCAGCAATGGAAGGGCTTTTCAACATCTGTTCCCTAAAAAACGTGTAGGGATTGGATGCCATAAACCAGGGGTGGTCAAGTGGGGAGACCGTTACTGAATCTGTGATAGTTTCACTTCTGGTTTTGTCTTGATGGGGAATTTGGACCACTTGTTATCCTAGCCAACAAAGCAAAGCAAAGAGCCAACATGCTCCAAATTATGATATAGAGGCTAAAATATCACTGCATTTACTGTGAGTTTACAGCATTTAAACTCAAATGAAATAGAGAAAAGCCTTGGGCTTTGTTTATTTAACTTCAGTTACACGGATTTCAGTAGCTGTGCTCTGATAGAGTTCTCTGCTTACCGGTATACAGCAGGAGATGTGATCACATTTAGAGAACAATATGTAGTCCTTGAAGTATAAATTTGGGCATAAAAGTCTTAATTTTGTATTTTTTTCTTCCTCATTGGTGTGATTTCTTTGCAGAAGTGTTAAACTAGGCATTTTTCATCTCTGTGTCTCTTTGTCTCTTATCATGTTTTTCCTTCCTGATGGGTTTGTTTGGAAAGTTTGGATTTATTTCTGTGAGGTAGCACATGTATTTTGAAGAATTGAAAAAATTTGGCAAAATTCATTTCCTCACAGTTCAAGGTCAGAATTGTCAAAGGAAACAAAATTACCTCCGTAGGTTGTGTTTGGTGGGAGGATCTAACTCTTACAGCAGTAGTTACTATTCATTTTCCTTATAGGCATGTCTGTGTTGTCAGGATAAACCATCCTTGAAACTGGATGATTTTTTGAATTATTTTTATTTATTTTTTTGTTAATCAGAACTGCAAGTTCAAAGTCTGGGTTAGGTAGAAATTGCTTCAAAATCTGAAAGATTACGGTACTAATTCATAAAAAACCATTGGATTAAGCCCTTGCAGAGTTTACTTACCAGATAAATGAACATTCTTACTATCGGCTCAATAATTTATCAAGTCCGAAACTGCTTCACTTTGCCTGCTCTAAGTATGTCTTGACTGTGACACAGGAGCAGTACAGACCAGACAGAGTTGCCTCTACCTTGGTATACCTTCCTGTGTTGGAATTCTTTAAGGAAATTTGTGGGGTTTTGGGCTGTGAATTTAAACCACTGTCTGCTGGCAGAATTTTCTGTCAATTTGAGAGTGTCTGTTGGGGTATTTCCATGTAATTTTAAAACTTGTGCACTTGAATCTTTGCTTCAACCTGTGTCTTTTACTATCAGAAGTATGTTTCGTTATATTATAGGAAAGTACAAATAGCCATTTTTCCTGTTCTTATGGAGGTTGTGGTAAATGTAAATGCAGGCTAAAGGAACGCATGAGGTCCTTATTACACATCCATAAAATCTGATATCCAGGTTAGAGAAGTAAGAGAAACCAAATAGAAGATAAGGCAGCTCATCCAATATTTATTTTCCAAATTTAAACAAGACTGAATCCCAGTAAGCATTGATTATGAAATATTTATAAATTGCACAAATGATTCTTTATTTCAGTTTGCAGACTAAGGTGCTGATCCTGCAGCTTGTTCCCTTTGGGCTAAACTGCAATTCCATGTAAGGCTGTAGGTAATTATACACTTTTAATGTATGATGGGCTTTATTCAGTAGAAAAAAAAGGAAGAAAAAGAATTGCTAACAGATCAGTCCAGACTGTGACAGTGGTAAAGGAAATCAGTGTTGTATAAGATAAGGCTATATTTAAATTCATAGCCAACGTATTGAATGATAAAGAGAAGGGGAAGCTTTGGGAGCCTTATTTCAAGACAGTTGTCCTTTGGATTTACATTTTGGCATGTTGAAAACTTGCCACAGTGGTGACATTTTCACAGAATCATAGAATGTGTTGGGTTGGAAGGGACCTCTAAAGGTCACCTAGTCCAACCCCCCTGCAGTGAGCAGGGACATCTTCAACTAGATCAGGCTGCTCAGAGCCTCATCAAGCCTGGCCTTGAATGTCTTCAGGGATGGGGTCTCCACCACCTCTCTGGCCAAACTGTGCCAGTGTCTCACCACCCTCACTGGAAAGAACTTCTTCCTAATGTCTAATCTAACCCTACCCTGCTCTAGTTTAAAACCATTGCCCCTCGTCCTATCCCTACATGCCCTTGCAAACAGCCCCTCCCCAGCTTTCTTGTAGGTCCCCTTCAGGCACTGGAAGGCTGCTGTAAGGTCTCCCTGGAGCCTCCTCTTCTCCAGGCTGAACAACCCCAGCTCTCTCAGCCTGTCTTCATAGGAGAGGTGCTCCAGCCCTTTGGTCATCTTTGTGGCCTTCCTCTGGACCTGCTCCAACAGGTCCATGTCCTTCTTGTGCTGAGGGCTCCAGAGCTGGACACAGTACTCCAGGTGAGACATCCAGTTTAGTTACCCTCAGATATACACTATGGATCCTATGTGGCTTTTATGACATCCACCATTCTTGTTATGTAGAAAGTACTGAGAAAGCAGATTACTGTCTCTTTAGTCCAGATACTTGTGGTGTCCTATCAGTGTTAATCTGAAATTTGTGATTTTTCTGTCTGATCAGGAAATCATCTGTTGCTCCTCTTGTCCTACTTCCCCCCCCACCCTTCCCTTTTTCAGTATGGCTTAAAGTCACAGAAGGCAGTATGGAAATTTTATTTGATGTTGCAGCTTTTTGAAAAACTGCTTGAAATAGCATTTATGGCTGCAACTAATGCTTATCATTAAAAGCTCTGGAAATACACCTGTGAATTAGCAACAATTTAATAATATTTACTTTAATATTAGAATTGGAAAAGAAAGTCTCTTTTCCCAGCCCTCCCAGCACTCGTGGATCTTACATCTATTCTGCTTTGTCAATGAAGTCTAGTAAACAAGTGTTAATCCTTAGGAAATTTCCTTATGGGTCCATCTTGAATTCTGATTCGGTAATGTATTACTGGGAAAAACTCCCTTGGAGGCATTAGTTGAAGTTCATGCTCAAGCACGAATTCAGAGCCTGCTATAGCATGTCTGTGCTAGACGTGATGACTTCTGGAGAGAGGATGCACTTGACTGACCTTTCTGCCAAAGTGTGACGGGAGCAAGGTACAGCACAGGCCTGGCATCTCCCCAGTCAGATCAGGAAAACAGAAGGAAATCTCTGACAGGCTTGCGCGTTTTTGCCTCTTATACAGCAGTTGTCCTAAGAATAAATGACATTGCTGTATGTATATTTTTTTTCATGCAGACATTCGTGTATCTGAAGATAGTGGTTATATCTGCTTATAATACCAAAAAATGTTGTTTAGTGTACTTTAAAGTATTTAAAAACTCCCTATGCATTGTTTAAGACTGTAAGTTAAACCAACAATCCATTTCACAGAAAGAATGTTTATTTTTATTCTGTCTTCCACAGAAACTTTCCATTTTATCTCACTTGAACATTACCTTCCAAACTTGTCTTTAGGTCTTTGAATTCAGTATTATTGATAATTCAACAATGTCCATAGCATGTTGTTTTAAGGCAATACGTTCTCTACACAAGTATGTAACAAAAACTTCATGAAGTTTATTGTTTGAGGTTTTTTTCTATGAACCATGGGGTGGATTTTAATGCAGTAAAACAGAATTTTAGATTATAAATTAGGTGTATTTTAAATAATGCATTTTATAAATTCAGATAAATAATTTTTGATTCTTTTACTTTTCTTCCTCATTCACTTAATCCTTTACTAAGCTTCAGTTCTCTTTTGATTATGCAAGAGTAAGTGTTTGTGGAGCTGTATCATAGGTTTGAAATGATAGGGATAAAAACCCAAACGAAACATATGCATCTTCTGGAACACCATACTGTTAGTCGGTACCGTTAGTTTGCTTCCTTATGAAGTGAAGTATTAAAGGACTCTTCATTTAAAAATAAAGAGGGCTGGTAGTTTTAGGTTTGAGTTTTTGGGTTGGTTTGTTGGGGTTTTTTTGTTCCTGGTTTTGGTTGTGGGGTTTTTTGGTTTTTTTTTCTAAATAAAGTCATGGGAGCTATTTCTCCTGAACAAGAGAAATCTTGCAGCAAATTATTGCTGGGTTGGGAACACGCCAGAGAAAACAGCTGGCAACCTGTTTTCATTGTGATGAATGAGGCCACAAGTATACAGCTGGGTACATGTACAGTTGTTTTTACTTGTTGGGCGTTGCTTTTCGCAGGCATCATTTCCATCATGATGCCAAGTATATCTTACAAGTCCTTCGAATAGCCCTTAAATAAAGAGCAGACTGTAAAACTATTTGGATTTTGTAAGCTAGTATTGCCTAATGACTTAGAATAAAGTTTTAAGGCAGCACTTTATTCTATTTAAAATGACCCACCAATAACAATAATGCTTTTTGAAAGCAATTACAAATACCTTTGTATTTAATATAAGTTAGGTTACATGTTGTACTTTATATTATTGGTATGTTTTTAGAATTTACTTCTTATCAGCACATTCCCATGAGATTTCCTCTTGTAAAAAACTTGACCCTTCTTTCCCCCACCCTTTTTAGTGTTTACAAAGTTCACTTTAACTCCACTGTGTCTGTTCTGATTAAAAAGAGGGGCAGAGGGGAAATAGAAGTATTACGGCGTTAGTAAGAAAAGGTTGTGAGGCCTGCGTGTAATTCCTGGGCTTCGTGACAGACAGCAGTGGGCCACATCTGACACAAATGGTTCGGATTTTTAAATCTGGTTTTTAACTACGCAAAAGCACCCCAGAATATTGTTGCTGAAATATTTGTTTGTTTCCTGTTGAGAGCTGGGAATCCAGAATGAGATGGGCGTTACCCTGTGCCTCCGGTTTGTGCTGAAACCCTGAGATGGGGCTGGGTTGTGGAGGGGAGCCATGCCCGGACCAGCCCAGCCCTCCTGCGGAGCCCTGACACCCCACGGGGAGCCCTGGACACCCCACGGGAGCTCTGACCCTCTGACACCCCACGGGGAGCCCTGGACACCCCACGGGGAGCCCTGACACCCCACAGGGAGCCCTGATACCCCACAGGAGCTCTGACCCTCTGACACCCCATGGGTGCCCTGACACCCCCCTGGAGCTCTGACACGCCATAGGGAGCTCTGACACCCCACGGGTGCCCTGTTACCCCAACAGTGAGCTCCGCACTGTGTATCCCTCCATCTCCCCTGCCTGGTCCCCAAAGTGAGGAGGAGCTGTCACCTTTCTGGAACCAGAGGGGAGCTGTGGGACTAGAGGAAGGGAAGAAGGGAATAGTATACTGTGGGGAAAGAGGAGCAGGGGCTGTCTTGCCTTCCCTTTACCACCTCCCGCTGCAGCTTCCAGCACAGATGAAGTTCTCTAGGGACAGGCCCTGGCTTCTGATGAGGTCAGGGTGAGTGGGATGTATGGGAAGAAGGGTGTAATAACATGAACAAGTAGTACTGCAATACCCATTGGTATTGTAGGAGAGCTGTCAATGGTAAAGCCTTTTTTGACGTTATGCGGTGCCATGGCAAGGGCAGAAGAACTAGTGGGGTCACCAGAGACAACGATGTTGCTGACCTCTGTTTTGTGTACTGGGTGTGCATCCTTTATTACGGTCTGAATCACACAGTGCGCTTGTTCTCCCCGTGCATCTCCTGAGCTGGGAAAGGATGCTCCATGGCTTCGTGGGCATTGACCAGTGCATAAAAGATGGATCTGGATGTTGGGAAGCAAACAGTGGAGGTGGGTCAGTACTGATACGAAGGTGTCTCTGCAACGAAGGTGTCTCTGGGGTCAGGAGAATGGTTTGTCTACATGCTGCTGAAGAGTGTAGGTTCTGTGCTCTTCTCAGTCTTGAGCTGAGGCACTGTATAGGGGGATGTATCAATACCTTTATATTAGTGTTAAACATTGAGGAAAACCTTGATTTGCACACTTACAGAACATATTTTTAGGTTTTTTTCTCTCTGTCCTGGATTTATTTAAATCCTAAGCAAAAGTTTTTACTTTGAAACTGAAAAACCCTTTGGTTCTGCCTTGAAATTAGGAAGGCGAATCAAAAGCTTTTCATACTGTTTTGGTTTTTTTTTTTTTCCTCCTCACAGTTTCCGTTCATCCTTCTGCCCAGTTTCTGTTTCCTGCTGTTCTTCCTTGACTGTCTTTTTGCTCCTAAAACACCGAATATTGCCTTACCAGACTGTATTGCTTTTACTTGCCTGTCCTCCACCCATTCTATGTGTTTTAGATGAAGTCCTGCCTATACCTTGGGGCTGGCAACTGCCAGATGAAAGGTGTAACGTGTTAACTTTATCATTGCAGATGATGGAAAAAAAAAATATTCATGGGCCTTTGTTGTAGTAAGGATAGTTTTAATGATGTGATCAGAATCTTGAATGAAGCATACCATGAGGCTTGATGTGGGTAGGGAAAACTTAAATTTCAGTAGGTTTTGGATCTGCTGTCCTCACAAAGATATAGTGCTTCATATAATGACTTCTCTTTGAAATACTTATGTCGTTGTGAGTGACTCCACAGTAAAAAAGCAAAAAAAGAAGAAGGAATGAAGTTTTAACATGTGATTGCAGTAACACATCGTCTTGCGGTTAAAAATGACCAATTATTTCACTGAAATAATCTGGAAACAATTTCTCTTGCTGGCTTTACTAGAAAGTCAGCTGTTTTTCTGAAGTGCATCCTAATTCCCTGAATAGGTAATAAAATTCAAACAATATGTTTATCTAGTTTATTTGAAAAGATTGATTTTTTTTTTTTAATAGTGGGTAGGGAATCACTCTGCCACATGTGCAAGGGATGAACTGGCTCTGTCCTGTTTTCTACAGGCAAGAATCATTTCTTGTTAAATTTTGGGGGATATCAGTGTGAAAATAAGAAATGGTTTGGCCGCTCATCATTTATTTAGTTTTTAGGGTTTCATAATGGGTACATTCTTGAATGTACACTCAACAGATTTCTTATCAGGTAACTTACCAGTCAGTTCATCATCTCTTTCTTTACCTGGTTTTGACAGTTGGGATATTATGAGCTGACTCTAAGAGACTGAGCTAATTCAGTGGATTGCAAACTTAAGTTCTTGCTCTCAGGATGTAACTCTGATAAAGGTTGAGCTGGAAAGTAACTGAAAGTCAGTGACTGAAAGGCTTAGCTGGTAAGGCTGAGTCAAGGAGTTCAGAAGTTTGTGCAGGAGGCCTAGAATTTTTTTTCCTTAAGAGGTAGAAATATTTACTGGTGTTTGTGTTCTCATTAAAGGAAAAGGCTTGAGACCGAACTGGATTGAATTTAGCTGGACATTTAACTTAGCTGGACATTTAACTTATCAAGTGTATTTGAACTAAACAAAGAACTCATGAGTAATAAGAGGGGGTAAAAGGATTTGTAAGCAAAGAATGACTTAGAGGTCAAGATATGCAGGTATAGCATTACAGTTGCGAAAAAATAAACTATGTAAGGTCTTGCAGAGAAATTGGAACAAACAGCGAAGTTTTCTTCAGCTGTAAAAGTTAAAAGTGAGCAAGAAGAATGCAAGGGTAACCTCTGCAATGTCCAGATGGGATAAAGGATAAAAATGATTTGGGTATGGTCCAAAAACTAAGTAGCAATTTGTGAATGCTGACAAGTTAGGGCAAGCTAGATGCTGCTTCCCTCTTAGGAGATACTGGAACATAGCAGATCCTCTAGAAAATGTACTTAATGTACATAAATGTACATAAATGTCCTTAAATCTTTCAGTGAAGTTGAGAGAGGATGAAGCCATAGTATTGCAGAGTGACACATTTTGTAAAAACACTTAAGAAGATGGAAGAAAGA
Source organism: Rhinoptilus africanus (assembly GCA_013400135.1). Lineage (NCBI taxonomy): Eukaryota > Metazoa > Chordata > Aves > Charadriiformes > Glareolidae > Rhinoptilus > Rhinoptilus africanus. The sequence continues at coordinate 53,312 of VXBO01008125.1, forward strand.
CAAAAGTTCTGTTAGCATACCCTCAGCAGTGTATGTTGGTTAACTGTGAAGAACTTTTTGAAGCCTGTTCTTTTGAGAAATTCTACAAGTTTTGTTTCCTTGGGTTATTTTCTCTTTAAAAGATTATTCAGATTGCCTCAAGTTGTTTGTGAGAAGCTGTAGAATTTATGAATCTGCATCATGAGATCAGAGCTTTAAACCATGAAATTTAGCATCCTGTCATTGGCAGCAATTACTGCTGCATCAGGAGAAAGTAAAAAGAGCTACTTAGTTCTCTTCACATGATTCTTTCTCTGGCTTTTTTGTCTGTGGAACTGTGATGCTGAATCCTGAACAACCCATATGCCCTTGAGAAAGTAATACAAATGGAAAGATGGATTTTCCTAGAGAGATTTGCACCACTTGCTTACATGAGAATAAAGCCTTAAGAATTTTTTGAATGTTTTCCCATTTCGTGCTCTCTTTTATGGGCTAATGCTTTTATTATTTTTCTGTTGACATCCGCTATAGCCCTTTGACTTAAATTCGAAGGTATCTTTGAGCAAAGACGGTAGTTGCAAGTACTGTGAGACAGTTGTAACAGAATTCAAATCAATCATCTGCTCTCACCACTTGAGAGTTTGTCCTTGCAAAACATAATGCCAAAGAGCTGCTAACCTAGATGTTTGTCATAAGTTACACATTTCTTCTAAAATGTTGACTTTAACATTTTTACATGAATATTTTTCATAGGTCTTGAATATATTTATTGCTGCACTTTAATAGGAGAAACTCAAGATTTTTCTTTGCGATTTCTTTCTAATCCTTGTGCGCTAAAGTAAATTTTGTGGCTGATTGTAGAATTCTTTGTTTTGAGACTGATCTTTGCACATATCAGGAAAATCAGTTTGCCATATTCCATTTAAAATTTTATTTTTTTAGATACGCATGACTCTTAAGACTCAGATTCTTTTCCTTTGTTTTTTATGTGCTCTTGACCTGCTGCTCACTCCCTTCTGTGCATCATCACTAGGGAAGTGATCATCCCCCTGTACTCGGCACTGGTGAGGCCCCACCTCGAGTACTGCGTTCAGNGACTACTGATCTCAGTGAAGAACATAAGAACAGTATCCTATCACTACAGCTTAAATGCAGATAATGGACTTTCTGATCATCTGATCTTAAAATGTAATCAGAACCTAAAATGTAAATCAGGACATTCTTTTTTTTTTGTTTTCTTTTCAGCCCAGTCACTGAAAGAGTTTGCTCGGCTTCTGATTGCTGTTGAAGAGGAAAGGAGACGACTGGTAAGTCTGGTGGCAATAATAGGTTGCATTGGGCTTCTTTTTGCACAGAATAAGTACTTTTTTTCTATTCCTCCTTTGTGTAGTAGATGTTAAGTATTTCATAAGAATCACCTGATTCTGCAAAGGCAGAAACATGCTAGTACAGGCTGCAGCAATTTTTAATGGAATGTTCTGCCAAATACTTTTGCATCGATTTAAAAACTGTTTTCTCACAACTTCCTGCCTCCCCACTCCCCACCCCAACATCTGAATGCTGCCGTACCTTTCCTTTCTCCCATCATATCTTACCAGTTAAAAGGCACAGCAGTACAGTAAACTGTAAACAAAGAGCATATAGTGGAAATGTGTATCAGGATTTATATGTATTGTAATGCTTTTAGAGTATTGTCCAGTACATGTATGCTAGTAGTCCAAGAATATGGTAAGTGGTAGAAAGAGAAACCAAATTCATCACCTCTGAGAAAATCTTGCAGAGTGCATTTTTTAAAAAATTCTACATAAGCAATGAAACTACTTTTTTTTCTCTTCCTTGGAAGTTACAGACTCACAGAATCATAGG